>OZ038502.1:1997500-2032500 GCA_964036315.1 Acanthosepion esculentum | reverse complement strand
ACTCGGCCTTGTGCCACATCCGACCGCGTGGAGCAGTTAGTGAATATCTCACAGTGGTCTTCCACAGTGTGCTGGTCAAACTATCTGCATCCGGGCAGAGAGGAACCTAGACGAGGCTATGCCGAAGGACACAGTCTCATCTGGGGTGGTAGACAGCTACCCGAACTCGTTTTTACGTGGTCTACTGAGAATTTTTGCCCGTTCACCCCACAATAATTCGGCCATGTGCCATATCTGACTGCGTGGGGCGGTTAGTGAATATCTTCACTGTGGGATTTCACTTGCGATTCACTTCTGGCACTTGATTACTTATTACACGCACGCCGCTGGCGAATCTTGTATGTTGTTCTTGTTATAAATATTATCTTTCCATTTCCAACCTTAGTTTTGGTTATTCCTATTCAGTAACCTTTTACTACGTTACAACAGTCACTTAGCTGGTTAATCTTACCATCAGAATCCAGACTACAGAGTTTCGTAGACGGACCATCCGAGAATTACACGCTCCAATCGTCAGGAGATATCAGCAATTGAACGCTTATACTTATCGATTTTTCTTTTTTATATGCACTTTTCATTGGTGTAAGTTTTTTGGGGTTTTCTTTGCATAGTTTATGTATGCGTGTGACCGTTTGCTCGTATGTGTAGAATATTGTGAATATTTATCCTTTTTGTCTTTTTTTCCACTTTACATTCACTTTTCTCTCTCTTTCTCTTTTTCCTTTTTCTTTCAATTGTTATCATTTGACTTCCAGTTATCTAGATGTGTCGTTGTTAATTTTTGGGTGGTCTATTTTTTCTTGAGTTAGGAAAACTGTATTTCATTTTTTTTTTTTTTTTTACATAATTAATTGTAATGCTTAAATAATAAAGCAAATATTTATATATGTCTTCACTTGGCCATTATTCCGTTTTCTTATTTGATTTGGTGGTATCTTAAGTACTATTAGGTTATTAATTATAGGGAGTTATGGTTATAATTAAATTTGTATTTATTATTGCTTTAATTTGTATGCATAGGTTATATTCATACGTTTGCACACACGCATACACACATGCATATTCATACGAACCAATTGCCGTAACACAAAATTTAAAAAGAAAAGATAAAAACCAACTTGTTGTCAAAGGATATGACCAAGGTTTACCACTCCATCGTGGACAGATTCGCTTACAGGGTTAAATACACGGATGATGAGAGACAGCGAACAGTAACGAACAACAAACGCCAATATATAATTTAATAAGATTTAATTATAACAAGACGATACATGAAAACATTAATGCAATGTAGTCCATGGAAAAATGTTTGCTATACATTTATGTGTGGAAAGATGTATTCTTTTTGGGACCATATGCATTTTGATTGGGTTGTATTGTTTGCGTATTTTTTTCAAGGGATATTTTTTGGTTGTAATATTTTTCTTTTAGGATTTTTTTCTATGGCACCTATATAAATTTTTTCGCCTGTGTTAATGTTATTACTTACAGTAGATTTGTATATTATGTTATTGGTTAAACATTTATAAGTGGGCAATTTCTTTCTACAGTTACATTTGATAGTGCTATATTGCTGGATGTTATTTGTTTTGTTGTTGTAATTGTTATTGATTTTATTGAGTATTTTTATCATGCTTTGTTATTATTTTCTCCATGTTACCTTGCAGATGTAACTAATTTTGATTGCGTTTTTATAGATAATTTATGATAATTTGCTGTTTTTAGGGAATTGTTTGTCAATTATTTTGAAGAATATTTTCTCTATTTTTGTCTTTATAGTATTGCTGTAGTGGGATGAACAAAATTGTGTTTCTTTTTCTGTTGTTCTTGTTTTAATTATTTTCGTTTTTGCATTCTATTTTATTTAAATATACATTGGGGGGTGCTGATTTATATGCTTTTTTTTCTTGCTTTTTTTTCTTAAATATTTTTACTTTCCTTTCAGGAATCCAGCCACGAGGAATGAGCATAATGGTAAAAAACAATGATCTTCACGAAATATTTTTATTGGTTAAGTGGGAAAGGCCTCCTCCAGAGATCCTTCAACGATTAAAAACTCTAAAATTGGTTTACCAAAAACCGGATACCCAGACATGGTGCACAGTTATTGTATCCGACCCTGCAGTCACTGATAGCCAGAAGATCGAAAATATTAAAAGGCCTGGGAATTATACCGTTCGACTCTCCATCCACCTCAAGAATGGAAAAAAGATCAATATTTTACCCACACACATTCGTATTATACAAGGTAGTTGTTTTTCTTCTTTTAATTGCGACACTAGTTATTTTGTTCTTTTAATCGGGGCAGTAGTTATTTTGTTCTTTTAATCGGGGCAGTAGTTATTTTGTTCTTTTATTCGGGGCAGTAGTTATTTTGTTCTTTTAATCGGGGCAGTAGTTATTTTGTTCTTTTAATCGGGACAGTAGTTATTTTGTTCTTTAAATCGGGACAGTAGTTATTTTGTTCTTTTAATCGGGACAGTAGTTATTTTGTTCTTTATTCAGGGCAGTAGTTATTTTGTTCTTTTAATCAGGGCTGTAGTTATTTTGTTCTTTTAATCGGGGCAGTAGTTATTTTGTTCTTTAAATCAGGGCAGTAGTTATTTTGTTCTTTTAATCGGGGCAGTAGTTATTTTGTTCTTTTAATCAGGGCAGTAGTTATTTTGTCCTTTTAATCGGGGCAGTAGTTATTTTGTTCTTTTAATCGGGACAGTAGTTATTTTGTTCTTTTAATCGGGGCAGTAGTTATTTTGTTCTTTTAATCGGGGCACTAGTTATTTTGTTCTTTTAATCAGGGCAGTAGTTATTTTGTTCTTTTAATCGGGACAGTAGTTATTTTGTTCTTTTAATCGGGGCAGTAGTTATTTTGTTCTTTTAATCAGGGCAGTAGTTATTTTGTTCTTTAAATCGGGACAGTAGTTATTTTGTTCTTTAAATCGGGGCAGTAGTTATTTTGTTCTTTTAATCGGGGCAGTAGTTATTTTGTTCTTTTAATCAGGGCAGTAGTTATTTTGTTCTTTAAATCGGGACAGTAGTTATTTTGTTCTTTTAATCGGGGCAGTAGTTATTTTGTTCTTTTAATCAGGGCAGTAGTTATTTTGTTCTTTTAATCGGGGCAGTAGTTATTTTGTTCTTTTAATCAGGGCAGTAGTTATTTTGTTCTTTTAATCGGGGCAGTAGTTATTTTGTTCTTTTAATCAGGGCAGTAGTTATTTTGTTCTTTTAATCGGGGCAGTAGTTATTTTGTTCTTTTAATCAGGGCAGTAGTTATTTTGTTCTTTTAATCGGGGCAGTAGTTATTTTGTTCTTTTAATCAGGGCAGTAGTTATTTTGTTCTTTAAATCGGGACAGTAGTTATTTTGTTCTTTATTCAGGGCAGTAGTTATTTTGTTCTTTAAATCGGGACAGTAGTTATTTTGTTCTTTTATTCAGGGCAGTAGTTATTTTGTTCTTTTATTCGGGGCAGTAGTTATTTTGTTCTTTAAATCGGGACAGTAGTTATTTTGTTCTTTTATTCAGGGCAGTAATTTTGTTCTTTTATTCGGGGCAGTAGTTATTTTGTTCTTTAAATCGGGACAGTAGTTATTTTGTTCTTTTATTCGGGCAGTAGTTATTTTGTTCTTTAAATCGGGACAGTATTTATTTTGTTCTTTTAATTAGAGCAGCAATTATTTTGTTCTTTTAATCGGGGTAGTACTTATTGACGATCATCTATAGTTTGAGTATCAAGTTACTAATAATAAAGTCATAAGTTCTTCTCTTGTCCAGTTTAGGAAGTACCCAAACTAAAGATAGATTCATTCGCTCATTTTCTTCTGACTTTTACAAACTTTATTCTTATTTTAAAATATTCTTCTCTGATTTTGATTCCTATTTGATTAAATCCGTCTATCGTATTCCCAGATATTCACTTTGCTAGCACCGTAGGGTAATCGTAGCAGCAGTGGTGTGTGTATGACACGGTAGCCTGACGGTGCCCGTCTCTCTTTAGGCTGGTTTTCCTTCTATTAGATTGGTTGTCACCTCGAAACCGTTGCTGTAAATCGGCCTTTCTGGCGGAGAACCACCCTGGGGGGTTGCAGACTATCGATTCCAATGATCAACATCAAGAGGATCTGCGACATACTATCAGGAGCCACGCCCACCACCTACATTCCTCTGTGACTCCCACTCACGACTCTTCCGGAGTAGGCCTGGGCCTTCTCAGACATCTGTCACTGTTATCAGGAGAGGGGGATGACGATCCCGATGTTCAGATGCGAGCTGGTGCTGACTACGACAGTCATCTCGAAACAAAAGAGACCAATGTGCTAGGCTAGTTAAACTATAGCTGGAAGAAGAGTGATTTGCGCCTTTTCCAAGGGTGAAGTGAACGAAAAAGAATCATCCGGAAATTGAACTTGGGGCGCCAAATTAAATTTCCGTATCAATAACCACTATACAATCCAAATATTCAAATTCACTTATATTAGAGGGGGGGTCAGTTTTTGGTTTTATTCAATTCTTTATTGTAGAATTTTATTTACATAAAGCCATCTTTCGAGGAATCGAGCTTTTCTGGAAATTTTCGCATCTTCTCTATTCTAAACCTCATAGTCGACAACTGGTGACCCTTCACATCCAAGATGATTTGTTTCCAACAAGAAATTACTACACTGCTGTAGCATACCTACGGACGATAATGAGTATGTCCCCATTTACATAAATACAGTAGTAAATACTGTATGTTGGTCTGCAGTTGGAGATTCGTCTACAGCTGTGCTGGCCAAACTCTCTGCCTCTGGGCAGAGAGGATCATCAGATGGGCTATATCAATGGGCAGAGTCTCGACTTGTGAAACAGCTACCCGACCCCGTTTTATACGTGGTCTACGGGGAATTTTGGCCGAGCCTACGGGCTCGAATGCCCCACATTAAATTCGGCATTGTGCCACATCTGACTACATCAGGCGGCTGGTAGATATCCTGCAGTTGGAGATTCATTGTGGAATTCACTTGACTCACTTCTAGCAGTTGACTACTTCTTCTACGCGCCGATGGCGAATCTTATATGTGTTGTTCTTGTCCTAAGTATTATCGTTCATAAACAACCTTAGTGTGATTATTCTATTCAGTAACCTTCCCTAGTTTACAACATACACTTGAATATGTTTTGGTAAAAAAACGGTCAGATATTTATTTAATTTCTTCCACGTTCCGAATTCTACGATTTTTGCGATCAGTTTCAGCAGCTTTGATACCCTGTTTGTATTCGTCATTATAACAGCTGAAATAAAAGGTATAGTTGGACACCAACATCAACATTAATAATAATAATAATAATAATAATAATAATAATAATAATAATAATAATAATGGACAGAACCCCAAACCTGATAAATATGCATAAGGCTTTGAAAAGAAACAGTGTTGTCTGTAGTCTGTCTATTCCAAGAAAGGAGATAAGCTGAGGGCTAATGAGTGCTGAAGACGTTGTTCTATTAGTTGTTCTTGTTGGGACTTGAGAATTATGTCAAGAGTTCTTGTGAATTGATTCTGGTAGCTGCCCGATGAGTGAATGCGGGATTTATTAGCACGAGATGTTGAATCAGTCGTCGTTGGCGGAACTCGTTGCCTAGTACTGGGGGTGCTCATCATGATTCCTGTCTGTGTGAAATGAGTCCTATGTTGAATCTGAAGATACGACCGCAGCGATCGTAGATTAATGTAGGAGTATTCAGGGGATGGAGAGCTCGGGCCTTTCTTTGCGCTCTCTTCGGCTCTTCTATTTGTCTTGGTTCTGTTATCGAAGGATGTTATTTTTTTCGTGGACTGCTCTTCTCCAATTGAGTTTCTGCCCCCCAATTGACCGGATCGATTTCTGTCCTCACAGTGTGTTTTTTAGCTGATCCTTAAATCAATGGTTTAGGGATTCATTTTTTTGGTAGGGGGGGGGGCAACTAACCTAAAGATCTATTGTCTTATTTTTACTTTCTGTTTTTTCTTACCTAAAATGAACTCTGTGGAATCAAGTGAAAATAGTGGACTAGGAAGAACATTGGAGAGTTCGATATCTGAGAAAATCATATACTAGTTTATGATGACCCCCTTAGTAGGTCTATCATAGAAATAAATACAATATGAGAGCCGCTAATAAAGAAAGACAAATGACAATAAGTCATCAACAGCAGCAGCTGCATTCAAACATGGCAGGCAGAAGCAGCACTAATCAGCTGGCATGTTAAGTTTAAGGCTTTCAGTTCACCACAGAGAAGTGTCCAATTGGATTAAAGTGTTGGTGACATAGTAATTGTGAATTCAATCCCTGCAGCGTGTACTTTCAGTGGAAATAGGCGAGCAATAACTGAGCAGTATTAAAAATAAGAACTAGATGAGATATTGTGAAAAAATTGGTTGGATGCACCCACAAGAACAGAAGTGGGGGGGACATAGTGTGAGTCCAATAGGTTTACTAGGCAAATCAAATCCATGCTTCTCTCCACGTCTTGATCTCCAATATACCAATCCCTGTCAGATGCGAAAAGTGCATACCATGCTTTTATACACCTGACCCAGCCAGTGCTCGGCCAATGAGTGCCCAAAACCAGCCAATAAAAATGGCTACAAGTGACACGACCACTTCCATCAGCACAAAGTGCTGCCTGATTCACTGTCTCTCCAAAGCTCGCCGATTCACCATCTCCACATTCCCTTGCAAAACATACACATGACTCTGGCCCTTTTGGGTAGCCAAGATAAGTCACCGCTACAGATATCCCTAGACATGGACAGTGGAACAAGAACAGGATATCACTGTAGATTAAATAAAGAGTTCAATTTAGAACTTCATGTATATACAGCCTGGAAAGCATAACAACTGAAACATTGTGATAACAACAAAGATGAGGATAATAGTCTGAATATAAATAGTGTAAATAATTATGAAATTTTTAGAGTGATGATTCTACAGACTGATTAAGATTTTTTTTTTTAAAGTGAGAAGTATCATTAATCAATTAATTAATTAAATACAGATATCCCTAGACATGGGCAGTGAAACAAGAACGGACTATCTCTCTAGATTGAATAAAGTGTTCAGTTCATAATTCTCTGTAGGTTACCCAGATCGATATACACCTGAGGTAAGACACAACGATGGAAAAGCTGTGATAACAACAACAAAAATGAGGACAATATTGCGAATATAAAAAGAGTAAATAATGATAAATCCTCATCCCAGAAATTCAAACAGAAATTCAAATGCTCATGTTTTGCCTTGGTGAATTAGAATGGGCGACAGTAAATATCTCGCTCAGTATCATGGATATACTTATCTGTTGACTGACCTTACACAGTTGGGTATGTCCCCAACGCACTGCTTCTCTGAGTTCACAAGCAGGAGTATTGGGGTGCATCATTCCTGGGTTTTTTTAGTTTAAAGGATGTGGCAACGATAGAAATTTAGAGACTTCTGAACAGCCCGAATTAACGCCTAAAAAAACTAAGGTAAACAGAAATTTGCGTGGTCAGTGCACGTCATCGATGTTCTGTTTAGAAGCAGTAAAACAGATGTCTCATTTATCTCCCTTAAACTGAACTCTCTAAGTTTTTGTTCACCACTGTCGATGCCATCGGTGTATGAATTTTGGGGACTTATAAACCTACTGTCTCAGTAAACATTTTTTTACCAGAGCTCATATTGCAATTTTGTTATTATTGCTTTTCTCCAGCACTCCGTATTACTGATTCCCATATTGTATTAATTTCTATGCTTGGTCGGCTCAGGAGATTTTTGTGGCCTAGCATATGTGCTGGTTCCTTAAGTTTACGTATTTTCCAGTGATGTTCTCTGTCTGTTATTTCAACCTCATCCAGCAGGGGGCGGTGATCTCCCTTTCCCCTCCATATGTGGTCAGCTATCCCTGATATTTCTGTTTCTCCTCGTGTTACCGCTTTACGATGTTCTTACAGTCTTAACTTAAGGGGGCGGCCTGTTTCTTCTTTGTATTTCTTACCACAGCTACAGTGGATGACGTAAATACAGTCCTTAGTCATTTTCTTCTTTATGGGGGGGTACTCGGAAGAGGTGTCTGAGAAGTGTCGAACCACTTTTGAAGGTCGTTCTGATGTTATATGGACCACAAATATTTGAATCTGTTGAAACTGTTGCAAATTTCAATAGGTCTAAAACAAGGTCTAATTCTTACAAAATATTCAGTGATTCACTAAAGCTGAAATGGAGAAAGGATACTCCCATCCCTAACTCTAACCCTTCCCAGGTTATTGTCAGCTATTTTATAGAATTCAAAATGAGTAAAAAAAAAAGAAATTTTTTAAATTTCTTTTTTTAATTATTTAACCCCAAGCAAGGCGACAATGCCACTAAGGCCGCAGGGGGTGAAAGGACAGGATAAGACTTATAAGGACAATAAAGGAACGGGTTTAATGAAGACGGAAGATGGCGATTGATGTTGTATTTAAATCTTTAAGATTCTGAATGGCAGGAAAGCAAGAAATCAGAAGAGAGTTCCACAGGCAAGAAGTGAGAGAAAAGGAAACTATTAGAAAAGAACTGGTGGCTGTATCTAAGTTCTACAATAGAACGATGAGACCTACTTGACAATCTAGTAGCAAGCTTAAATTCATGTAGACGAGGCAGTAAGTAGAACAGCTCATCAGGACATTTCCCATGAAAATATATGTAGAAAAGACAGAGGGAAGCCACGTCACGTCGTTTGGAAAGTGACTGACGTCGAGATGCCAGGTCGGGATCGATTACACTGTAGGGCATTTTTTGAATTTTGTTAAGAATCTCGAGATTAAGTTTCGTCTGAAATAATATTCTACTAACTGGAAAAACGTTTCAATTTCCAGCATATTAATAAAAACAACAGTTCTTTTTAATAAGTCTCAAACATTCCAATATTTACTAATATTTTCAGAGTTTGGCACAAGGCCAGACATTTAAGCGCATACCATCTGTTATGGTGTACTACTGTCTAACCGATGTGAATATCAGAGATTAACAGCTGGAATCAATTGATAACAAAGTCTGTTTATAAAAGCACTTACCTTTCAACTTTAATTTTGAAGCTACCGGTTGCAAAATAAACAGTAAACGAATTAGAATTTTTTCACAAATCCATTTTTGGAAAAACATTAGTCATAAAATTTAAAACATTCTTCTCATGTCAGAGTATTTCCTTTCGTAAAAACAAAAATATTATTTCGATGTTTATTTACATCAACTTCAAAATGTTATCAATTACTATTTCCTATTAATGAGATTTTTTTGTATTTGGTAGTTATTATTTCTTTATTTATTTCATTTTTTATTCGGATATTTCAAATAATGTGCATAAAACAAGAAAATCATAAACTGATAGTGCTTCTTTCTTTAATTGATTAACCCTCAATGAAGGCCGAATAGTATATTAGCCGAAAATCTTAGGAAAATGAAAACGAATTCGTCCGAACGAGATGACAAAAAATGATTACATTTTTTTACATTCCTGAGATGAGGTATTGTAACTATTTACACTATTTACATTGTTTGGACTGTTGTCCTCATCTTTATTGCCATATTAACCTTCAACATCTGTCTCTATTTCTCAGATGAGGTATTGTAACTATTTACACTATTTACATTGTTTGGACTGTTGTCCTCATCTTTACTGCCATATTCACCTTCAACATCTGTCCTTATTTCTCAGATGAGGTATTGTAACTATTTACACTATTTACATTGTTCGGACTGTTGTCCTCATCTTTATTGCCATATTCACCTTCAACATCTGTCTCTATTTCTCAGATGAGGTATTGAAACTATTTACATTATTCGGACTGTTGTCCTCATCTTTATTGCCATATTCACCTTCAACATCTGTCTCTATTTCTCAGATGAGGTATTGTAACTATTTACACTATTTACATTGTTTGGACTGTTGTCCTCACCTTTATTGCCATATTCACAAGGTTTCGGCTGTTGTACACTCCGGCCTTCAGGTGATATTAGTTAGAATTCGAAATAATGCACATCACTGTAAAAAAAACTCAAGTTATCGCCGCATATGCTAAGGTGCAAAAATCTCCTAAGCTGGCCAAGTATAGACATGAATACAATATGGGAACCAGAGAAAAACAATAAAAACAACAAATTGTAATATGAGCTCTGGTAAAAAAAAAAGGTTACTGAGATATTAGGTTTATAAGTCCCGAAAATTCCGTCACTTATGTCGTCAATGGATAAGTTGGTTGTGTGATCCAAAAAGCAACCTAACCCAAGGAATTGTGAGTTCAATACCTGACCACAGCAGAAGGAACAAACATTTGGAGAGTCGAGTATGGCAAATTAACTGAAACTAAGAATGTCACGTGAAAGTAAGACAGTCTACAGTGGTTCGAAATTCCAATATTTATCACCCGAAGAAGGCCGTAGCGTACAACTGCTGAAAATGGCGTGAATATGACAATAAAGATTGTTGTCTCTTATTGTTGTGGCCTGGTTAGGGCCAGAAATAAAGTCACGGGATAGGAATTGAGTTCAACAAATATATTCACAGAAAAACATTAATACAAACGAGAGTGTTGCAGCAAGAATATTCGGTCCGACTATCAGAGCTGACTGCTGGAAACTACATTCCTCTAAAAGGCAGTACCTGCTCCTATTTATAGCTGGGAGAGTCCGTGCATGCATGGGTAAATTACCATAACACTTTAATGAATAGACAACGCAAGCACTTTATCAATTCGGATAATACTGAACGAACGGGTAAAGCGTTCATGCAGATCTTAACAAACTTAAAAATAAAGTAGAATTATTTGGACAGAATTTTAATTTCGGCATTGAAGGATTTATTTCAAGCCAATATTTGTTATATTCAACCTTGTACAAAGAAGACATTTGAACCTTCGAGTAACATTGGATATGTTATTGACTTTCTCAAAGTTATGGGCAAAGAGTTGGCTGGTAATCTAAACATAAAAGATATGTAGGCATCAGAGAAATACTGGATATCTTAATGGATGTTCTCAGATCTACAGAGCAACCAAAGATTTATTCTTTTCTAAATTAAACCGACCGAAAGACATTGCATATATTAATGTCTCTTCTCGGTGTTATAAACAAAAGGAATTATATTTAAATCCTTAACGAGGTATTTAGTACCAAATTTCCTATGGGTCACCCAATGAGATTTAAACTCACAATATACGATTAACTAGACTATCCTCGCAAATCATCTCCCTACCTGAAGATACCAATACATGTTTGGTATCAACTTTTTTATACAATTTCAGATTCGGTTAAAAGGAAAATTCATGAATTTTCTGATAACTCCCTTTCTCGTTATGTTTTTATTATTGTCTTTGATTAAATGGCATTGGATTTCTTTTCTTTTTCTTTCTTTTTTTAGCCATGTCTTCACACTCAAAGCGAAGTGGCGTGGTGGTTGGAATCGTGGTCAGTGTGTGCGTTGGGGTGATCCTCACGTTTTCTGCGGTCATCGTTTGGAGGCGACGTTCGCGTCGATGTTCAAGCAGCAATGGTTACGAGAACAAGGCTTTTGGGGTAAAATTCTTTCAGTTGCCCACCTTGCTCATTTCAGACTCAGTTACACCCGAATTGTGGGACACGCGAAGTAGTCAATGCACTGCTCCTTTTAATAACCCCGTCAATCCCCTCTATATCTAGTCTTTTCTCTCACTTTCACTCTGTGACCACCTCAGTCCCCTCTATATCTAGTCTTTTCTCCCACTTTCACTCTCTGTGACCCCGTCAGTCCCCTCTATATCTAGTCTTTTCTCTCACTTTCACTCTCTGTGACCCCCTCAGTATCCCTATATATCTAGTCTTTTCTCTCACTTTCACTCTCTGTGACCCCGTCAGTCCCCTCTATATCTAGTCTTTTCTCCCACTTTCACTCTCTGTGACCCCGTCAGTCCCCTCTATATCTAGTCTTTTCTCTCACTTTCACTCTCTGTAACCCCCCTCAATTCCCTCTATATCTAGTCTTTTCTCTCACTTTCACTCTCTGTGACCCCGTCAGTCCCCTCTATATCTAGTCTTTTCTCTCACTTTCACTCTCTGTGACCCCGTCAGTCCCCTCTATATCTAGTCTTTTCTCTCACTTTCACTCTCTGTGACCCCCTCAATTCCCTCTATACTTAGTCTTTTCTCTCACTTTCACTCTCTGTGACCCCCACCCCTCAATTCCCTCTATATCTAGTCTTTTCTCTCACTTTCACTCTCTGTGACCCCGTCAGTCCCCTCTATATCTAGTCTTTTCTCCCACTTTCACTCTCTGTGACCCCCTCAGTCCCCTCTATATCTAGTCTTTTCTCCCACTTTCACTCTCTGTGACCCCGTCAGTCCCCTCTATATCTAGTCTTTTCTCTCACTTTCACTCTCTGTGACCCCGTCAGTCCCCGCTATATCTAGTCTTTTCTCTCACTTTCACTCTCTGTGACCCCCACCCCTCAATTCCCTCTATATCTAGTCTTTTCTCTCACTTTCACTCTCTGTAACCCCCCTCAATTCCCTCTATATCTAATCTTTTCTCTCACTTTCACTCTCTGTGACCCCGTCAGTCCCCTCTATATCTAGTCTTTTCTCTCACTTTCACTCTCTGTGACCCCGTCAGTCCCCTCTATATCTAGTCTTTTCTCCCACTTTCACTCTCTGTGACCCCGTCAGTCCCCTCTATATCTAGTCTTTTCTCTCACTTTCACTCTCTGTGACCCCGTCAGTCCCCTCTATATCTAGTCTTTTCTCCCACTTTCACTCTCTGTGACCCCGTCAGTCCCCTCTATATGTAGTCTTTTCTCTCACTTTCACTCTCTGTGACCCCGTCAGTCCCCTCTATATCTAGTCTTTTCTCCCACTTTCACTCTCTGTGACCCCGTCAGTCCCCTCTATATCTAGTCTTTTCTCTCACTTTCACTCTCTGTGACCCCGTCAGTCCCCTCTATATCTAGTCTTTTCTCTCACTTTCACTCTCTGTGACCCCGTCAGTCCCCTCTATATCTAGTCTTTTCTCTCACTTTCACTCTCTGTGACCCCGTCAGTCCCCTCTATATCTAGTCTTTTCTCCCACTTTCACTCTCTGTGACCCCGTCAGTCCCTTCTATATCTAGTCTTTTCTCCCACTTTCACTCTCTGTGACCCCGTCAGTCCCCTCTATATCTTCTAGTCTTTTCTCCCACTTTCACTCTCTGTGACCCCGTCAGTCCCCTCTATATCTAGTCTTTTCTCTCACTTTCACTCTCTGTGACCCCGTCAGTCCCCTCTATATCTAGTCTTTTCTCCCACTTTCACTCTCTGTGACCCCGTCAGTCCCCTCTATATCTAGTCTTTTCTCCCACTTTCACTCTCTGTGACCCCGTCAGTCCCCTCTATATCTAGTCTTTTCTCTCACTTTCACTCTCTGTGACCCCGTCAGTCCCCTCTATATCTAGTCTTTTCTCTCACTTTCACTCTCTGTGACCCCGTCAGTCCCCTCTATATCTAGTCTTTTCTCTCACTTTCACTCTCTGTGACCCCGTCAGTCCCCTCTATATCTAGTCTTTTCTCTCACTTTCACTCTCTGTGACCCCGTCAGTCCCCTCTATATCTAGTCTTTTCTCCCACTTTCACTCTCTGTGACCCCGTCAGTCCCCTCTATATCTAGTCTTTTCTCCCACTTTCACTCTCTGTGACCCCGTCAGTCCCCTCTATATCTAGTCTTTTCTCCCACTTTCACTCTCTGTGACCCCGTCAGTCCCTTCTATATCTAGTCTTTTCTCCCACTTTCACTCTCTGTGACCCCGTCAGTCCCCTCTATATCTAGTCTTTTCTCTCACTTTCACTCTCTGTGACCCCGTCAGTCCCCTCTATATCTAGTCTTTTCTCTCACTTTCACTCTCTGTGACCCCGTCAGTCCCCTCTATATCTAGTCTTTTCTCCCACTTTCACTCTCTGTGACCCCGTCAGTCCCCTCTATATCTAGTCTTTTCTCTCACTTTCACTCTCTGTGACCCCCTCAATTCCCTCTATACTTAGTCTTTTCTCTCACTTTCACTCTCTGTGACCCCCACCCCTCAATTCCCTCTATATCTAGTCTTTTCTCTCACTTTCACTCTCTGTAACCCCCCTCAATTCCCTCTATATCTAATCTTTTCTCTCACTTTCACTCTCTGTGACCCCCTCAATTCCCTCTATATCTAGTCTTTTCTCTCACTTTCACTCTCTGTGACCCCCACCCCTCAATTCCCTCTATATCAAGTCTTTTCTCTCACTTTCACTCTCTGTGATCCCCTCAATCCCCTCTATATCTAGTCTTTCCTCTCACTGTCACTCTTTGTATCACCCTGCAAACTAGTGCCATCCCGCCTTGCTTGGTGTGAAATGATTTTTTTAAAAATTGAAGTCTTTAACATTTACATTCCAAACCTTTGCTAATAAACAAATGCAGAGAAAAGCAAGAATTTTCTCGGTAAATACGTAAAAGTTTTGAAGACGTCGTAAAACTAAGAATTGCTACCGTTTGAATCCACCAGCTGGGTTTAGCCTGGTTGGTTGTCAAACATTCTGAAATCAGACGATTGCACTGGCGTCATCATAATAACAAAACTAACCTAAATGCTTTCTTTTATCTTTATTATTTTTGACCTATTGACCTTCTACGTGCAGTTCGGGTGGGAGCGATGGGAAGAGGCGACAGGCAGTCGGATAGAATGGAAACGGATAAATTGTCTAAGATCTCCAAGAACACATGTTGGGTAGGAATCGTCGTACTAACTACCCGAGGATGGTTCGCCTCTAAAGTATTTACATCTTCCTTCTCTCACTTTCTACCTCTCTTTCTTTCTGTCACACACGCACACATACTCTCTCTCTCTCCCTCTCCCTCTCTCAAATACACACACTTTCTTTCTCTCTCATACACTCGTGCACACTCATAGACAAAAGGTTGCACCGAAAGTAATACCTCATATTGGCCAAGTAGGATGTTGGTGACACGTTTAGCACAGAGTAAATTTCCCCACCTATAGATTTTTTTTCCCTCGTTACAGATAGCAACCGAGCGGAAATCTAGAAAAATGATGTCTGACATGAGAGTCTTGCAAAACAGAGAGGCGTGTCAATGAATTAATTTCCGCAGAAATAAAACATCACCCATTGACATTTATCTACGTTTGTTCAAAATTTACAGAAACCAAACAGTGATTGTAAGCAGAGTTATGTGTAGGGTAAAATGTTCGAAAAGTGTTAACAGTCACACGTATCACAAGCCCTCGTCCCTGGTAGCTCTGTACAGATGTGATCCCAACAGCTGGTGAGCGCCTAGATGCTAAATATTTGGAGAGATAGGATTTTTGTTGCTGCTTTGATCCAAAGGTGCTATTATGCTCTTTTAGTGTAATAAAATTCTTGTAATTTCCATGAAAATAGGAGACAATATTTCCAGAACGTCCTACATGTGAGAGTATACGTGACTGTGTGTCTTTCTGTGTCTGTGTTTGTCTGTAACTGTATATTTGTGTGTGCGTGTGTGTCTGGTGCGTTTGTGTCTGTGCGTGTGTTTGTCTGTGTACGTGTGTATGTCTCTCTCTCTCTTTCGCTGTATCTGTGTGTGTGCGTGTGTATGTGTATCTGTGTTTATGTGCGTCTGTGTGTGTGTATGTCTCTATCTCTCCCTCTGTGTGAGTGTCTCTCTTTCTGTGCGTTTCTGTATTTGAGTCTCTCTCCTTCTGTGTGTATGCGAGTGTCTTTATATGTGTGTGAGTGTGTGTCTGTGCGTGTGTTTGTCTGTGTACGTGTGTATGTGTGTGTCTCTCTCTCTGTATCTGTGTGTGTGCGTGTGTATGTGTATCTGTGTTTATATACGTCTGTGTGTGTATGTCTCTATCTCTCTTCCTCTATGTGTGTGTCTCTTTCTCTCTCTCTCTCTCTGTGCGTCTCCGTGTTTGACTCTCTCTCCTTCAGTGTGTATGTGTGTGTCTTTATCTGTGTGTGCATGTGTGTCTGTGCGTGTGTTTGTCTGTGTACGTGTGTATGTCTCTCTCTCTCTCTCTCTCTCTCTGTGCGTCTCCGTGTTTGAGTCTCTCTCCTTCTGTGTGTATGTGTGTGTCTCTATCTGTGTGTGTGCGTGCGTGGACAAATAGGTATTGGTGCCATGGTTAAGAAAATCTTGCAGACTAATTCGCTCACACAATTAGTTCAATATCGTACCTGGGTGCTCTACTACTGTAGCCTTGTGCCAGACGAAGCTAAGCCAAATAACGGCGTTAATTGAAAGACAGGAAGAGAAAGCAACTCAGGGCTAAAACGAGCTGCTCATGGAGAAGGTAAGCTTCCTCCCGGGACAACGGTGGCAGGAACAACATCCACCTGCGCAGAATGTGGGCGTGCATGCCTTTCAAAGGCTAGTTTATTAAGACACTCACGTTGCCACGACACAATATATCGCTATGATGTCCAGCCTGTGTGCACATAGTGAATTTTCCTTTGTTTCGTATGACCTTTTTCCCATCACTTACCACGCTGCTTTCTTTCTGGAAGACATCTTTTTGTTTTTACTATTCATATGTGGTTTTGAATTTCTCTGCCGGATTTTCTGTTGTCTGATAAGATGGTTCACCGAGAACACAAATATGAGAGACAACTACAAAGACAAAAAGCGTCTAAAAATGACGGCATTTCTTAGGATAAAAAATAACCTTAACAACCCCACACAACCACAACGTGTACTGGAATTGAGAATATGTCTATCTTTCACTAATTCTTTTTTATATTTACAATAGGAATTACATCCTGGTTACTGTAATACAAGCAAAATCCTTGAAAATGACTAATAGATTACACGAAAGCCTCGGAACAAACAATTATTTAGACACACACACACACACATATATATATATATATATATATATATGATAAAAATATAGTTTTAAGGTATACAATATTTATGGGTTAAAGTGCTCAATATCAGGGATAGAGCGTATGTGAATATAAAAGTGAACATTGGTGTCAACACCCAACGACAACAGACTGTTTTATGCTTAAACGCAATCTTCAGGCCCTGTGTCCTATGATCTGCTCGACTATTTATAGATGCTGGTCAATGGTGCATTATGGTCAGGTCTATCAGATTATTGTAACAGTTATTGGGTTATGATATTAGGGGCTAGTGAATGCTCATTACTCATTATTTATTATTGTTTATTTTATTATTTGTTGGTGATTGTTACTATTACACTTTATAGTGTATATGTGTGCATTTCTAGTGTGTTCATTTGTTTGTTATTTTCTTAATTTGTTTACTTATTTATTGATCAGGATTATTTTATTTTACTTATTTTTTGGGGGGGAGACAATTTTTAGTTTTCGATTTTTAAGTAACATATTAAAAATTTATTTTCGTGTCTACATTTGAGCTGAGTTCTGATCGCTTTTAAATAACTCGTGTTGCTCCGGGAAAGTAAGTATGACTATTTTCTTCTACAATTGTTTTAGGATTTATTGCCGTAGGCTGGTGCATATATTCCCACTGACACGCGAGAGAGGGAATAACACTAAACTTTTCAGAATGGCGAAAGATCTAACACACTAGTGTAAGCTGCTTTGAACGACCATGTTCAAGATTATCGAAAAGCCCACAACACCAAAAATGATCATGTTCGCGCTGCTACCGTCAGATTGGACTGGTCAGCCACTATCACAGACATCACCTACTATGATCTTTGAGTTTCAAACGCAGAATGGGTGGGTCGGGCCCGTCAAATTTTCCAGGATCATTAGTCTGAAAACGTTTTAGTAGCCTCGTTTTCTGGGTTTGGCTCGAGAAAAACTTGGTAGATGACGCGCTCTTTGGATCAAAATTGTTTCCATGGACAGAATGGCGATCTTCTAAGCGCAGTTTAATTGTGGCACAAGGCCGAAAGTATGGAGCACCCAGTGAGGGTTGAACTCACTATTCAATCATAATTGTTCTAGCGAGAATATGATTGCTAACCATTAGACCACGTTGAGGTGCCCAAGTGGTAAAATCTTATAGTGATTTTATAACCGTAGCTTAGATGTGGCACAAACCCGTAAGTATGGGAAACACAGTGAGGATCGAACTCACTGTTCAGGATTGTTCTAGCGAGAACAAGTTCGCTAACGACGTCGATCCCACTATTTCCCTGAAAAATGTATCGATAATTGCATCGGTGTTTTGTGGTTTACGTAGGTGAGTGATATGTTTTGCTTTTATGTACACCAATGTCCTACGTTCATATCTTAAGCCCTATAATCACATCTTTACTGCAGCTGCTTTGTAAAATCTATGCGGCCATGTCAAAACATAAGAAAGATGAAGGCGGTAAATTCAACGTAATCTTTGCGATAAAAAAAAAAACAAATAAAAAAATAAAATTAAAGAAAGGAGTTAAATATTAATGTTGCTTCAATTTTGTTATTTCGAATCGAAGCTCGACCCACAAAGTCAGCATTTCACTTCAACTTCAACTCAGACCCTGCCTATATTTCTAACAAATCATTTTGTTTTCTCTTTGCAGTTGCAATTAACGGAGAGCCAAAAGAGTAATACGTCGCATTTGAATGCATAGCGACAAGCCGGACAACAATCGTTCTGATAACATATCTGCCTGTGAAAATTTCTCAGAGTTAACCTATAGAAAAGACAATATTTATAAATATAAACGACAATAGGAAAACTGTAATAGTTGCCATGTTTGGTCCAATGTCGACTTTCTCAAGGCAAAAAGAAATGAATTTATTTAAACAGAGTAACTAATAATAACAAAAACAAAATTTTGATTTTAAAAATGCTACACTCATAAAAAAGAAAATAACTCACTCAGAAGGAAAAACCTCGAGAGTGCCGCCATTGAATATTACCCAAATATTAATCTACGCCCAGGCCTTTTCCCTATTTCACCTTTCTTAACACAATTACTACTCTCCCAAACAAACATACACAACAGTATCAAGAAGTCAAAAGAAAATAGTTGAATCCGTCAACACAGTAATAATGACAATATCTCTACACGTGACAGTAATTGACGTAATTTTCAGTTAACAGTATGAAAATAGCGTTCTCTAAATTCTTCCAGTTGCTCAGGACATTTTATTTTTGTTATTATTAGTTACTTTGTTTAAATAAATTCATTTCGTTTATTGTCTTGAGAAAGTCCACATTGGACGAAACGCCCCGGCAACTATTACAGTTTTCCTATTTTCATTTATATTTATAAATATCTGTCTGTACATTTCTTCCTCTCTATCCATTTTTGTTTCGTTGTGATGGGAATCTCTCTGAACAAAAACATTTGAACTCAACCAATTATTTTTGTGCCTCAAAACAGTCAACTTTTTGTCATGGACAAATTTTCAAAATACATGCTATCAAATACTAATCTCATAGTTTTGAGAATTTCGTAGACGCCCAGGAAGAGTCACAGATTTTACAATAAGTATACGATTAATTTGTGAAAAAAATGTTAATATCATCTACAAATTTGATATATAAGTATTATTTCAAAACCTATTCATTCAGGTAAGCTCAACTTTATTGTTTAGGTCACTATGTTTATTTTCTGAAAATCTGTGATTAAGTATTGTATGTGTTATTCAAATTGGTATTGCATTCCCTTTTCATCTTGTCAAAATACTTTCCCTTTATAGAAGTTAGGATTTCAGCCTTTTTCAAAAAATATTTCTTGTGTCAAAACAAAAGCTTGGCGCTTGTGTATCTGAAAAAGTTCCATCTGAGGAAGTCAGCGATTGTTGAAAAATCGAATAACTGGCCGATTAGGGCAGGTTGATTTTGCAACCCTGGTATTGCACTCAATTTGAAATTTGGGTTTTGACACGATAAATAAGGATACAGAATATTCTTTTGCAAATCATTACCGTTTTTTTAGGAAATGAGTTTAAAAATTAAGTTTAGGTTCAAAATCGTAGCGTTGGAATTTCATTCCGATGATCGATGTAAGCCTTAGAGCACAGCCTTATAGACAAGATGCATGGTACAATCACATTATTACTAAATCATTGTGCTATCATTTACTTCAAAGAGAAATTATTCTTAACGATTTAGCTATATTACAATGTAATATGTTATACAATGCAGTCGTTTTCGTGTGATTTTCAATAAACAATGCAAGTTTAAAACGTTTTCTCTCATGTTTTGTACCCAGAAGTGTTATGCTGTTACAGACACTTGTATCTATTTTTTATTTTTTATTAATTTTGATCTAACAAATAATCTAACGGATCTTATTCATTGAGTAGCCGTTTTTCTAACCTTTTACAGTTTTTACTTCTCGTATATCGTCAACAATTGCATATTTTTCTTTGTGGTGATTCATGAATTTATTTTCCAGCCAGTGGATCTAATACAAAATATACCAACATTATTTGGATTTATTGTTGAAAAAGTAAAATTCTGAAGTTAGTTTGTAAGCAAAAATCTGTTGAAATTAGGCATTTCTGTACATTTTTGTCAGACGAACTTCCAAACTAAATGCTCAAAAACTGATAAAAGCTATGAATCTAAATTTTGGTGTCAGTACTTATCACATCAAACACCACCTTTCACATCGATTTGATTTTCTAAAAAGGTGAAAAATCAACCTGCCCTACTTATGGGTTAGGATTAGGATTCATGTCATTCTGGATTGCTACAGTGATTTACCCTTTGCACTGCTAGAAAGGGTTACGCTTAGAGTGCAGGTCATTATAGATTAGTAGAAAGGTTTAGGGCTAGGGTTCATGTCATTCTGGATTACCTAAAAGGTATTAATAAAAATAACTAGGTAGATAATAATAATAATAATAACAACAACCACAACAATAATAATAATAATAATAATAATAACAATAATAATAATAATAATAATGAGTGATGAACCAGACATTGATGTTCGCCAACCCCATCAATTGCTTAAAAGTAAGAGACAGAAGGCCTTATTATGACAATGTCTTCCAACTAATGCCTACAAGGCTAAAATCAACAAATATGGCTCAAATCCCGCCTGCATAAATTTCATGAAACTGTTGACAACATAATATCAGAAAAGGATACATGATTAGACATGATAGGTAATAAAAATGTGTCTATGAGATGCGGCATTGTAATTATTTATACTAATTACATTGTTCGGACTGTTGTCCCCATCTTTGTTGTCATATTCACGACGTTTCGGCTGTTGTACACTCCAGCCTTCTTCAGGATCTGTTTATATTTCTGTGATGAGGTATTGTACTTATTTACACTATTTACATCGTTCGGACTGTTGCCCTCATTTTTCTTGCCATATTCACGACGTTTCGGCCTTCTTCGGGAGATTAGAATTTTGAAGTGACACTGTTAATTTCTAGTTCCAAGAGCCATGCCTCTTCCGGATAGTATCAGTTATCTCCCTTTAACTCAACTCTCCAAGATTTTTGTTCCCCTCTGCTGTAGCCAGATATTGAACTCACAACTCTTTGAATTAACTCATTGGATTACTTCAACGCTTTTATTCACTGGGTGATGTGTATGGATGTTTGGGACTTATAAACCTAATGTCCCAGTCACTGTTTTTACCAGAGCTCATATTGCAGTTTGTTACTATTGTTTTCCTCTAGTTCCCATGTTGTATTCATGTCTATACTTGGCCGGCTTAGAATAGATTCCGGCATAGCATATGCGCTGATTCCTTAAGTTTTCGTATTTTCCAGTGATGTTCTCAATCTATTATTTCAACCTAACCCCACGGGTGGGGTGATTACCCTTTTCTCAGCCATGCCTGATTTTTCTATTTCCCTTCGTGTTACGGCTTTACAAAATGGGAACTAGTAACACTGAGTGCTAGACAAAAACAATATCAACAAATTGTAATATGAGCTCTGGTAAATATAGTTATAAAGACATTAGGTTTATAAGTCCCCAAAATTCATACACACATCTCGGTGAATAAAAGTGTTGGTTGAAGAGACCCAGTGTTTTGACCCAAAGAGTTGTGAGTTCAATACCTGCCTACAGCAGAGGTGAACAAAAACTTGGAGAGTTGAGTTGAAGGGAAATAACTGATACTAAGATATCCGGAAGTTGCACGGCACGTGGAACTAGAACAATCTACCCTGGTAGATGAAATAAAGGGTTTTAGTTCTAAATTCCAATCACCTGAAGAATTCCGGAGCGTACGACGGTCGAAATGTCGTGAATATGGCAATAAAGATGCGGACAACAATTCAAACAATGTAAATAGTCATCATTATATATTTTCGAACTATGGTATTGAAGTCCCGGGTAGATGCTCCACTTGAAGGGTGTCAGAAATGGTTTTGCAGTGATTCTACTGTGGAATTTCCAAATCCTCACAGACAGGAAAATTGATGCAAACGAACCAGACATAGTCATAAAAGATTTCAAAAATGGAATCTGCCAAAGAATTAAAAAAAAAAAGAAGAAGAATGAAGAAAGGACCTTCAAATCAAAGTAAAAAAAAAATATCTGGAAACTTAAAACTACGATGATCCCTGTTGTTGGGATAGGGGGGGGCATTGGGTAGGATAAAGAAGTGTACCGAAAACCATGTGAGTACAATTCCTGGACACATCAGCACCTCAGAGCTGTAAAAGATTACTTTGGGTGGGGCTGCATATATCATCCGCAAAACCCTCTGAATCTAAACAAAACGCCCTAAAATGTACATAAATAACTCTCCTACACTTCCCTTTTTTTACATATAGTCACCGAGCGGGGGGGGGGGATTTTTGGTTATTAGGTACTTAGAACTACTCTCTGGCAAGATGATATCATGCACAATAATGATAATAATATGAATATGAAAATGAATTTAAAAAATCATACTTATACGTACTTCTCACATCTCACGTTCATCTTGGGTATGACGATAAACTACATCCGGCAGCAAGAACACTGATCAGGGGACTGGAGGTTTTGAGGAGCGTGGAACCACCTCTTAATTGCTGTTCTTCCAAGACCTACCTGATCTGTAGTGGTAGCACCTGTTAGGGTCACAGGCAAATAGTGAGTCCTTTAAACAAAAATCAAAACCCTATGTAAGAATAAAAATATATTTTTACAGCAAAAATACCAACAATAGATTGTTATAGTAAAGACATCACTACATTTTATAGAAAAATTCAAGCCGTGACATAGATTGAAAAATAAAAATGGAGAAACAAGTTTTCACTCCTTGTTTGATTTCTTCAAAGATTATTTGACAAAAATAAAATGCAACTAAGTCATTATAATTCAATCATGAAATAATTTCATTCACTTGAATTAATTTTAAAGGTTAAATTTTTATATTTGCATTTCGGCAATAAATAACCCATGGAGATGTTGATATGCGGCTAAACAAAACCAACCAACCAACATATCTTACGTAGATTTCTCTCCATGCAGTGACAACAATTACATTTTTCTCCCTGAGTGCGTGGCAGCTCACCTTTTTGCATACTACATAATGCAAAAAAAAAAAAAAAAAAAAAATAATAATAATAATAATAATGGCAACAAATTTTTTTTTTATATATAACTCTATATACTACAACCTGATTCTCCCACTGGGAGTTGTCACTCCGACTTATACTAAGTTAAAACTTAGTATATTCTACCCCACTGAATACAATACACTTTTATGAACTATTCCACCTCCGATATATCATGTTGTGCGTGCTTTTGGGCCTTTTTCCTGAGTCGTCCTAAAGCTGGTAACTTGGACATAATTACCCCTTTGTGGTCAAGGTTAAAACGCAAATCTCTACCAATTTCAATGAATACGAATAAAATTTCATACCGGATCGGTCGTCACCCGGGGCAACAAGGGCCGCGTCCCTCAGAGAGGAACCAGTCTGAGGACGAAAAATCTGTCACTGGAACAAACTCTTCCGCAAATAAAGAGACACTAGGTCACCAAAACCGGATTATTGCCAACCTTGGACCAAGTGACTCAATACCAAATCCACAAATGAAAAGAAAACGCACGAAATGGACCCGCGAAGAGTATCGACAAGTTATGACATCTTTCTTCACTGCACACGAAAACCCAGCAAAGAGCACCACCAATCAAACTTACCAAATATGGAGAAGTATGGTGGGAAATGATATAAGAACTAACCTCAATCCAAACAGGAAACTGAAAGAAACTGGTACGAACACCACCCAGACCCGGTTACGGAGATAGGACCTGTTACAATCCTATGGGACTACACAATACACAGTGACAGAACAATCAAAGCCAACCGCCCAGACATTGTTATTAAAGACCACAAACAAACAAAAAATGCCTCCTTATTGATATGGCAGTCTCTGCAGGCTGCAATGTATCTTTGAAGATATTCAGAAAGCTGTCAAAATACAAGGACCTTGAAATAGAAATCTTAAAAATGTGGCACATGGGAACATCAACAATCCCTGTTGTAATTGGAGCCCTAGGATTGGTTGGAAAAGATTCCAGTAGACTAATTGAAGGGATCCCTGGAAGTCCATGCCTCAAAGAGATACAAAAAATTATTCTGACAAATACAGCCCACACTTTACAAAGGGCTTTATCTATGTAATTTTTTTTTTTTTTTGCAGTGGAAAGTGTCATGATGCCATTTCTAACCTTAGGTTCCTGGGCGGGACCCGGAAAGAAATGTGTAAACGCCAGATATCAAAGGAAATAATAATAATAATAATAATAATAATAATAATAATAATAATAATAATAATAATAATAATAATAAAAATAAACTGCATAAAACTGGTATGAACAATGAGACTTTAGAACAACTGAAACAATGTCAGCCAATCACCCATAGACCCTGATCAGAAAACAAACAAATAAACCGAATCTGCTTTCTTTTTTATATGGCAGTTCCTGTAGATTGTAATGTATCTTGAAGATCTTCAAAAAATATCGAAGTCCGAGGATCTTGAAGTGAAAATCTAAAAAGTGTAATACATGAGGACATCAATAATTCCAGTTGTAGTCGGAGCACTCGG
The DNA here is from genome assembly GCA_964036315.1 of Acanthosepion esculentum. Taxonomy (NCBI): domain Eukaryota; kingdom Metazoa; phylum Mollusca; class Cephalopoda; order Sepiida; family Sepiidae; genus Acanthosepion; species Acanthosepion esculentum. Next base: position 2,007,533 of record OZ038502.1, on the reverse strand, counting down.
ATTGATTGGAAACGGTTCTGATAAACTAATTGAAAGGATTCCTGGTAGCTCATACTTTAAAGAAATACAAAAAATTGTAGTATTATAGCTGGCCCCTCGTATTCGAGGATACCTGTCTGCTACGGCGGCTAGCCAATCCCTATTGCAGACGCTTGCTCAGGCGCATTTGAGTTTATTCAACACCCACAGAGCCGACCTGTGGTTTATACTGCAACTATGCTGAGCAGACCTTAGTCACAGTTTCTGGGGAAGAGCATGTTATCAAGCGTGATTTAATAATTAAACGGGGCGTCTAGTCAAATATGGGTATCTCCTACAAATAACGTTTAAGTAATATATATATATATATATATATATATATATATATATATATATATATATATATATATATATATATATATATATATATATATGAGGAGGCACGGTGGATTGAGGAATCGGAGAGCCGAGTTCGAATTCCAGTCGAATCCATTACATTCACTTACGTGCTAATACCCTTGGGAAAGGTGTGAATCCTCTTCTTCTCCCTCCAACTATGATTAAATAGCAAGACAGACTGGGTTCTATAGCCCTGGATGGCAACTGGTCTAGGAGAAGGACAACTCTGAATTCAAAACCTGCGGAGGGTCGTTTGGGGACCTTGTGGCATCCGTTGCACCAGGTCCCTGTATTCGTCCCTCCAAAAAGTGTGGATGGCCCTGCACAAAGCCTTCACCACTATAATCAAATCCTGTGCGGGTGTTGGGCTTTCAGTTTCTGGGAACTGATCTGTCTGACCCTCATACGTCGAGTTCGACGGGAGATTCCATCATATATATATATATATATATATATATATATATATATAGCTGGCCGCTTTTATTCGAGGATACCCGTCTACAGGAAAATTCGTTAGAACAAAGAAAAAAGATCTCAATTGCTACGTTGTATCTGCCTATATTTCTGAGATGAGGTATTATGTACACTATTTACCTGCTTCTCATCAAAGTATTCCTTCATCAATTTTGATTTGTGACAGGGAGCATTATCCTGCATAAAAATGAGCTTGGTGGGGTCGATTTGCACCCTTTCAGCAGAAGGGAGCAGACAAGACTCTAAAATTCTCTTGTACTGCTCGCTCCTGAGGGTCTTTTCAATAGGTTTTAAGAAACCAGTTCCATGAAAAGAAAAGCATCCCCAGAACATTATACTGAACGGATGCTTGACAGTACTTACTGCTAAATTCAAAGAGCTTTCAAAGCTTCTTCTTCGGATTTTAGATCGCTTATCCTTTGAATTTAGCTCGACTTTCGTTTCATCGGAGAAGAGAACATTTTTATCGAACAGCACTGTATATATAAAATTCTATAACATCTGCTAATCCGTTCGTCAGCCACAGTCTCTAAAATAACTATACATCGACTGATCAAAGCCAAAATTTTAGAAATGCAAACAGGTAAAGGGTGGCGGTAAAAAGTCCACTTGGTTTTACTAGTGTGTGTAGCTTAGTACAATAAATTTTCATAAATTTTTTTTTGGAGGGGGGGTATAATTAAAAGTTTTATTATTTAACATACAAAATATTCCCACTATTACAAAAAAAAACAATTTAATGATGAAATTAACAAATACTTAATAAAAATGCAATATTGTTTTTTTGCATATCTTTGAGAAGAAAATTAAAAATGAAACACGTTAAAATTTGATTTAAAATAATAGTAAAAATTGAAGAAAACGTAGAGTTTGTAAATCTCGACATAAAATCTTAGCAATAACTTTAACAATGCTAAATACTGTGAGGATTTCAACATGTATCGGTGTAAATTCTAGTAATTCTATAAATTCTAGTAATTCTATAAAATTCTAGTCATTTTATAAAATTCTATAAATTCTAGTAATTCTATAAAATTCTAATAATACTATAAAATTCTATAAATTCTAGTAATTCTATAAAACACAGCGACACATCCATCTGCGCTTGTCTTGCTCTTTCTGATATCATTCTTGGCATAAATATTGCATTCTTTGTTCCAGTGTCTTTAATTAAACCGCACTGTGCTTCGCCTATTTCTGGTCTGTCTGTGATATTAAAGATATTCTCTGTCTTTCTGTCATAAACTCACCTTGGATTCGAAGAAAGATATTTAAAAACTGTGTCTGTCAATTAAAAAATTGTTTTCGATTTGAATAAATGTATATTTTTCATAAAAATGTTTAATTTAATTTAATAGAAATTCTGGAAACAGAAGAACGTTTGCCATATTAAGTTTCATTGGAATGCATGTCTTTAACTAATGGTAACTAAATGTACTATTAACCGTTTCCTTATGTGGAAACATTCGACATTCAAAGGCCGACTAGCCAGTTCTATTTTCTTTTTAACTTCAGAAATCTTTCTATTAAAAGAATTTCAAGAAAAACAATTTCTCAAGTCAACTATTTGTCTCTCTCTCTCTCCAGAATTGAAGGAAGTTTCCTTCCTACACATTTGTTTGAAGTATTGCGGAAAGCCAACATCTTGATTAAATAATTATTTCCTCGTTTGGTTACATGTGCTATCCATTTTAATTGTTGCTGTAATTGGAAGTCTTCATGTAATATGCCCCTTATCTGGTACAGTTCTTTCTTTGTGATTCTGTAGCACCAGTTTTTCAATTGACGCTTTCTTGACCAAAACCAAGAGACACACAACCACATATGGAGGATTTCAAAAACAGTTGATAAAATTATCAACTCGATCAACATTGTAAACAATAATATAATAATTCTGGTTGATCTTTCGTTCCTTACTTAATACGTACGTTACATCCTGTCACTACCCCCAAATAAATAATGGACTAATCCTGTTTGATTACACGAATAGATCTAAAGAAGTAGTTTTTTTTTTATTAATTTGACAGATTTTTATCACTTAAAACCTTACTTTTAGTGGATATTTTAGTAAACACTCCGTCTTTTTTAACAGTATGTTTATTTTCGTCTACCGGAAAGGTGTATGTTGATTGCGTCGGAGGAGTCCTTCAACCTGGCCGTTGACTTTATTCCAAAAAGCCCTCAACCAAATGATGCCATGTCATCAACTCACTAGCTTCATACCTAGTTATAGAGCCGAGTTTGTCCAACTGGGATAATTGATCATTGATCCTACAAGAAGATTTACCCGCCCTTCGATAGATCTTGTTTTTGTTCCTGCTCGGTGTCTAGCCACCTTCTTCACTAGAAAAGCCTGGTGGGAGAGCCGATTAAGTCGTGGATGACCCAACAAGCAGCACTCGCAGTGACTCAAAATGAAGAGCCACTCATTTGCCAATGAAAAGCTCAAGCCGCCAAATTATGAGAAAAACAAATGGTTAAGATTCTTCTTATATTAGAGACTTTACAATCAATTTTGCAAAAGTGAAGCTTTTCTTGGGTTTTTCGATTTTCTCAGCTGGAAATTCTTATGTCGTCATGGGAGTAGCCCAATAAAAGATACTGAAATTGTTTTAGTGTTTTCTATTCTATAAAATTTTTATTCCTACCAAAACTCCAAGTTCTTGTGCCTGGCACAAAATTTAGTATAGGAGGAATAATAAGACATGATAAGTGCAAAATTAAAAAAACAAAATAACCACCGCGTAAAATTTTAAGGGAAAAAACCTATTTATTTTGCAATTGCGAACAAGTTACAATAAAAGTTACACAACAATTTCAACATGCCCGCCTATTATGTCTTAGGATAACAAATTTCTGATACAGTGTAACCCGGATATAAGAGAAACCCGGATATAAGAGAGAGTTTATTTGGTCCCAAATTAGAGCCTGTATTAATGTATATATAATAGACCAAACCCGGATATAAGAGAATCCCGGATATAAGAGATTTCTTCTCTGGTCCCGACAACTCTCTTATATCCGGGTTACACTGTATTACAAAAGAAAAGGGGATTACCATCAGATATAAGGGGGAAAGTGTTTTGGAAAAATGCGCGTATTCAAAGACAAAAATGATTTAAAAATGGAAAAAAAAAAGGGAAAAACTTTGGGGAAGTAAAAAATTGCACAAGGCAGAAAATACAAAGTGCACCCACCTCAGTTCTTCAGCTGAATACTCAATAGGGATGTCCTTAGCATGAAGAGGTTTCATGTTTTCACGGGTTGTTGTCTCAAGGGCTGCTTGTAGTACTTGAAAGTTAAACTAAAATGTTTGATTTAAATTCTTCTTGGGAAGACACAGAAAGGAATGTTCTGTCCTGAGGGTTGAATATGCCTTGAATCTGTCGGCTCTTTCTATCCCCGAGTTGATTTATGACCCCCACGCCTGGACTGCTCCTTCGTTCTTGAAGCTGGGGCGCCAATACTTCCTCCTCGACAGTTAATTCCTTTCTTCCCGTTATCCGCTAAATAGCAGTACTTTTTAATGAACAATGAAGAGTCATACCGGCTCCGTCCAGAATTTCGCAAGGGTTTGAAAAGCTCTTCTCCCATTGGCTAGTAAATATGAAACCTTTCTCCATGAATTCAAAAAAATGAATCCGCAACAATTCAACAAATAATTTTGACGGGATTCAATCGCTGAACCGAAAAGTTCATAAAAATGTAACAATTTTTATCCAAACCGCCTGGCCTTCAAAAAATACACGTCTCTCAAAAGAACGTTTATTAAAAAAAACAACCTAGACGATTAAATATTTATACAAGGCTGACATTTTTAAAATACTAAAAATAATTTTTTTATAATTCGGTCCTTCATACCGGAAATCACCATGAGCAATAAACAGAGTGATATAATGTCTCGTGTGACAGTCCAGAATATGCTCTTCTACGTGTCATGTCCCTTCTGGATGTAGGCGATCATGGCTCTCCACTACTTCACGCTTTTTTTAATATTCACAATCAGGTTATGGGATTTCTTTGAATTCGAAAAATAAATTCGTTTAGAACTTTTCATTTTTTTAAAACTGACTTGGTGACGATATGTATTTAGTTTGTTCATAATTTACAGGTTTTTCAATGATCACATTACCTACCCACCCATGCAAGGAGACAAAAAAATGATATAAATGTATATCAATATATTTTAATTTTAACTTCTCTCAAGCCAATCGAACATTTTTATTTTTTTTCACTATTCGAATTTTGTTTCTTTTTGGAGTGGAAATAAGTCAGGATTTGGGTTTTCTTTTGAATACGAAAAAAATTAATTTTTTAATTTTCCATTTTTTTTGTTTTGTTTCTTTTTTTAAGTGATTTGGTGACGACCGAACGTTATTCTGGGTTAGGCTGTTTTATACTTAGGATATAGGTTAGGTGGGTTCTATTCCTAACACCAGGTAGACATTTGGGTAGGCTAGAATATGTATTAAGATGTATAACACTGTATACACAGATGATAGTCAAGGACACGCAAAGTTTTCTTGTGTGGATTCTACATTTTATTCCTACCTTCATTAGTAAGCTAAACTTGTGAATGTTTATAGATTTGAGTCATAACGAATGAAGAGTGATTATTTGTGTATGCAATCAATAGGTTCCAATTTGTTCTTTTTTTAGAAACATTGATATCTGATTACAGTTGTATAGATTCATACCAGCCAAGGGGTGGCGATTGGCGATCACATATTATTCTTGTTAAGAAAAACAATTGTTGATACTAATAATAGAAAGGGCTATAAATTGGGAATTCATCACAATAGATAGGAAGGAGGAGATACAATAGGCAACAATAAACAACAGAAGAACTCAAAATTGATCGCTGCATTCAAGTATTGAATTAATATTTAAACTTAACTTTTCAACGATAATTTCAACGATAATTCTTCTGCCGCCACTTAATTTAAAGACAGTTTGGTGTACGTAGGTCCTTACTTTCCGTACAAACAATTATTTTTGTTTCATGGGTGACTTTCGCTGGATTTCGCAATTAATTTCTATTATTCTTAAAATTATTTCCAAGTTATACAAATTGTTATCGTACCAAAAAATTCGTCGAAAACAATCACGTACAAAAATCGGCGAAAAAAATGAAAACTTGGGAATCCGAAATTTCAGGACTGCGGGTCTGGATCCGACCCAGAATGTTTTTAATTTGCCCATGGAGTCGGCTTGATTCCAAAATGGTATATGTTGAACTACGGCCTCTTGGAATAAATATGAGACTCTGTAATTTGAGAACAGTATTTTTTTCATTTGAATATGAGCTATTGAAAGTTAGAGAGTTATGTCTCTTTAATTGTTTTTATCAGTAGAAGTGAACTTTGAGGTCAACAACTAGAGTTGACAGTCTTGTTGTAATGTAAGCAAAGCGTCTGATGAGACTGGGGAGAAGCATCTAACTGATTGCTTACTCAGCACCTACGGGGGTAATAAGGAGAGAGGTTAAAGAAACAGGAGGTAACAGAAACAATACCGGCTCGGAAACCCCAAAGCAACTTGAGAAACAAAATACCGACCAGACCGACTTCACAAGACACCGTGACTTCCCGACTGTTTGTTTTCCCCCCATCTTTTATTGGCATGAGGCATGTTACAAAGACCCGGATCTTGACCAGTTGCAGAGTGGCCCCTATGTAGATATGCCAAACAGTCTTGCTGCTAACGGGAAAAGACCGGATGTAACTGGCGCTGAAAAATATGTTCGCATGCGATCCGAGGCCTCTTTTGCGTCTGTACTGACGTAAATTCGCCACACGTTCATAATTCATACGATACGCAATCGTCAAGCTATATATATATATATATATATATATATATATATATATATATATATATATATATACATATATATATATATATATATATATATATATTGTGTGTCATCCACAGACAGACTGTTTCACAGCTCATCAGTGTGGCTAGACGTCCGGTTGCCTCTAGCTAGGATCAAAACCCGACTGAATTTGCGTCAGTCGGAACTTCTACCACTAAGCCGTTGGCGCACGGCAGGAATGAAGGTGAATTTTAGCGTGTTTATTTTTAGATTTAGATAAACACACAGTGACTGACGGTGACTCAATTCTGCCGAAGAGTCGTGCAATATTAGCTTAAATAGTCACTGTTTACAAACCCACACCTCAAACCAAAGAGCTCAACCGAAATTATATATATATATATAACTAATTGAGTTTTCAAACTTGCGTTGCCCTTTGTAGGAGAAACCGTCTGAAGATCCGACTTGCTGTAGACCGTCTCGATCAAGCAAAGCTGAATATTGCCTTATAAACACAAATCATTGTCAGTTTCTCGAAAGTTCATATCTGTTCAGTCTCGGATGCTAATGTAAACAAAACAATATCTAAAGAAGTAGTGGATTTTTTAAAATTTATTAATCCGAGAGATTTTATCCCTTTCAAAATGATTAAAATACGGGTTTTCTTATTTTACATGTTAATAGGTTTGTTGCATTTACTTACGCACATATACCATTGGAAAAGATTTTTAATGCAATATTCACTCACAAAAAAAAAGAATTATTCTTTTTTTAAAATGAAAGCAAGAAAGAGTGTAAAATAGCATTGTCGTAAATGCTTTCTCTTTAGTTTAAAACTTTTTGCTGGTAAACTCACAAAAATGGTCTTCTCCGAGAACTTAAAATATTTTTCCGTATTTATTCTGGTATCATCTTTAATTTTGGATATTATTTTAAAACATTATTCAATTTCCCACCCTTATTATCTGCTAGATTATGTTTGTCTGTTTCGATGAATGAGACAATCTCAAACCTGGCAATTATGCCCATGCAAGGTAGCTCTGCATTCATTGTTAAAAATCACAGCTGAGCAACCAGTTTTCCTGTACTTCTTCACCTATTTTATACATTTCACTTGGTGATGCTTACTTAAATGTGGTAGTCTGGTGGCTTTCATGTCGTAAGACAGTTGTTAATATCGTGTATATTTTCTTTACATTTACGGTTCATTTTAAAGCCATTTTTATTCTCTTTCATTCCCACTAGTCTATTGCACCTTAGTGGCATTATCGCCTTGCTTGGTGTGAACTGATTGATTCAAAAAGAAAAAAGCATTAATAAATATAAGTATCTTAAGCGTTCTTGCTGATCAATCCATTCTTCTTTTGCAAATATTTCCCTAATTTTTTGCATTCTTTTTTTTTACAAAATTGTGATCCCATCCCTCAAAAATTTACCAAAATTGTGTTCCCATCCCTCAAAAACATTCCCAATTTGTGTTCCCATCCTCAAAAACATCTAAAAATTGTGTGCCCATTGCTCAAAAACATTTCAAAATTGTGTTCCCATCCTTCAAAAACCTTTTCAAAATTGTGTCCCCATCCCTGAAAAATTTTTCAAAATTGTGTTCCCATCCCACAAAGACTTTCCAAAATTCTGTTCTCATCCCTCAAAAACTTTTCAAAATTGTGTGCCCATCCCTCAAAAACATTCCAAAATTGTGTTCCCATCCTTCAAAAACCTTTTCAACATTGTGTCGCCATCCCTGAAAATTTTTTTCAAAATTGTGTTCCAATCCCACAAAGACTTTCCAAAATTCTGTTCTCATCCCTCAAAAACTTTTCAAAATTGTGTTCCCATCCCTCAAAAACATTCCCAATTTGTGTTCCCATCCTCAAAAACATCTAAAAATTGTGTGCCCATTGCTCAAAAACATTTCAAAATTGTGTTCCCATCCTTCAAAAACCTTTTCAAAATTGTGTCCCCATCCCTGAAAAATTTTTCAAAATTGTGTTCCCATCCCACAAAGACTTTCCAAAATTCTGTTCTCATCCCTCAAAAACTTTTCAAAATTGTGTGCCCATCCCTCAAAAACATTCCAAAATTGTGTTCCCATCCTTCAAAAACCTTTTCAACATTGTGTCGCCATCCCTGAAAATTTTTTTCAAAATTGTGTTCCAATCCCACAAAGACTTTCCAAAATTCTGTTCTCATCCCTCAAAAACTTTTCAAAATTGTGTGCCCATCCCTCAAAAACATTTCAAAATTGTGTTCCCATCCTTCAAAAACCTTTTCAACATTGTGTCCCCATCCCTGAAAATTTTTTTCAAAATTGTGTTCCAATCCCACAAAGACTTTCCAAAATTCTGTTTTCATCCCTCAAAAACTTTTCAAAATTGTGTGCCCACTCCTCAAAAACATTTCAAAATTGTGTTCCCATCCTTCAAAAACCTTTTCAACATTGTGTCGCCATCCCTGAAAATTTTTTCAAAATTGTGTTCCTATCCGACAAAGACTTTACAAAATTCTGTTCTCATTCCTCAAAAACTTTTCAAAATTGTGTGCCCATTCCTCAAAAACTATTCAAAATTGTGTTCCCATCCTTAAACATATTCCCAAATTGTGATCCCATACTCAAGAACTTTCGGAAATTGTGTTCCCATCCGTCAGAAACTTTTCAAAATAGTGTTCCCATACTCAAAAACCTTTCAAAATTGTGTTCCCATCCTTCAATAAGTTTTCAAAATTGTGTTCTCATATTTTGAGGTATGTGAACACAATTTTCTAAATTTTCAAATTTGTGTTTTTCAAAATTGTGTTCCCATCCTCAAAAACCTTTCGAAATTGTGTTCCCATCCCACCGAAAATCTTTCAAAATTGTGTCCCCGTACCTGGAAAACTTTTCAAAATTGTGTTCCCATCCTCAAAAACTTTTCAAAATTGTGTTGCCATCCTTTAAAAACTTTCCAAAATTGTGTTCCCATCCTTAAAAATTTTCCCAACTTATGATCCAATCCTCAAGAACTTTCGGAAATTGTGTTCGCATCCGTCAGAAACTTATCAAAATAGTGTTCCCATACTCAAAAAATTTTCAAAATTGTGTTCCCATATTTAAAAACATTTCAAAATTGTGTTCCCATCCTCAAAAACTTTCCAAAATTGTGTTCCCATCCTTACAAATTTTCCCAAGTTGTGATCCCAGTCTCAAAAACTTTCCGAAATTGTGTTCCCATCCGTCAAAAACTTTTCAAAATAGTCTTCTCATACTCAAAAACCTTTCAGAATTGTGTTCCCATCCTTCAATAACTTTTCAAAATTGTGTTCTCATACTTTGAGGTATGTGAACACAATTTTCAAAATTTTCAAATTTGTGTTTTTCAATATTGT
>OZ038502.1:1975000-1992500 GCA_964036315.1 Acanthosepion esculentum | reverse complement strand
CTGTACTCGTGTGAACAATTTTTTATATTCTTATTATTATTATTATTATTAGTAGTAGTAGTAGTAGTAGTAGTAGTAGTAGTAGTAGTAGTAGTATTTCCTTTGATTTCTGATTTCTACCCATTTCTTTTAGGGTCCCGCCCAGAGACCTAAGGCATCATGACATTTTCCACTTGAAAACTAAAAAAAAACAAAAAAACACAGACATATTTTACATAGTTAAAGCACTACGTAAGGCGTGAGCTGTACCCGTGACAACATTTTTTTTATTTCTTTAAGGTATAGGCTACCAGGAATCCCTTTAATGAGTCTATTGGAATCCTTTTCAGTCAATCCAAGAGTCCCAACTACAACAGGTATTGTTGATGTTCCCATGTGCCACACTTTTGAGATTTCGATTTCAAGGTCTTTGTATTTTGACAGCTTTTCGAATATCTTCAAAGATACATTGCAGTCTGCAGGGACTGCCATATCAATAAGGAGGCACTTATTATTATTATTATTATTATTATTATTATTATTATTATTATTATTATTGTTATTATTTCTCGTTGTTTTCTGACCAGTACGAAGCCGATTTTCCTGTAGATCAAGTGACATCAATTCTTCCTATTAGTCCACTTTCTTCGGTATTCTAATTGATTTTGTAATATTGTCGTTTAGGTAGCTTCAGATATTCCTCGGGCTTCCACTTACTTCTCCTCTGTAAGACTTTTCGGGACAGTCAAAGCGCGCAAACAGTGACGGGTAGAAATATTTCTTTCATGTTTCCCCAGACAAATTCGACATCTTTCTGCAGCTTTTTAGTTTTTCTGTTTTGACTTCGCCGTTCGCTGACACCGCAGATCGCCGTCGTTTGCACAGTTACGACCGACTCACCTTTCCCACCCAATTAGGTCGTACTCATTCTGAAATAACTTACTACATTCGCCTATTGTATGACTGGACTTGATGAAAAAGGAGGGCTTGGAGAATTTGACACTTATCTGGCATATCGAAGGCAAAAGAGATAAGAGAAGACAGTGGAACACCTAGTTGACAAGCTTTTGTGAATGGATGGCGGAACAGAGGCGGGAGGTTTGGCAAAGAGACAAACCTTGCTAAGGTCTACAAAGGAGAGAACGTTGTGGAGAACCATGATCATCCACGACGTATAGAAGAAAAAGTACTCAGTCTCTGTCTATTTTGGCTTTAACGCGGATTCAGTCACTCTCTTGAAATGTCCTCTTCGCAAATATTTCAATGACATCTCATCTGCAACAACTATTATTTCTTCCTTTTTAGGTCGTGTTTGAAATTTGTCTTTGAGTCTGTTATTACGAAAATAAGACGAACTGTTTTCCACCATTCTTTCAGAAGCTGATAAACGTTACGTTTACGTAAAAATAATAATATATATAAATAAAATAAGGAATCTTTGGTATGATAGAAAAGTCAAGAAATGGCTTGCGAGATATGTCAAAATTAGACCTGAGGTCAACATAAATGAGACTAGTTATCGCCTCGCACTAATGTTTATTCGTTCGCTTATCATTTTTTTTCTTTCAGTTACCCTAACCCATGCCACCTTTAGCGTTTTCCCCTCTCTCTCTCTATCTATCTATGCATCTATCTATCTCTGTCTATCTCTGTATATCTATCTATCTATCTATCTATCTACCTCTCTCTCTTTATCTATCTATATATCTATCTCTGTCTTTCTCTTCGCATGCATACACAGGCATACACACACTGTATGACGAAATTTTAAGGCGTGAAACTGACAGTCACCATGCAATGTTGATCTCTATGTACACACTGTTTATCTCTCTTTATACGTTATGTATCTGTGTCTGTGTACGCGCGCGCACGTGTGCGAGCGTGTGTCCATAAGTTTTCTCGTTCTTTGTAGTCGTGAATTCACTTCTCACAATTGGTATCACGCCGGCATGGCAGAGAAGGTAATGACATCACAAAGAGACATTTAACAATTCGAATCCTTCAGAAAGGACACCGAATGTGCAAAATAAAACGAAAACCACACCAGCCCCCATCAACCATCAACTCGTTAAAGAGTCTGTTTAAAATTCACCTAACACCTAAAGAACGCAGCAGACTTTGACGCCTGAAATAATTTGACAGAAACAACAAAAATTAAGATATTCGGCAACAAAACTCCCGAAATATATGCACTTAATATATTAATCCAGAATTTATACTAGGAACAAATCGCCTGCATACGGGTAGTGTAGCGCCAGAAGAATAGAAAGGGATGTAAGGCAAGGATGTGTCTTCTCGCCAGATTTATTCAAACACTGCAGCAACGCTATCTGAAGGGAACTGGAGCTCCTACCAGGATTTATTATCAGTGGGTGTAAGCTTAACAATATAAGATAGGCTTATGGAACTGGGTTGATAGCTGATTCGAGGACCTCCTAAGACTACAGGACCTCCTAGATTGAGTAGCAGAAGAAAGCGAGAAGAAAGGACTAACCAAAAAGACAAGAAAGTCTCATCATCAACAAGAGGAAAAGCTGAAGATGTGAGATAGAAAATGGAGATGTCAACATCAAACAATTCCAGAAGTTTAAATATCAGGGATGTGTTTTAATAGTGGACGGAAAATGTGTCACCGCGATGCGAAGTACGTGCAATGAACGGCCACGCTGAATGGACGTTCATGCAGGGAAAATGGACGGTACTTTGTGCGGCGTTAGCAAGCACCCGACTACTCCTGCTTTCCTTTACTTTTACAAGAAGCAGATCAGGCCGAAAATGAAGCACTGCTACCATATTTGGGAAGCAGCTGTCCAGGCCTCACTTTCCAGTCTCAATAGACTCCAAAAGAGTTTCCGCCGCCTTGTGGGTAACAAATTATTTTCCACCCCCACAGATTATCTATATATTATTTTTGCGTATGTCTAGTAAACCTTATGTTGATTGGTTATTGTTGAAACTTGACTAATGCATGGAATAATAATGCACACACAAAATGTACTTAGAACAAAATGTATTGAAAGAAGAAAGTGTACACAATATTCACATATAGTCTTTTGTATATTTCTGGGAAGACCGTTCCTGGAGAATGTGTTGACTGAGTCGCAGTCGGGCAGAGTCTCCGGTTGAATCTCTTGATTCGTTCTCCTCTCTTCCCGGTACCAACCATATTTATATGGTCGATACTCCACTATGCAAATTAGGTGGATCCTACCACAACAGTCATCTTGCTACATCTCAAGCAAGCGTCTCACTTCTCTTTCACTATTTCCATGGAAATTGCTCGGACGAACTACATTCCTTGGTTCCGACAGGTCTAACCTTCACAGCTAATGTCACGCCCATTGTAGCGAACCACACTTAGTCCCTTTGTATCCCGTTGATGAGATGTAAGTTCTACTTGAACAGCTTCTTCCCACGAAATACCGCTCTGTGGAACCGACTCCCAAGAGAATGTTTTCCTGATTACTATAATCTTAACCTGTTCAAGTCTACGGTTAACCGTTATTTTTCCCACCTTTCTGCATAAACTATGCCATACTCTGTAGCGCTCTACCTAGAGTGGCTCTCGGGCCTTTTACAGGGTGAACCTTAATGTAAAAGAAATTATCAGATAGCGAGGGGTGACCATAATACTCTCTTGAACTGGCCTGCGTGATTAGCGTACCTGCAATCGTTCTACGACAAACACCCATTCTACCCGAGTTATAAAAAGGGTAGAAACCAACTGAAAAAAAGGTAAACAAACGAATAGGCTGACAAGCCAAGCCCAGTAGAGACCCTCAGAGGAATTGAAGAAGACACAACTAGACAGATAACATCATCCAGTACGAAATATAATACAAATGATATAATATATATATATATATATATATATATATATATATGTATGTATGTATGTATGTATATATATATATATATATATATATATATATATATATATATATATATATATATATATATATAAGTACATATATATATATATAAATATATATTATAAATTAACTGGTTAAAACTACACAGTAATAACCATGTTTCAAAAACTGAAGCTAAAAACTTCAAATTTAATTATATAATTAAATTAAAAGCATTAGTTCTGTTTCATCTTCAAGCGAATTTTATTCGCTTGAAGATGAAACACAACTAATGCTTTTAATTTATAATTAAATTTGAAGTTTTTAGCTTCAGTTTTTGAAACATGGTTATTACTGTGTAGCGAAGAAACCATATTTTAAATCAGTTAATTTATAATATTTATGGTCTGTAAATTTACATTGAGCACTGTTTTGTAAAAATAAAAAATATCAATAAGAACACCGGATCTTACTGTTCTTTTCTTTTTTTTATTTATATATATATATATATATATATATATATATATATATATATATATATATATATATATATATATATATACATACATACATACATACATACATACATATATATATATATACATATATATATATATATATATACATATATATATATATATATACATATATATATATATATATATATATATATATATATATATATATACATATATATACATATATATATATATATATATATATATATATATATATATATATATATATATATATATATATATATATACAAAAATTGGGGGTGGCCGTCTACGAAACCTTGGCTGAAAACAGCTAACGTTTGATATTCATATGTTTTATTTAAAAAAAATTTATCAGTTTGACTTTTAGCGATTCAATATTTTGTTCTCTCTCTCTCTCTCTCTCTCTCTCTCTCTCTCTCTCTCTCTCTCTCTCTCTCTCTGTATATTTGTGTGTGTGTGTGTGTGCGCGCGCGTGTGTGTCTGTGTCTCTCTCTTTCTCTTTTCCCTTCGGTTAATTCTTTTCTTTTTTGTTGTTCTCGAATGATTGTTGGCCGGCGTATGCAAACGCCCAAAAGCACATCATTTCCCAATAGTTTTTAATGATATTTTTAGGGGCGTACGTCATGTTTAAATAAAAAAAAACAAACAAACGAATTTACAATATCAGAATAGCAATGAGCATCGACTATTGGCAAATACTAATTTCCGATTGACTTACTTACGTCAGTAGAATAAAAAGCCACAGAAATTGGGCTTACGGCCAAATCAAGTTGAAAACCCGTTTACCGTACGATCACCGAAGTTAAGCAACGCCTGGTCAGTACCTAGATGGGTGACCATTTGGGAATACCAGGCTCTCTAAGTTTGAATGTAGGTCTGGCGCAATGGATAACTGCGGAGTTGAAAATCGGAGAGCCGGGTTTCAATTCCGATCGGGTTCGTTATATCCATTGACGCGAAATTACACTTGGAAGGTATGGGCCCATCACATTTTACTTGTATCAGTAAATCATTATTACCCCAGAAAAAATTCTTACAATCTAAAAATATTTTGTGGCTTTAAATAATCTGCAAAAGGTTGATAAGCTGTAAAAATAAACAATCAACCTCAGAAATGGGGCGTCCAGTGTGGAACGAATGTACTAATGATTTATTTAGGATGTGGGTCTGTGAAACATTTCTCGAAGGTGTCACATAGATAGATAGATAGATAAGGAAGAGACCAAGATAGATAGATAGATAGATAGATAGATAGATAGATAGATAGATAGATAGATAGATAGGGAAGAGACAGAGATAGATAGATAGATAGATAAGGAAGAGACAGAGATAGATAGATAGATAGATAGATAGATAGATAGATAGATAGATAAGGAAGAGATAGATAGATAGATAGATAGATAGATAGATAGATAGATAGGGAAGAGACAAAGATAGATAGATAGATAGATAGATAGATAGATAGATAGATATATAGATAGATAGGGAAGAGACAGAGATAGATAGATAGATAGATAGATAGATAGATAGATAGATAGATAGATAGATAGATAGATAGATAGATAGATAGATAGGGAAGAGACAGAGATAGATAGATAGATAGATAGATAAGGAAGAGATAGATAGATAGATAGATAGATAGATAGATAGATAGATAGATAAGGAAGAGACAGAGATAGATAGATAGATAGATAGATAGATAGATAGATAGATAGATAGATAGATAAGGAAGAGATAGATAGATAGATAGATAGATAGATAGATAGATAGGGAAGGGACAGAGATAGATAGATAGATAGATAGATAGATAGATAGATAGATAGATAGATAAGGAAGAGACAGAGATAGATAGATAGCTAGATAGATAGATAAGGAAGAGACAGAGATAGATAGATAGATAGATAGATAGATAGATAGATAGATAGATAGATAAGGAAGAGACAGAGATAGATAGATAGCTAGATAGATAGATAAGGAAGAGACAGAGATAGATAAGATAGATAGATAGATAGATAGATAGATAGATAATGCTTTCATTGTGGTCCACGCACTTATGACCATGGAGCGTCGTTCTGAATAGTTGCGGTGAAAAGCAACTGAAATTAAGATATCAGATTAATAAAGGCGAACTCACTTCATTACTAACAGCTTGCGAGATATGGCACCTGTTAACCAGGTGTCTGCATTTTGCGTATACGGGTTAAAGAGAGAGACAGAAAAAATGGCATGTTGTTCTACGGGAAATGGTGGATCACTTGATGAAATGGGTTGAACTTTAGACGACATCTTTTTGTTGTTGTTGTTGTTGTTAATTCAAGAATAAAAGATCGGCATTAAGGATCTCTCCCCCCTCCCCCTCCCCTCCCCCTCTCTCTCTCTCTCTCCCCCCTCTCTCTCTCTCTCTCTCTCTCTCAATCCCCTTCCCTCCTGCGCCTGTGGTCTTGATTTCTGCCCACGTGCAGGTCTGGCCACGTGTTGGTTTGAGCCTGGAGACGAGCTGCTTTTAACTTAGACAGCAGTAAGATGAGTTTATCATGTGCTTAAACGAAAAACACACAAAAAATCACGAAAATAGAACAATTTTTTTTTTTCTTTTACTATTTACATTTTGTTTTGATTCTTTTTTTCTTTTTTCTTTTTTTTTGCATCAACAGAAATAATATACATAGGCACTTGTTCATAGACTTTCAAGTCCACACGCATATATACATTTATATGTATATCGTGGTTTGACGGGCATGTGCTCGTGTAGGTGGATATAGGAGGCCAGAGAAACAAACTTAAGAAAAGGAAAGAAAAAAACGTCTAAAAGGTCGAAGACGCATTGCTATGTACTTTTATTTGCTTTTGTTTTTATTGCAGTCCAAGAAGCAATGAATTCACATCTAACAAAATTCGCCCATGCTTAGAATATTGCTGCCATATAGGGTCCGGTGTCTCTGCTAGTTACCTTAAGAGCCTTGATAAAATCAAAAACAAAATCAACACTAGCATCGGTACTGATCTGGCGATTCAATTTTCCATAAAGTTGCATCCTGTAACTTTTGTTCAAATACTTTCATTGTAGTTGCCCGGATGTCCTCTTCGCTATGATACCTAGATTTTTTTTTTAAATTTAAGCGCAGTACTAGACAGGCGTCGGAATCTCATCAACTTACAGTTGAGCTGGCTAGGTGTAGCTGTAAATTATACGCTGTTTCTTTTCTCGCACTTCTCGCTTGTGGAACTCCCTTCCGGCTCCATGCTTTCTAGCCAACTTTAATCTTCAAAAAATTAAATACAATGTCAATCGCTATCTACTGACCTCCTGATTGCTTTCTTTTTTTTATCTTCCTGCTCATTATTAATGTTTCCGTTTTCTAATTCGTCCATACTCAGTAGCCCCCCCCCTTGTGTCTTAGTGGCTTTACTACCTTGCTTGAGTTGAACTCGATTAAGGAAATAAAAGTGAACCCACACACACAAGTATCAGGCACATCAATAATTACAAGTGGTCGATGAAAAAGCATTTATTTTACGAAGGAAATATATATTTGGCAACATAATCACCATCCTTGTTAAGGCCCTTCATTCAGCAGGTACTGGTAACTCGGACAGTCACCCGGGGCGCCATCAAGGCTGAGGGCGCCATCATACTGTCATGTCATGTGTTTGGGATCTTCCAAAATCAAAGCTTATAAAACCATAGTTGCGGTCGTCCATGACTCAAGATAGATAAAATTCTTTGGCTATTTTGTTTAATAAAAAATGATCTTGTAAAGAAGACAGGTGTAGAAATTTCCATGAAAAGATTTACAGGATAGAAAAAATGTTTTAGGTCGGATAATGAATGTTTTCTTTAGCTTCTATTAAGTTTTATATTGTAATAAACTCGTTATTCTACGTTTTCAGCTTTTTTTTTTTCTTATGAAAATTTTTAAAAATTCTACTTGTAAGGGTGCCAAACTTCAATCTGAGGGCCGCCACTGACTGGAGCTCTAGAAATAGCTGTTGGCCTTGATCAGGTGGTTCTTGTTGATAATGGTCAGGATGACAGTCTTCAATGAGTATGGCATTATGGGATAATGCCTGAGATGTAATAATGAATTGTATCCTTGCTATTCCTTTTGACAACACTCCACATGTCTTTGTCTAAGATATTCAAATTAGGTGAGCTAGGAGATTCCATGTCAAAGATGACCTGATCATGAAAATTCTTAGCCAGTGACTCTAAAGTCACATGGGCCATGTGGGAGGGAGCAGTGTCCTTCTGGAACATGTAGAGCCATCCTTTGATCCAGGGCTTGACCACCATATTCCTTGAGCCTTAATACATTGATATAATACTTTTCCCTCTCTCTCGGTCTGGACAACCCTTACCCTTGGATGAGCAATTAAATGAAAGTTGGTAATAATTATTTCCTTGTTTCTATCTAATGATATCGGTCTTTTTCTAGTGAAGGAAAGCAATATTTTATTAGAATGCACCATGATAATTGGGGAAAAGATTTTCAAAAGAAAAAAGTCTATTTTCAAAGAATCTGTACATATGTTCAGCATGAAAAAGAGAAAGTTATTTGCTAAGACTGGCTCAAGGCACTGGTAACCTGGGCAGCCACCCAGGGCGCCATCAAGGCTCAGGGCGCCATCATGCGGCTATGTCATGTGTTTCGGATCTTCCAAAAGTAAAGGTTATATACTTGCGGTCGTCCATGACTCACGATAGATAAATTCTTTGGCTATTTTGTTAATAGAAAATGATCTTGTAAAGAAGATAGGTGTAGAAATTTCCATGAAAAGATTTACAGGATAGAAAAAATGAGGAGGAAGTCACGTAGGTCGTTACTGATTGGTCGCTGAGGAAGAAGTGACGTAGGTCGTTAATGATTGGTCGCTTGTAATTTCAAGATCAGCAGTGGCAGTTATTTAATGTGTCCATTTGTTTCGTGCTTGGCGAAGTTTTCGCCTGCCGGAATAGTACTGTTTTGGTAGGGTCTCTTGAGCGAACAAGTATGATGTTGCAAGAATGGAAACTTGTCATGACCCCAGGTCATAACATCACTGACGAGGCGATCCTGTGCACTCGTTGGAGTGTTTTCATGACGAGTTGTATATTGTAATAAACTGATTATTCTACGTTTTGAGTTTTTCTCCTTATGAAAATTTTAAAAAATTATACTTGTAAGGGCGCCGAAATTCAGCTTGCCCGGGGATGCCAGCAACCCTACGGCTATCTCTGTCATTCAGTGGAGAACATTAACCACTACTTTCGATTAGCATAAATATTCGACTGAGATGGCCAATAGGTTGAAAGGAAACAGCACCACGAGAACTAAACACAGGACGTAGAATTCCTTTATTGTTACAAGAGCTCCCAGATTAAAAGTATAGTAGAGGGAGGAATTGGCAAATGAGAGAACTCATCTAATGAGGACAGTGAGGTGGACTCTCCTTCCGTAGACCCCAAAAAGGGGTGCACATACCGTTACCATCCGTATCACAGCCGTAGCCCTTTGCTACGCCACAGCAGAATATGCCACACCGGTGTTGAGCAGACCATCACACACAAAGAAAATCGTCCCTGCATAGAACACCTCTTGCAGATCGATCACTGGGTATCTCAAGCTAACCAAAGTAGATGACCTCGACTTGCTTAGTGGCATTGACCCCCACCTTACATAAGAAGGACCGTCCAGTGTCAACTCGAGAAGTTAAAGTAGGAAATTGATCCTCGTCATCCACTCCACGGTTGCGAACCATTGATAAAGAGGCTCAAATCGAGACACAGCTTTTTACACTGAGCCGATCCACTGAACAACACCTCCACGTCAGCGTCTATCCCTGTGGTACAGCCGCCTTAAAAACGTGGAGCACTCTCTCTCTCTCTCTCTCTCTCTCTCTTTCTCTCTCTCTCTCTCTCTCTCTCTCTCTCTCTCTCTCTCTCAGACCTACAGAATCCCTCCTCCTGGCTCCAGTGATACCTGGCCTTTCTGGTCCTGCCGAAATCGCCCCCCGAAAAACTGTTGCTCGCTGTAGAGTCAACCTTCAGAAATAGGGAATATTCCACCGATGCTGATCTCAATGAGGACAATTACAAACAATGGATCAGCGTCTATTAGGTTGGTGCAAAAATAATGTCGTTTTTCTCACATATGTTACTTATGTAAATAACGACATTATTTTTGCACCAACCTAATAGTTTGTATTAGGTTGGTGCAAAAATAATGTCGTTTTCTCACATGAAGTTGAACGTCAAAAAACGACATTATTTTTGCACCAACCTAATACCAGTCTTGAAGATTCATGCACACTCAACGACCTTGAAACTTTAACACCCCAGGGAAGGCTCTGTGTGCAACACTGGATGGGTGTGATCTAGCGATTCTACAAGAAGAAGACCTGAATAAAAAAGATTACCAGTCGTATCAGATCAGATAGTGTAGAAGGTCGTTACGCCTTTCAAGCTGAAGTTCACATTAAATGCTCAGTGTCTTGACGTTATAATCCATCAATTAAATTCAAAAGTTACATCATCGAATTATTATCACGAGAGATGTTTCGACTTGAAGACACACTGCAGATCAAATGGGATTTCTCATCTTCAGCAACTTTGCAAATATCTCATATCAGTCTTCTACAAACCTCCATGATTTGTTCTAATTCACGAAAATGCTTGAGATTTTTCAAGCTGCCAGTTTTTACAGAGAATAATCGAATTTTATTGATAGTTCTGTTAATATCGTTGTTAAATGTTTCTACTATTGTTTGTCCGTCCAATGTCTAGAGATGGTATTCTTCAATTTTGTATTGGTGACAAAACAATTTCAATTATATTTACTGTCTCTTTCCAAAGTTATTAAGTCCTGTGTATGACGATAAACTACATCCGGGAGCAAGGTCTCTAATCGGGAGATTGGAGGTTTTGAGGAGCCTGGAACCACCTCTTAATTGCTGTTGTTTCCAGGTCCACACTTACCCGATGTGGTAGCCCCTGTTAGGGTCCCAGCTATGAGAAAATAGTGAACCCCCAAACAAAACACAATGAAAGAATAGAAAGTACATTTTTATAGTAAAAATATCGGCAATACATTTTATATAAAAAATAACCAACAATAAATATTTATAGTAAAATGACCAACAATAGTTATTTATAGTAAATCATTTCAAAATATTCAAAAAAATGAATTGTGTTCAGATTATTTTGATTACGGTATTAAATAACCCATAGAGGTGTTGATATACTGCTAAACAAAACCAACCAACCAAAGTTATTAGTTTGCGTTGTCTAACTCTGATATTAATGTCAAGCCCTTATTTGATTTTGATTTCTTGGGGTCAATATACATATTGACGTTGACAGGTAGTGGGGAGTTGTGTGAATTCCAGGTGAAGTTGCGTGTGTTCAATATGTAAACAAAGAAGATAGAAGCAGACAACACTTGAGTTTCTACTACGGACGTTTATTCTTTTTTATGGTGATTGTAGTGAAATAGATATCTCAATGTCTCTTCGGAATGTCCGTTCTTACTTTTTGGTTCAGAAGTTAGTATAACAATGGTTAAAATGGTTGAGCTCAAGTCAACATTGCGCTGAGTTGGAACGACCAATTCATTTACTTCATAAGTAGGGCTACCGAAACACGTCCGAAGTCGTTGGAAAGTGGAAAAAAGAAAGAGTCTGTCTTTCCGGAAGTGGGGTCATAAAATTGCCGTATCCGGTAAATTGCTCGAAATCAATTGCTCGAAAAATAATTTCTCGGACTATCATTTGCTCGAAAGGCAGTTTGCTCGAAACCTGTGGTTAAAGAAAATAAAACTACATTGTTTCTAATATTTACTATGAGATAAAATAATACAACTTTATTGTTGTTAACTGAATAATTAAAATTAAAGAACGAGTACATTTATATAGCAGATCTTTTTTTTTTCTCGAAACGCAGTTTGCTCGAAACCTGTGGTTAAAAAAAATAAAACACGTGCTAAGCATTTCTTTCTTTTTTTGCACATTTCAAATTTCCAGTAAGTCATATTGTTCACTGATTTGTCCTTAATATATACAGTGTTGTTCGATAAAAGTGACTCACCTGATTTTTTTACTAAATGTTCTCTTCTCCGATGAAACGAAAGTTGAGCTAAGTTCAAAGGATAAGCGATCTAAAATCCGAAGAAGCTTTGAAAGCTGTTTGAATTTAGCAGTAAGTACTGTCAAGCATCCGTTCAGTATAATGTTCTGAGGATACTTTTCTTTTCATGGAACTGGTTTCTTAAAACCTATTGAAAAGACCCTCAGGAGCGAGCAGTACAAGAGAATTTTAGTCTTGTCTGCTCCCTTCTGCTGAAAGGGTGCAAATCGACCCCACCAAGCTCATTTTTTATGCAGGATAATGCTCCCTGTCACAAATCAAAATTGATGAAAGAATACTTTGATGAGAAGCAGGTGAGTGTTATGATATGGCCGCCCCAATCTCCTGACCTCAACCCCATAGAAAACTCATGGAGCATTATAAAGTACAGACTCTCGAGAAAGCAGTTGAGCAACAAAGAGGATTTGATTGTGAATTTCATATCCGAATGGAATACAATGCTTGGAGATAAGATTTGCCAGAACCTAATCGGCTCAATGCCAAAAAGGGTTGAAAAGGTTATTCAAAATAAAGAGATTATTAAATATTTCGAACTATATTATCTATTATAAATAAATTATACCTCTATTATTCTTTATTTAAAGCTGTTCGGTTATGTTTCTATTGATTACTAGTTGCAGGAAATAAGTGAGTCACTTTTTTTGCACAGAGTTTTTCCCTAAATCTCATTTATATCCAAAATTATAATTATCAATAGAATACCTTAGGGTGAGTAAACTTTTTTACTAGGTGGCCGGGAAGAAGTCTTTATATTAGTAAGATCAAAAATTAGTTTGACCCCCAAAACAATAGGCGAAACAATTTTTAAGTAAAAAAAAAATCAGGTGTGTCACTTTTATCGAACAGCACTGTAGATATCCACCGAAACACAACTTCTTTCCTTTTTCGCTCTCAATAAAAGTTATGTCCATCACTAGGGTTCGAGATCTCCAAAATTACTGAAATAGAAAACAAATATAGAAAAAAAATCAGGACTGCTAAAGTTGAGTGTCGTGGCTCCTTTTATATCCAGCTCCGTTGACGGGTCGTGAGACGGTGCAATTTACGCGGTGCTTCGAGCTTCGAAATTACTTCGAGCAATCTGCCTGTCGAGCAATTGATAGCTCGAGGAATTATTTTTCGAGCAATTGATTTCGAGTAATTTACTGTCGAGCAATTGATTTCGACCAGTTTACCTAGATCCTAAAATTGCGTGTATGACCAAAATCCCTTTCCACTTCCTCTATTACTTGCATCATGGGAAAATGAATTTCTTTTTTTCTTTTTATTCTTTATTCTTATTTTATCTATTGGTTTTATTTTTATTTCTCACACCATCAATGTTACAACTATCAAGGTCCCGAGCCAATAATTCTTGCTTATTTTTCACAAGTATTCTAACATTAAGTGCCCCGATGGTAAAATCTTTCTATGCAATTGATGGTATTTACAAAGTTTTAAATAAGACGTTGTCAACTTTTAACTGTTGAGAAACAAAGAAATGATCTATTTTCGAAAATAACAATTTCAGGCGATGAAAAATGGATTGTTTACAACAATGTGGAGTGAAAATAGTCCTGGGAAAATAAAATGAGTTAATTGTAAAAGCTAGTCAGCATCGGAAGAATGTGATGCTGTGTATATGGTTGGATTGAAAGGACAGTGTTTATTATGAGATACTAGCGCAAAATCAAACATTGGCGTCAGATAATTAGTCTTCCTATTTGACCAATTAAAAGCTTCTGCAATTAACCAATCGCAAGGGCGTTATCTTTCATCAGGACAATACCAGATTTCACATCTCTTTGCAGACCCAGGAGAAATTAGTACATCTTAGATTGCAGGTTTTATTATAGCCGGCATATTCACCTGATATTGAATTTTAGGTCGCCACTAATTTCGCTCTCCACAAATTTCTCTTTATAAGAAGGTCATCTTTGGAAGTCTGTAAAACCACCAAGAAAGACGACAAGTTCTGGGAGAATTGAATCACCATAGAGCTGCCTCGAAAATGTCGAATAGCGGTGGCATAAAATGGCGCGTATAAGATGGAATAGATCTATGTAAAAATAGATAAATATTGTCTTCGACATTCACTTAAAAACGCTACGATATTTTGTTTCTACCCAATATATGGTAATAAGAAATTAGGTAGGATTTAAAAAATCTATTAATTATTTTAAAATTACGTTTGAATTTAAATTAACTTTAAATTAAATTTACAAATTTAAATTTAAGTTTTTAAAATTACGATTTACGTTTTGGGCACGAAAAGGAGGTTATTAGATACAAACTTTGAAATGACCTAACGGGAAATGTGCATTTATTAAATAGAGTAATTGATCCTCGTTTCACTGGGGTGGCTTCTTGTAGCTTAATGATAAAACACCCCTGACTTGAATGTGGTTTATCAGCGACACATTTTTTAATAACTCTTTCGATCTCGAGGCTGCTAAATATTAATTTCATTCTTTAAAAAAGTGATGCCTATTCGAACAAGAATACCCGCAATATATAACTTTTATAGTAACAATATATATATATATATATATATATATATATATATATATATATATATATATATATATATATATATATATATATATCTCGACAAGATGGGCTGGGGTAAGCTTAAAAGATGACTTGTGATTATAAGCTAGAAAGTTTTAAGAAATCTACTAGACTAGCCTGTGTGGAAATTAGAGGAAAGAAATTTAAAAATTCGATTGTAAACTGAAATTTTTTTAAAAACCCAAACCTTAAATAATCATAGTAATATATGCAACCTTTGTCAACAAGAGAAATTAGCTATAATAACATTTCCAGACCAAAATTTTTTCAATGAGAGATCGAAAATTATGACGCGTTGTATACATATTAAAAAGTTACTTTTGAGTTCATATGAAGTAGGATGAAAATAAAGTATTTATATTTCATTTAATCCCGTACCAATGCATATCCGATACACTTGCTTTAATTTATGGTCTTGGCAAAGATGTGTATTGAAGTTGCTTGAAACCCAAGAGTAAGTTTGTTGAAAGCGTTAATAAAATTCTGTGACTTCCGTTAGTGCGTCCGTCTGTAACACGTTCTAAAATACCCATACATTGACCAATCGAAACCAAATTTTAAGGAGAAGTGAAAACAAGAGGATACATAGTATAGTTTGTATTTACTAGGGTGGGTAGCTTAGTACAATAAATGTTCATTAATTTTTGAAAAATTAAAAGTTTTATTATTTAACATACAAAATATTTCGGCTATTTTAAAAACAATTTAATGATTAAAATAACAAATACTTATTTAATAAAAATACAATAGAGTTCTTTGCATATCTTTTCTTTAAGTTTTTATATATACAAGAATCCAGTTTCCAGTTCGCATTTAGATTGTGTGACGGACGGACGCACTAACGGAAGTCACAGAATTTTATTAACGCTTTCAACAAACTTACTCTTGGGTTTCAAGCAACTTCAATACACATCTTTGCCAAAACCATAAATTAAAGCAAGTGTATCGGATATGCATTGGTAGGGGAAACACACCTATTCTATAGTTATTAGACTCTCCCACCTAATGTAAGTAGGAGTAGTAAGAGGAACGAGGGTCAGTCGTTCGTCGAACGACATTCTGAACGGTTGAACTCTCTGCCTACGGGCGGGAGGAATCCGAACGAGGCTACGCCAAAGGGCGGTGTCTCGTTCGGGGAGGTAAACCGGCCCTGAACCCATTTATACGGGTTCAAAGAGTATATATTTTTGGCCGGGCCCACGGGCTCGGGGATCCCACGTTAAACCGGCCTTGTGCCACATGATACCCTCGTGGGGGGGTGACTAAATATTAGTCGATGTCGGACGACGGTAGTCGACAGTTAGTCGAATAGGAAAGTAGTCAGCGACCGCAACAAGATTACTCTGCGTAATACCTATTATATCAAGTTCCTAACGTTTGGTACGTCGGACTTATTTAGGACCGATTTTAGTACAAATACAAGCTTCCACTGCGAAATAACTCCACAACAGTTTGCGAGAACTATAAACAAATGACAAGACCAAATGCTTCAAAAAGTAGAAATTTGGCTCCAGAAAGAAATATTTACGCGTACCCTGTTATATGTTGCATGCTCAAGAGTAAGAAATCCTAAAAAATTATTTTCGCTGTTAAAAAAAACAAAAGGAAATTTTCTTAAAATTATTGTTTACCATGAAATCCTAAAATTAAAGAAAGTTTTTAACTGTGACGTAGGGTTTTTGTCAAAGTATTTTTCTAAGCAAATCATCTTATCCAAATTTCATCGATTTGTTTGCGAAATTGAACGAAACGTAGAATTTGTAAATCTCGACAAAAATGTTAGCGGTAACTTCAACAATACTAAATACTGTAAGGATTTCAACATGCGTCTGTGTGTTGCAAAAATACTAGTTATTCAAATTCTCAGCAGAGTATGTTGAATGTCTGAGAAGCAAATTAAAGACAAAACGCGTTAAAATTTATGTTTTAAAATAATAAAATTAATTTAAGAACAGTTCGAAGGCGAATTGAAACCAAATTTAACGAGAGAAGATTCAGTAAAATTGAGCAAAACCAAGATCTCCAAACCTACTTACTTCCAGCTGATAAGAAAAAGACGATTAATGTGTTGCCAGAAGTTCTTGACGCTGGAGAAACTAGAATTCGGACCATTTTTTTACACTATGCTATCTACAGAAAATGTGTGTTTGCTGAAAATAATGATCTAAATTATTTTAAACAAAGAAACAAAACATGTCTTGTGTGAGGCTTTAAGATTTGGGATTTATTTGCTTTGATCGCCCCAAGAACCTAATTATATTTGAAGAAATACATCTTGGAATATTTTAAGTAAACAATGGAAATACCATGTGTTTTTTAACAAGATTGGCTAAGATTAAGATGTCCTCTTTCTGCAGCAATCGTCTGCAATTTTTATAGTCATTATTTTTTTTTTTTTTTGACGACGAATCCTTCTCCAGTAAGAAAGCCAGTTGGTCGATTTACCGGAATATGGTGATAATGAAACTGGGCGTTGGGAATTGTCATTTTCTGGGAGA
>OZ038502.1:1870000-1970000 GCA_964036315.1 Acanthosepion esculentum | reverse complement strand
TAATGCCAAGATTTTTAGGTTTATTTTGTTTTATGGCATATCAATACCTCAATGGGTTATTTAATGCCAACAAGATGTTAAGGTTTATTTTGTTTTACGGCATATCAATACCTCAGTGAGATATTTAATGCCGACAAAATTTTTAGGTTTATTTTTTTACGGCATATCAATACCTCAATGGGTTATTCAATGCCAAGATTTTTAGGTTTATTTTGTTTTACAGCATATCAATAAATCAATGGGTTATTTAATGCCAACAAGATTTTTAGGTTTATTTTGTTTTACGGTATATCAATACCTCAGTGGGTTATTTAAGGCCGACAAGATTTTTAGGTTTAATTTGTTTTGCAGCATATCAATACCTAAATTAGTTATTTAAGGCCAACAAAATATTTACGTTTATTTTGTTTTACGGCATATCAAAACATCAGTGGGTTATTTAATGATGACAACATTTTTAGCTTTAATTTGTTTTACGGCATATCAATAACACAATGGGTTATTTAATGCCAACAAGATTTTTAGGTTTATTTTGTTTTACGCCATATCAATACGTCAGTGGGTCATTTAATGCCGACAAGATTATTAGGTTTAATTTGTTTTACAGCATATCAATACCTAATTGAGGTAATTAAGATTTTTATGTTTATGCTGTTTTACGGCATAATAATATCTCCAGGGCCTATTTAATGCTGACAAGATTTTTAGGTTTATTTTGTTTTACGGCATATCAGTACCACAGGGGCTTATTTAATGACAAGATTTTTAGGTTTATTTTGTTTTACGGCATACCTGAGTGGGTTATTTAAGGCCGGCAATATTTTTAGGATGGATTCGTATGAATAGAATATGTATTTGTAAGAAATCAGTTTATAGATCAGATTTCATTCACGTATTTTTGTAAAGAGGGTTTTTGTCGAGACTCAAATGCATTGCAGGTAATTTTTTTCCAAAGATGTATTGCTTCTATTTTTACTATAACAATGTATTTTTATACTTTCTCTTATGGTCCAATATCCTCGTCACAACGGTTATGGTCCAATATCCTCGTCGCCACTGTTATGGTCCAAGATTAGGACCAAGGAAGAACAACACGAACACAAGAGTAGGAATAACAAAGATATATTACAACAGAATAATAATACAAGAAGTTGAAGGTGTTAGTATGACTGTCAGTCTGGTTTAGAGTGCACTACTATTGTCTCGACTCGTTACACTTCCTCTATCATCTCTCTTGAGAAGCGCAGTCTTTATAGTGTCAGGAAGAGTTCATTGTTGTTACAGGTAAGTTCCCATAACACCCACCTCCCAAGGCTTTTGCCTCGCAGGGGTCTTTAATATTTTTCTCTTTGGATTTATTATCAAAGGCTCTGTAAATTTTCTTTTCCTGCTCGATGTTGCCTTTATAATGCTACTTCTCTGAATAAAACGTTCTAATATATATATATATATATATATATATATATATATATATATATATATATATATATATATAAAGACAAAAGGAAAACTTATCTTAGCCGATACGTTTCATCCTCTGAGGGATTTTATCAAGGCAAATGCCAGTATTAAGTAACTTACTTGGAAAGAAAATTCTACAGAGTACCGTTACCGAATCATATTAAAATTAAATCTGCACCTTGGATATCTCCATTCCAGAAAGAATTATTACTTTCCCCAGCCGGAATACTACAAAAATCTTAAAAAATTAAAAGAAAACGGTTAAAATCATAACCTCATGTTATGCAAAATGTATAAGACATAAATTAATCCCAATCAAAAATAATTGAAATACTAATTTGCATAAACAAAATTTAAAAAAACATCACTTACTCACTTTCGTTTATTAAACATCGTGTCACTTCGTGTCCTCCATAGCTTGGCATTTTAGCTAACCTGATGAATATTTATGATCGTTCCTAAATTTAAAAAATTGTAAACCAACAAAATATTTGGTCTTGTTTATAAACACTTGTTACAAAGTAAAATCCTAGTATTTGCTTTGATGAATGCCCTCAGAAGACGAAACGCGTCGGCTAAGATAAATCTTCCTTTTGTGTTTACACACACAAATACATACATATATACATACATACATACATACATACATATATATATATATGTGTGTGTGTGTGCGTGTGTGTGTGTGTGTGTGTTCAATCGGTTTATTTTTAAAACATGTCAAATACATTCGAAACAAAAAAGTTTATGTGTAAAACTTACGGTTAGGTTAGGTTCAGGGAGGGCCAGGGTGAGGTGTATTTGTGCTTGGCTTGTTGAATGGCATTATTACATTTGTCATTGAAGAGCTGCTATGTTCATGAAAAAATGTTATTTTATGGCGAATGACGGGAAGAAAAGCCTGTAAAAAAAAAAAGAGAGAGAGAGAAGCAGGAGAAGACGACAATAAATGTGAGAGAGAAAGAAAAGAGTGAGTAAAGGACAATGCTGAATGTAACGGTGTCCGGTGAGAAATGTCACCTGACACAAGATTGCCATTGACAAAAAAACATTTTCCCACAAGTACGTTTTCTTTTCAGTCACGACATGATTTCTCCAACTGCAACTTCATTCAAGTTGGCCACATCAAAAGTTAGAAGTCGCTGTGATCTATCTGTTATATAACAAATCTTTCGGTTGTTACACATGCGCACACACACACATATATATATATACATATATATATAATTTTTCTAAAGGCTATTGAGTAGAAAAATGCAAATATATACCTCTGTTATGAAATGTACTAAGTCCCATAATTATTTTAAGACATTTTTAAGTTTATGCATTCTTTTTAATAGATACAAATATTTAAGTAAATGCTCTGTTTATAATAAACAGTATTAAATAACATTTACCGGCCTGAATGTACGAGAAATTTTCATAGAAAATATTCGTCCTCCGACAGGAATCGAACCTGTATCCTATACGGAACCGTCATATAGCCTGACGTGCTTTAACCGATCGAGCTACAGAGAATCGTTCGGTTAGCAAGGTCGATTTTACTATCTTTAAACTACAATCTTCCACGATTCTCTCACGTACATTCATATCTGCTCAAAGCGTATCCAAATGTAAACAAATGATGAAATGGACAAAGTCCGACAATTAAAAAGAATGTATAAACATAAAAATGTCTTAAAATAATTGTCGGACTTGAGTAGACACCAAAATCAAATGAATAATAATAATAATAATAATAATAATAATAATAATAATAGAGATCCTTAACGCCTAACAAAACACGTTGTCCAGTAAATTAATACGCACCAGAAATCAAAGGAAATAAAATAATAATAATAATAATAATAACAACAAAATGGCTGAAGAAATACAAGTAAAGCACAATGCACAGATTGAACCCTCAAAATACTTAAAAAAGAAAGCAAAGACAAATGTAACAGGCCAGTTACAGAAACAATGGCAAGATAAACAGCTTCACGGTAAATACTCTGTCCGTACCAAACAAGCTGATGTAGACAAAACCCGTACCCATCAGTGGCTACGTAGTGCAGGGTTGAAAGCTGAAACTGAAGGTTTTATCCTTGCTGCACAGGACCAATGCTTGTTAACTAGGAATTATCAAGCACATATACTGAAAAATAATGTTTGCCCAAAATGCAAAATGCAGATTCTGTGATAAATATCCAGAAACCATTGATCATCTTGTATCAGGTTGCACAATATTGGCACCCACTGAATATAAAAACTGGCATGACAGAGTGGGCCAATATCTGCACTGGAAAATAAGTTGAAATGTAATCGTTACCGCTTACCCAATAACAATTAGGATAATACATTAAATCGAAATTAAATCGGAAAGACCTGAACCTGATTTCCGTAATGCCCCATTGACCAGCATATATAAATAGTCAAAACACAACACATGTATCTTGAAGATTGCGTTGCCACTCGGAGTTGACTTAGGTGTTAATTTTTGTATCTATATATATCTATATATATATGTGTGTGTGTGTGTGTGTGTGTTTTAGTAGAATATAGAATAGTATCGGAACAAAAGTGGAGATGATGAGATAAAGCCGAAAAGCTTTTTACAGACGCCTTTTGCATCTGTTTGTTAGGTTGGCGTCTTCAGGTCGGAGTAAAAAACAAATCTAGATGTAAGGAAGTGCGTTTAAATTTTGAAAGAAATTGTAATAAATGATCTTATCAGATCCAACGACGAAACAGCTGTTATTTTGTTTTTTCTTTTTTTTTGTTGTCGGTTTTTTGTTTTTCTTACGAAGACGTTAATGTCTGCTGGATTTGAAATTAGCCCCCCTCCGAGTAGATGATTTTTTTCTCTCTCTCTGTTAGTTCCTATACCGCATTGTGCAACTATTGCTTTTGCGATAAATCGAGGATATTCTGTATGAGTCAGGTCTTAGGTTTATCGTGCAGAATTGTGAGATCAGTGCACTTTCAATTCACTTTCATATATATATATATATATATATATATATAGAGAGAGAGAGAGAGAGAGAGAGAGAGAGAGAGAAAGACAGAGAGAGAGATTAGTGAATATTCATAATATCCAACAACTCACAGTTCCTTGCAGTTTCTGCGTCAATCGACGTCTCCAGATGCCCTGATCTATCCCCTATCATTCTCTTCATCCTTTCCTCTATCACTCCTATTTGCTCTCGCTCCAACTCTCTGTAACACTTTGCGTGCTAGTGGCTTCCCGCTTTGCTTGGGGTGAAACGGTAAAAAAAAAAAATTACACAAAAATATCTTGAAATACTAAAGAGTAAATTTATTTAAAAACGCCATTGATTTCAAGCATGACCTCCAGACAAATTTGGAAACTCTTGCAACGCTTTTGGGCGGTCACCTTGTTTAACTTAGTGGATGCTGCCATAATCCTTGCCATCAGTTCATCTTTGGTGCTACAAGGAGTTTTGTTGGTTTCTCTCTCAACTGCGCCCCATAATAATCAAGGAGGTTGCAGTCTGGGGAGTTAGGTGGCCAGATGTAAGGGGTGATAGGTCACAGAAATTACCTGACAGTCATGACTGAGTTCTCCTGCTTGTATGACATGGTGCAGAGTCCTGTTACCTAAAATAGGGTCTTTCAACAGCCACCCTCTTGACCCAGGGCAGCACTATCTGTGGAATGTTGAATGGTGGTTTAATGTCACCATCACTAGTGATCACTCCAAACACCTTCGTAATCACCATTAGACTCATTTAACACTTCCCGATTCGTCTTTACTGTCCTCAGATTGACCCAAACACTCTGAAATGATTGTATTGGAGTTTCCGGTGCGAATGCCAAGACGTACAGCATGCCTTTTCCAAATTTCTGGTGGAGGGATTTGCATCATGGTGCTCTTTTTCTCACAGACGGTGCTTAACTGACCCTATTATACTATGCAATCGAGAACATCAAAAACAAACAACGCACATGGGCGAAATTAAAAATATAAAATGGCGACAATTCAACCATCGCACCCTGTAAGTGAGTCTGGAACCGCCCACTTAGTAGTTATCTCCCTTGGAATAGGTCTTACTCACTGCAGGAGATGCTGTTCAGTGAGATGTACATCATGCATCTCTAGGCTTTACCTCCACCTTGTGGGTGTGTGGATGGTGTAACTAAATAGTAACTAGAATCAACGACCGAGTTCAAATTCGGGTATAGTGTGTTGCTTTCACTTTCACACTAATTGTTGAGATCAATAAAACATCCTTCATCGCCACTGTTGAGATGTTGAGTGTTTCCACGTGAGTATATGGTAATAACGAACAAACACAGTCGTAGGGAAAAATACTGGTATATTCAGAGAGGTATTTACATCAGAGAGATTAGTAGTAGAACGAACGTAGGTTAGTAGTAACAATAAGTAATAGTAATAAAGTCCAACGGTATCTTCCGGTCGAGAAACGGAAGTGTAACTGATCACTACAGAAGTCCCACTCTGCACTGCACTACACTGTTACACTACTCACAGTCTCTAGAACTACTGTTCTATTTATAATAATAGGATCAGTCTATTGTGGTTGTGAAGGTGGGTACGCCCCAACACTAATGAATTTGGAAAAGGCATGAATCCATTTCTTCTCCCTTAGGCAATGGGTTAAATAGTAGAGTAAATTGGACTTTCTAGAAAAAGATAACTCTGAATTGCCAAACCTTAAAGAAAGCAACGGGGCACCACGACTGTATTTACCAGGAATGCATGGAATTCTCAGATACGTAAGAAAAGGGATTTATGAGAAGCCATTATCGTCTGCGCCCTGAGATATGACATTAAAAAAGAGACATGGCACCACAAGAAAAAAAACTATCCTTCATTTTCAGTCTGGACAATTACAAACTTCCTCCACCGCCGCCGCCGAGTCCTCCGCCGCCGAGTCCTCCTCTGCCGACTCCTCCGCCGACTCCTCCTTACCCTCCTCCCGCCCAATGGCCATCGGTAAGACAATAGATGTCTACATTCATACATAAATATTCCTCTATTAACGAAGTGACATATTGCGCTGAAATATCGCCTCAGTTATTTGCCCTGATTGATCGGTGCTATCTTTTTATGAGTCCATTACACTTTTTTTTCTTTTCTTAAATTTTTTTCTTACAGTTTTGTTCACTAGGTACAAGGCCTAAAAGCCAATCGAGATAGAGAGTTAAAAAGTCAGAGACACGTTTTTCTTCGAATAGGCGAGGGAGATTACGGTTAAACCAATACTTGAACAGGTTAAGATTGTAGTGAGAGTTGGTTCGACAGATAAGGGGTCCGCGGGAAGAAACTACTCGAGTGGTACTTACTTCCCCCTAATGGAAGACGAAGGGAATGAAGGTGGTCCGCTACAATGTTAGAAAAGATTAGAATTTGCGGAACCAAGGAATGCAGTTCGTCCGAGCACTTTCTATGGAAGTAGCGATAGAGCAGTGAAAGGATTGCCACATCGCGTCTGTGAGAGAGATGTTACAGGGTGGAAAATAATTTGTAACCCACAAGGGCGCGAAGACGCTTTTGAACTCTATCAAGACTAGAAAGCGGGGACTGTAAACTCCTGCCCAAATATGACAATAGTACTCCATTTTCAGCCTGATTTGGCTCTTGTAAAGATAGAGGAGACCAGGAGGAATCAGGTAATTATTGAAGGAGTACAGGGAACCGACCATTTTTTTTTTCCTTGAGATCAGAGATGAGTTTAAGGCGCAATAGTCGCTTAAGTCACGGAGACCTCCCCATCCAATCATTATGACTGGCGTTAGTTCGAGATCCAATCGTCGGTGATGGAATTTAACTAGTTTGATTTTCGAGGCATTGAATGTAACCAGCTAATCTTCCCCCACTTATGAGGAATCAACTGCCAATCTCTGGTCATCACGAATTTTGGAGGTGCACCCATATATCGTCCTATCACCGGCATAGATACTCACAAATGATTTGAGTATATTCACAGGCAGATCATTTATGTAAAGTGATATATTGGGCCAAAATTATGGCCTTGATTCATCAATGCTATCTTTCTACTAGTTCATTACCTTTTCGTTTATATTCGGTTCTTAAAAAGCCTTTGATGTTCCAACTAACAAGAATCTTTTACAACGATACCGTTAGCACCCGACCCACGGCATCTCACCCCAAAAATATTCCGTTGATTACCGTAGTAATTTCAATTACAATCTTTACCCTAAACATCTTCGATTTAAATCATTTAAATACATAACCTATGCACGTCGTTTCACTTCAACTGGTCATCTTTTTCAATTGGTTTCCATTTAAATTAATCCTGAGTATGACGATAAACTACATCCAGCAGCATGGTCTCTGATCGGGAGGTTTTGAGGAACGTGGAACCACTTCTTAACTGTTGCTGTTCCCAGATCCACCCTGACTCGGGGTGTTAACACCTGTTAGTGTCCCAGCAATGGCAATCAAGAACAAAACCCGATGAAAGTATAAAAATACATTTTTATAGTAAAAATAACAAATATACATCTTATATCAAAAGATTACCAACATTCAATATGAAAGAACTCTTTCGTGACATTAATCCATATAATATCCTACAATTTCATAAAAAAATCAAACTGTATTCCATGCAACATAATAACTGAAAAGAAATGACAAACATGCTTTTTATTCGCAGAAAGTTTTATTCCGCTAAGCCGTACACAAAATTATATATATATATTTATATGTGTCCCACGTAGAGAACATATAACACATGTCCACACAACAAGCAGAGTGGAAAGTAAGTGAAGAAAGAACGTCATATATAATTCTCAACGGAAACTTGAGTTAGCGGAGATTATTCTGTTTCTGGAGAAGCTATATTTAGGATTCCAGATTCGAGCTTGCCGGATTTATCTGTAAACAGGAAACTTCAACAAAACTACAACATAAAACACACATATCACCATCTCTACTAATTATGTCCACACAAACACGAAAATGCACAAAAGCTGAATATCATCTACCATGGATTCAATTGTGAAAGCAGAATAAAATATATCGTATTTTTATTACTTCAAAGCGTCAAAGAAAATTAAATTTCCAAATTAAATGGCCCATCAGGAATTGATTTGCCTTTAAACAAATAAATCAATCAATCCATTTAAATTTCTTCTTTCTCATGAACACTTAAGTTGAGGTGAATTGACTGAATATTGTCTCAACTCCTGTCTATCCACGAACAACTTTCTTTGTTACATAAACTTTTCTGGACAAAAATAAATCCCTGCCGATGCCTAAATGAAACTAAACACTTTCTTTAAATCCAGATCTCCCGTGCCTACTTCCCCCCTCTGAGCCCTTTGCAAATCTAACCAGATTTTCCTCCTTCTTACAGCATCTTCCTTATTTTTCTGTGAGATCACAGACATTCTATACAGCTTTAGGTTAAATTTAGTAATTAGCTCTCCTAAAATTACCAGAAATTCTTTAATAATATTTTACGCCTTTTGTCGTGATCTCTCTTCTCAGTAGAGATGTCATGATCTCTCTTCTCAGTAGAGATGTCTATGATCTCTCTTCCCAGTAGAGATGTCTATGATCTCTCTTCTCAGTAGAGATGTCTATGATCTCTCTTCCCAGTAGAGATGTCTATGATCTCTCTTCCCAGTAGAGATGTCTATGATCTCTCTTCTCAGTAGAGATGTCTATGATCTCTCTTCCCAGTAGAGATGTCTATGATCTCTCTTCCCAGTAGAGATGTCTATGATCTCTCTTCCCAGTAGAGATGTCTATGATCTCTCTTCCCAGTAGAGATGTCTATGATCTCTCTTCCCAGTAGAGATGTCTATGATCTTTCTTCCCAGTAGAGATGTCTATGATCTCTCTTCCCAGTAGAGATGTCTATGATCTCTCTTCCCAGTAGAGATGTCTATGATCTCTCTTCCCAGTAGAGATGTCTATGATCTCTCTTCCCAGTAGAGATGTCTATGATCTCTCTTCCCAGTAGAGATGTCTATGATCTCTCTTCTCAGTAGAGATGTCTATGATCTCTCTTCCCAGTAGAGATGTCTATGATCTCTCTTCTCAGTAGAGATGTCTATGATCTCTCTTCCCAGTAGAGATGTCTATGATCTCTCTTCTCAGTAGAGATGTCTATGATCTCTCTTCCCAGTAGAGATGTCTATGATCTCTCTTCTCAGTAGAGATGTCTATGATCTCTCTTCCCAGTAGAGATGTCTATGATCTCTCTTCCCAGTAGAGATGTCTATGATCTCTCTTCCCAGTAGAGATGTCTATGATCTCTCTTCTCAGTAGAGATGTCTATGATCTCTCTTCCCAGTAGAGATGTCTATGATCTCTCTTCCCAGTAGAGATGTCTATGATCTCTCTTCCCAGTAGAGATGTCTATGATCTCTCTTCCCAGTAGAGATGTCTATGATCTCTCTTCCCAGTAGAGATGTCTATGATCTCTCTTCCCAGTAGAGATGTCTATGATCTCTCTTCCCAGTAGAGATGTCTATGATCTCTCTTCTCAGTAGAGATGTCTATGATCTCTCTTCCCAGTAGAGATGTCTATGATCTCTCTTCCCAGTAGAGATGTCTATGATCTCTCTTCCCAGTAGAGATGTCTATGATCTCTCTTCCCAGTAGAGATGTCTATGATCTCTCTTCCCAGTAGAGATGTCTATGATCTCTCTTCTCAGTAGAGATGTCTATGATGTCATCTATCCAAGCACAACAGTCGAATCAGTTCTGATTTCGATATGATACAACCTTAACGGCTAAATCGATGCCCTTCGTAACAACTAATTCTGCTACATTAATGATTGCAACCCTCTTTTCTTCTGTCATGCTATATCCCACAACTTAACCCCTCCTACCTCTTAAACAATATCCGTCACCCCACTAACAGAATAACATTGGGTGTTCCAATAACTTGGACCGATTTTAAATGTGAATTAAGTATAAGCGTCTAATGATTTTTTTTCTTTTTCTTTCAGATTTAACAACTTAAGTCTTTGGCAGTTTCAACCATGAAAATATTAACAAACAACGTGTTAAAGTTATCGAAGCCTGTTACGAAAATGGACGTTGAAACAGAAATGCATTTCGTGCATTTCGCGATTTTTTTTAGTTAACATAATTGACCAACCGAGTGTGCAATTGGAAAAAAAATCGTTCGTAAATTCAAACAAATTGGGTCGGTGGCAGATGTGAAAACACCATTGCGTGCTCATTTACGCTGTTCAGCTGAAAACTTTGCTGCAGTGCACGAGAATGTGGCCGAAAAGCCAGACCCCTCCATTCGTCATCACGTGCAGGAATTGAACCTCTCCACAACAAGGTCCAAACATAAAGTCAGTATATCCTTCTCTAAATATAAAGATAGAAAGAGTCTCTCTCCCTCTCTTTCTCCCTCTCTTCCTCCCTCTCTTCTTCCCTCTCCCTTTCTCTCCCTCACTCTCACTCCCTCTGCCTCTCTCTCTATCTATCTATCCTTAAAATAATTCGAAACATAACCGTTACCGCCCACCCAAAATAACCGTTAATACATCACGCACCAATATATATAAATAGCCGAGCAAAAACACAATACACTTGGCCTGACGATTGCCTTTAAGCATGAAACAGACTGTTACCTTGAATGGATCTTGACTTCAATGGACACTTTTATATTTACATACTGTCTATAAAAACTATAGTTTATCACACACACACACACACACACACGCATATATATATATATATATAGTTTTAAGGTATGTTATATTTATGAGTTAATGTGCTTAATATCAATGATATATATATATATATATATATATATATATATATATATATATATATACCCAAGTATAGGAATGGTTTATACGGAATAAATTCCAATAACCAACAAATGATATTCTTAAAAGAGTGTTCAATACAGAGTAGAGCAAATATAATCATTTATTCGAAAATTATAACATAAAAATGTTATAAAATTACTACAAAAATAGCCATTTTATTTCAAGACTTCTGGTGTCTTATCAAGTGATGGTGTTGAATGTAGAATAAAGGGTTTTAAAAGCTTTTAAAACTCTTTATTCTACATTCAAGTGTTGAAACAAAATGGCTATTTTTGTAGTGATTTTATATCATATTTATGTTATAATTTTCGAATAAATGATTATATATATATATATATATATATATATATATATATATATATATATATATATATATATATATATCAATTTTCGGTTAGTCCGTGGCGTTCACTTTCTCGCAAATACCCTTCGAATCCGTTTCTTCTTCTCTCCCCCAGCTAAGGGTTAATTAACATTGTCTATTGGACTATCTAGTCTTGGATGGCACTCAATGTGGTAGAAGGATAACACTGAATTCAAGACAGTAAAAAAGGCAACGTGAGACCACTCCTCTTTTTTTCGCAAGAACGCTTAGCAATTCACAAGCAATAAAGAAATCTGCGCAAAATCCTGATCTCCCGCATCCTGAGATAAGGACATGTCATTAAACAGCAATACTTTGTCATGTTATAACGTTACTAAGCAAAATTAGTGTGTAATGAAATAGGAACAGAAAACAAATCTTGCCTATTGCCGTAAATATTTTGTGTCATTGAATTGGACCCAACAAGTGTACACAAAGAATAAACGAAATTTTTTTCAAATCAACCTATCCATCAATTTGAACAAGAACAAGAGAAAAGGAAACAAACTCAGTAGACAGAGAAACAAACTATTCTGAATTAAATCATTTTCTGCTGCTTTTATACACCAACTGATGTTGATCTAAATATGGCGTCGCTTTTACTTTGTTTTCAATACTTCCGACTTATGCAACCTATTCACGAATAATTTCACAATCAATTGTCACAAATTAAATATACAAAAAAAAACAACAACAATGGTTTTAATACTGTCAATGATGACATTCGCCCTCTTGATTAGCTTTGTATCCGGGTGGGTGGGGGGAGAAGTTGTAAACTAACTTTTGAAAATCAGCAAGTCGATAAAAAAAGGCAGAACATCTACAAAGCGCCATTGTTGTCTGGGGAGAAAACGCCTGCTTTCAAAAATCAAATAATTTTATTTTATTTTAATAAAAATCGACGTCACAAGACAAAGGTTTCATAGTCTCTGCATCTCGCAAGGTGGGTGGGTGTCATACACCGAACGATCTTTACTTCAACAAGACAAACCTGTTTGGACAAGTTTCTTTGGTAGATTTGGTACAATTGTGACAGTGAATATTTTGCCAAATCATGTACGCGTTTATGAAAATATATTATCTTTTTATTTCTTTAATTTTACCCAATAAACGGCTCGAGTGCCACTGAAGGTAGAGAGTTACAGTTGAAACGGTAATAATGAATGAAGTGTGATACATATACATTATAGTTTAAACGTTTGAGGTGACCCCTGGTCATTTTAAAAATTGGCCCCAAAATTAGTTGTTTTGTACTTTAAATAAGAGAAAATTATTATACATGATTAAAAAAGTGAGACATGATTTTTTATTAGAAATTCTATTATGACAAAAAGAAAAAAAGAATTTCATGATTAAATTTTGCTCTCGTCAAAATATCCTCCTTTAGCCTTGATTACTGCAGCACAAATTTTTGGCATTCATTGCAAAGTATAATTCTGATAATTGATTCCATTCTTATTTCAATGACTCTAGGAGCTCTTTTTCATTTTTGGTATGGAAAGTTTCACTCTGTTAATTCTGGAGGTGGAGGTGCTTCAAACTTTTGCACTGTAGTGTATAGAAAAAAGGGCGTAGGATGAGATGATTGTGAGGATAGGGAGAATAGACAGCGATTTAGCCTTCACTTGGAGAGCTACAAATTGTAGTGTTAACAAATGCATTCATACAGGTATCTGATCCACAAAATAGCAGTTCTTGGTGACGGAGGTGGGGGATGTCAGAATAAACATTTGGTAGAAATGAGGGTGATTTAATTCCGTGGAAGTAGCATGATGGATCCTAGCAATAAAAATCTGAACTAGTGGAAATAGAAAATGGAGTTTATCTGAACATTTACCATGCAAATAGCGATACAGATCAGCGCACCTGCTATAAAATCGGATACTTACGAGGTCGGATCAATAAATTCGTAGCCTCACACAGCTGAATAATGATTTGCATAATTTTAACATTCAATCTGTTTAATTTATGAAGAAGCGTTGACTCATGTGCTTTTACAAAGAAATAGATTATTTTGAAAGATAAATCCTTGTATGAAATATTAGTATGAGTTGAGGCACTCCCAAGTGATGTAAGGGTTAGCAACCAAGTTTAGCTTGACGTACTAATACCCTTGGGAAAGGTAGGAATCCTCTTCTACTCCCCTTCAGCTAGGGTTAAATAACAGGTCAGACTGGGTTCTGTAACCTTGGCAACTGGTCTACCGCAGAAAGAAATGGCAATCTACTGCGGAAAGAATCTGCCTCGTCAGTCATGTATCAAAAGATACATGATCGCCTAATTGTGTATCACGCATGGCACATGACTGAACTGATATTCCCTTACGGGCTAATACTCTTGGGAAAGGTATGAATCGTATTCTTCTCCCCCCAGCTAGGGGCAAATAGCACGACAGACCGGATTCTGTAGCCTTGGATGCAGAAAGAAATGGCAACCTACTGTGGGAAAACATCTGTCTCGTTTGTCATGTATCGAAAGATACATGATCGCCTAAGTGTGTATCACGCATGGCACATAACTGACTGAGTTGGTTCTATCCTTAAACTTTCGGCCATGTGCCACGTTTAATCCACACTTGGAAAAAGTCCGGAAATTACCCAAGTGGTTCAAAATGCCTAAAATTATCATCTATACATATAACAGATTAATGATTAAAAGTCACGGATTAAAAGTCACGGATTAAAAGTCACGGATTAATACATTAAGTCTTCAAGAAAATAAACCTTCATCAGACCGTATAGACATTTAACACATCACTTGAATAATTTCAACAGCAAAAACAATAAAAATGGGAGGGACATATAACTAGAAGAGAAAACTATGACAATATCCTCAGTTCTGTTTATATCATGATCCTGTTAGGATATCAAAATCATTACATACGATATCATGATATAATCGAGATGTCAAATATCATACACACACACACACACACACACACACACACACACACACACACACACATATAAATATATATATATATATATATATATATATTTTAATATTTAAAAAAAAAATATGATTCCTTTGCTACATAAGAGTTCTCATGTTTCAAAAGCGAGAGCCGAGACCCTCAATATAATTTTTGAAATTAAGTTGAATTAAGGTGTCTGGTCTCGCTTCCTCGTCAAGCGAGAATTTGGGAATAAGCTATCTTGTGGTTTATTCCCAAATTTTCGATTTGAGGAAGAAGCAAGACCAGACACCTTAATTCAACTTAATTTTAAAAATTATATTGAGGGTCTCGGCTTTCGCTTTTGAAACATGAGAACTCTTATGTAGCGAAGAAATCATATTTTTTTTAAAAATATTATAATATAAACTCTACTTCTGTATGGAGCACTGTCTTTTTAAAAATAAAAGCAAAAATACTAAGGAACTCCGGATTATTTACCTAACGTGTTCTGTCCTATTTTTCTGCATACCTGCACACACACACACACACACATATATATATATATATATATATATATATATATATATATATATATATATAAAGAGAGAAATAGAAAGAGAGATAGAGAGATAGATCAATTTTGTATGTAGGCAGCAATCCTTCTTTCATACATGCTTCATTACTCATGACAGACAAGTTGCTTTTAGTTTTTTATATTATCATATGGGCTATTATACATATACGATTATACATAAACTGCCCAAATGTTTTAGTTTT
This sequence comes from Acanthosepion esculentum, assembly GCA_964036315.1. Lineage (NCBI taxonomy): Eukaryota > Metazoa > Mollusca > Cephalopoda > Sepiida > Sepiidae > Acanthosepion > Acanthosepion esculentum. The sequence goes on along the minus strand of OZ038502.1, from coordinate 1,954,710 downwards.
CCATAGCTCAATTAGTTCTCATTTAAATAATCATGCTGACCTATCGAAACCTTATTTGCAACATACTTCTTGATAATACAAATATAATAACATCGTCTACATGTAAAAAAAGGCTAAAAATAATGGAAGTCTTATTATTAAAAACAATAACAAAACAACTCACTAATACCAACTATGAACATAGACACAATATGTTGACTGCGTTTTGAAAATAAAATATTCTATAATACTAAATACATGCATACAGCAATCTTTTCCAGTTAAAAGTAAATATAATTCATCCTTGAAAATGGCTAAATGATTAGCCGAAAGCGCTTATAAAAATAAAACATTTGGACAGATTTTGTATAATTTATCTACGAAAAAGAAAAAATTCTAAGATCATATGAGAAAAAACTTAATCAAAGCACTTTGTCTGTCATATTTAATAAAGCTTACGCACACACACACACACACGCACATACACACACACACACACATATATATATATATATATATATATATATATATATATATATATATATATATATATAAATATATATATATATACAGGTGTTAGACAAAATAATTGGACCAGGTGCAAATTCCACTTCTATATTTCAAAGACTTATATTGTAATTTCAGGTTAAATCTATTGTAAATACGTTTATTTATCTAATTTACTCTCTTTGTCTTATTTATTTTTAGAATTTAGTAAAATTTAAGCTAAATGCGTGACCTCTCCGAGTTCAAAAAAGGGAAAATTGTTGGAGCTCGCATGGCAGGAGCCTCGATCACTAAGGTTGCTGAACTGTTTGGTTTTTAAAGAGCTACCATATCAAGAACAATGACGCAATTTGAGAAACAGGGCAAAATCTCTAGCAACCGTAGCAATTCGGGCCGGACTTGCACACTTACTGACATGTAACCGACGTGCATTGAAACGCAATGTGGCAAAAAATCACCGGACTAATGCGGCCAAGGTGACTGCTGATTTGAATAATCATCTGAATAGTCCAGTTTCTACTAAAAATGTTCGTCGTGAGCTCCATAAAAACTGCATATCATGGAACAGCTGCCGTGAGGAAACCTCTTCTCTCCACTTGCAACATTCAGAAGAGGTTGAAGTGGTGCAGGGATCACAATGCCTGGTGTGCAGACCAATGGAAGCAAGTCATATTCTCAGACGAATCCAGTTTTTCTCTTTTCACAACTTCAAGGCGAGTTTATGTGTGGAGGCAGCCCAAAGAAGCATACAACCCTGACTGCCTTCTTCCAACAGTGAAGCATGGAGGTGGATCAGTGATAGTTTGGGCCGCCATATCATGGAAATGTCTCAGTCCAATAGTTGTCCTGCATGGTAGAATCAACAGCAAAGATTACCTGAACATTTTAGGAGATCATGTTCATCCCATGGCCCATACTTAATTCCCTGATGGTGACTGCATCTTCCAAGACGATAATGCTCCAATACATACCGCTCGAGTGGTTACAATTTGGTATGAAGAGCATGAAAGTGAGCTAGAACACATGGAGTGGCCTCCCCAATCTCCAGATATCAATATTATTGAACACTTATGGTGCATATTGGAGCGGCAAGTTAGGAGCCGCTATCCTCCACTGTCGTGTCTTAAAGAGCTGGAGCAGGTGTTAATGGAAGAATGGCTGAAAATTCCTCTGGATAAAGTCAAGAAGGTTTATGATTCCATTCCTAGACGTATTAAAGCTGTACGTGAGGCTAAAGGAGGAACAACTCCATATTAAATAAATTTTCATTGAATATAATAAATGTTCCAATTATTTTGTCCAACCCCTGTATATATATATATATATATATATATATATATATATAATATATATATATATATATATATCCAAGTTTAGGATTGGTATATACGGAGTGAAATCCAATAACCAACAATTAATATTCCTTAAAGAGTGCTCAATACAGAGTAGAGCAGATATAATTATTTATTTGAATATTACAACATAAATATGTTATAAAATCACGACAAAAGTAGCCATTTTGTTTCAACACTTCTTGTGTCTTGTCAAGTGATAATATAGAATATAGAATAAATGGTTTTAAAAGTTTCAAATTAATCAACGATCCTTAGCTAAGAGTAAACGCTGTTACGTAAGCTAGAGTGGCCAATCAAAAAACAAGTATAGGATGATTCTAAAAATTTGACAACTAAGCAAGGTTATCTAGATATTAAAAGATTTATAAAATTTGAAATTAAAATTAAAAGTAAAAAATTAAAATTACCTATTTAGAAATCTAAATCAGATCTCTATTAAGTTTTAAATTGTAGAATTACCAAGGAGAAAAAAAAAATATAAAAATAAAAATAAAAGATATATATGCTATTTAATTTATATTTTCATTGAAATTAAGTTGAAAGTTGTATTCAGAATCCCAGACATAGATGTATACATTTTTCGTTACATTTCAACATGTTAGTCGCCTCTCACGTGAAATCATTCGAACAACGGCATGTTAAACGCTCGGACGTATTTAGATATATATACACACACATACAAAAAAGCAAACCACACATAGGTAAATGCACTATACTTACACATACACATCGATACACACAGGCACATACATCTACATTCAATATGATCTAGACGGTCAAATGTCGAAGCTATTCGTGGCTTAATATGTTATTAAACGAATTTAAACTTGAAAAATTTAAACAAATAACTATATATAAATATATATATATATATATATATATACATATATATATATATACATATACACACACATACACATATATATACACACATATATATATATATATATATATATATATGTATGTATGTATTATAAATTAACAGATTTAAAATGTTTTTTTTCGCTACACAGTTATAACCCTGTTTCAAAAATGGAAGCTAAAAGGTTCGAATTTAATATTGTTATTAAATTAAAGACATTAGTTCCATTTCCTCGTCAAGCGAATTTTGGAGTAACTTATTTTTAAAAAATTTTGAAACATGGTTATTACTGTGCAGCGAAAGAACCATATTTTTAATCAGTTAACTTATAATATTAACGCTCTGTAAATTTACATTGAGCACTATTGCGTAAAAATAAAAAATATCTATAATAACACCGGATTATATATCTTACTGTTCTTTCTTTTCGTATATATATATATATATATATATATATATATATATATATATATATATATATAATCGATTTCACCATGCCAAACAGTCAAGTCGCTTATACACAAAGGGTTACTAGGTGTAGAAGAAATAGCGACAAACACATTAATAATGAGCGAGAAAGAGAAAAGCGTAATCAGGTAGATAGCGATTGACATTGCGTTTAAATTTTCGAAGCTTAAACATGGATGGAAAGCATGGATTTTGTCTTTTTCATTAATACGCTAGAAAAATTGAAGAGTCCTGCTACATTTAGTTTAACTCTTAGACAGCTGGTATATATATATATATATATATATATATATATATATATATATATATATATATATATATATATATATATATGCCAGCTGTCTAAGAGTTAAAAAATTCAAGAGTCCTGCTAAGTTTAGTTTAACTAAGCAGGAGAAACCAGTCATGTCTGTCAGGCAATTTTTGCGATCACATCACTGTTTACATCTGACTACCTAGTTCCCCAGCCTGCAACACTCTTGATTAATATATGTGGGATTGCAGTTGAGCGAGAGAGCAACAAAACTCCTTGTAACGCCAAAGTTGAACTGAAGGCAAGGATTATGACAGCATTCAACAACTTAAAAACGTCCAGAAGAGTTGGAGGAGATTCCTAAGTTAAAGCCAATGGTGAGTGTATTGACTAAATTTAATCTTTAGTATTTCAAGATATTTTTGTGTAATTTTAATAAATATATCTGTTAAAATGAGATGTCAGTGTTATTTTCATTTTTTGGCGCCATTGAGACGGCAATTTATCCATCGAATCTTCTTTATATCGGTTATGACTTTATGTTTTTCTGTCATAAATCGATGAATTTTTGTTCAAAAGTAATGAACAACGCATTAATTTATTTTACTTCTTAAAAAAGGTCACCCCAAAATCGAAAATTCGATTCTGCTATATACACGATAAGGGTAAAATATCAAAATATTTCAGAACCATTATTTATCAATTATTTTTCAATTTCCTAATGATGTAATTGAGATGAAGTATTATGATGAGTTGCATTATTTACATTATTCGGACTGTTATCTGCATCTTCATTGCCATATTCACAACGTTTCGGCCGTTGTACGCCCCGGCCTTCATTCGTTGGTTAGATCCACTGACTAGACCAAGCATAGTAATGAATACAATATGAGAACCAGTAATAAGAATTGCTAGAGCAAAGCAACAAAAAATTACAATATAAAAATTACAATATAAAAATTACAATATAAGCTCTGGTAAAAAAATGTATTTATATTACCTGAAATTGCAATATGAGCACGGCTAAAAATGATGCTGAGATATTAGGTTTATAAGTCCCAGAAATTCACACACAGATGTACTCAAGAACACATGGCCCAGAGGATAAAGACGTTGTTTAGATCCAGTGACTAGACCCAAAACGTTGTGAGTTCAATACCAGCCTTCACCAGTGGTAAATCAAAGATCTTGGAGAGTTGAGTTAAAGAGAAAGAGACATGGCACGTGGAACTAGGACAATCTACCCCGTTAGGCAAGATTCGGTTTAAAATTCCGATCACCTGCAGAAAACGCTGTGGATATGGCAATGAAGGCGAGGATAATAGGCGAAAAATGTAATTGGATGGTACCTACGTATTTTAACTCATTGAAATATAGGAGCACAAGATACTAACTTACAAAGAGACAAAAACAAATTTCTAGAAGGCTCCAGAAAATCATATACTTATATACAATTTTAGAAATGTTGTCAGAGATGACATTTTTTAATAATTATTTTTAACATAAATTGAACGAATTATGATACAGGAAATGAATTATTACACAAAAAGTCATAACCCTAATATATATATATATATATATATATATATATATATATATATATATATATATATATATATATACTCTTCGGCAGAATTGAGTCACTGTCAGTCACTATGTGTTTATCTAAATCTAAAAATAAACACGCTAAAATTCACCTTCATCCCTGCCGGTAGAAGTTCCGACTGACGCAAATTCAGTCGGGTTTCGATCCTAGAGGCAACCGGCAACCGGACGTCTGGCCACACTGATGAGCTGTGAAACAGCAAAACAGTCTGTCTGTGAATGACAAATATATATATATATATATATATATATGTATGTATAATGTTAGTGGTCAATATATATATATATATATATATATATATATATATATATATATATATATATATATATATATATATATATATATAGATTCCCAATAGGATAGAATCCAGGTAGCACTCAATGTCCAGGAAAGAGTAAGAATATAATATAAAAGGCTCAAACACTTATATTCCATGGTTATAATTTATTACATTGGAATTGTAATTACGATCCAAATCATCAGACCTACAAATTCAAAAAGGAAATCGGAAAATATAACTCGGGGTATATGTATATATACACCGAGTATATATATATAATTAGAAGAAAGCGTCCATGTGTGCTACTTATATGGAAAATAGATAGGTCAAATAATAAAACAAGGGAAAACGAAAGGACAAACACATAGTGAGGTATCAGACTGAGAGCGGGTTTTTGCTAATATAATTTCCATCAGAAAATACACCGTCTACAAAAACATCTGCCGGTGAGTAATTCCCATCTCTCGCTCCGTTGATGAAGGACACAGGCGTGTCCGAAAATTTTGAACTTAAAACATTTCTTTTCATGCTTCATTTCTGTCATATGGTTAATTAATGATATTTAATAAATGTTTTTTTGTACTGATTATATTGGTACCTTTTCGTTTGCCCTTGATTTATTAACTAATCTATTTTAACTCCCATAGTTACCTGCAAGAAGTACCTTCCATAAAATGGTAGGACATTAGTGGCAATGGTGTTTTCAGCGACTTGATGTCTTACCATTATGTGGGAGGTATTTCTGCCGCACCCAGTAGAACAGAAATTAAAGTTCAAAGAAGACATTTAAATTATTTAAAATGCATTTTTCTGATGTTTTAGAAAGTCCGTAGCCATATATATATATATATATATATATATATATATATAGCAGAATTGGATAGTGTAATGTTAACTTCATGTCTTTGACTAACGATGTTAGTAGGCGAAATGAAAGCAACAAATACGACAGGAAATTGAACTCGTTTCGTCAATTTTATTTTGAGTGTCATAGTTTAATGTGATTGTATGAGCAATTCTGGAAGCAGTCTCTTGTCTCCCTCCCACACATGCCACCAGGCAGGTGAAAGAGTCATTTTGTGGTATATAAAAGGCGTGCACTTAGTATTCATTTATTCATAGAAGCGTGCATCTGAACTAAAAATGGTTTATATTCGCTACAATGAACAAAACAGGCGATTAAAACACGACTGGACAGAGAATTGTTTTACCGGAAATATCACGTCATCGAATAAATGATGAAAGCATTTCATACATTCATTGGTTCATTCATTCAAACACACACACACACACACATACACACACACACACACATATATATATATATATATATATATATATATATATATATATATATGTATATGTATCTATACATATATATCAAACGAAGCCGTCATAACCAAGTACTTGTTTTATAGATAATACACCGTCTACAAACTTCGACAGTGTGTCACGCAAACGTTCGCGCTAAATAGGCATGACTTCCTGTATCTGCAAGTATATCAATATTTTCATTATTGCTTCATACCTGTACATACTTTAAATATATATATACATGTATATATATATATATATATATATATATATATATATATATATATATATATATATATATGGGTTAATCTTTTTCACGGAAATTCCTTACAATAAATATTTCCTCCATTTCTATGAAGTTTTTGTATATTTTTATACACAGCTTTCAACTAAGTACCACCCAAAAATAATATATATATATATATATGTATTATTATTATTATTATTATTACCATCCAAAAATTATATATATATCATATATAGGTCAGCTCCCTCATACATACTACCACATACAAACACACCCACAAGGTAAGCTCCCTAATACATAATACCACATACAAACAGACCAACTGGTCAGCTCCCTAATACATACTACCACACACAAACAGACCCAGAAGGTAAGCTCCCTAATACATACTACCACACACAAACAGACCCACAAGACATGCTCCGTAATACATACTACCACACGGAAACAGACGCACAAGGTCAGCCCCCTTAATATTTACTACCACACACAAACAGAACCACAAGGTAAGCTCCCTATTAAATATTACCACATACAATCAAACCAACAAGGTCTGCTCCCTATTAAATACTATCACACACAAACAGACACACAAGGTAAGCTCCCTAATACATACTACCACACACAAACAGACCAACAAGGTCAGCTCCCTAATACATACTACCACACACAAACAGACCCATAAGGTAAGCTCCCTAATACATACTACCACACGCAAACAGACCAACAAGGTAATCTCCCTAATACATACTACCACACACAAACAGACACACAAGGTAAGCTCCCTAATACATACTACCACACACAAACAGACCCACAAGGTAAGCTCCCTAATACATACTACCACACACAAACACACCCACAAGGTAAGCTCCCTAATACATACTACCGCACACAAACACACCCACAAGGTAAGCTCCCTAATACATACTACCACATAAAAACAAACCTACAAGGACTACTCCCAATTAAATACTACCACATACAGACAGACCAACAAGGTACGCTCCCTATTAAATATTACCACATACAAACAAACCAACAAAGTCATATCGCTAATACATACTACCACACACAAACAGACACACAAGGTAAGCTCCCTAATACATACTACCGCACACAAACACACCCACAAGGTAAGCTCCCTAATACATACTACCACATAAAAACAAACCTACAAGGACTACTCCCAATTAAATACTACCACATACAGACAGACCAACAAGGTACGCTCCCTATTAAATATTACCACATACAAACAAACCAACAAAGTCATATCGCTAATACATACTACCACACACAAACAGACACACAAGGTAAGCTCCCTAATACATACTACCACACACAAACAGACCAACAAGGTAAGCTCCCTAATACATCCTACCACACACAGACACACAAGGTAAGCTCCCTATTAAATACTACCACACACAAACAGACCCACAAGGTAAGCTCCCTATTAAATACTACCGCATACAAACAGACCCACCAGGTAAGCTCCCTAATACATACTACCACACACAAACAGACCCACAAGACATGCTCCGTAATACATACTACCACACGGAAACAGACGCACAAGGTCAGCCCCCTTAATATTTACTACCACACACAAACAGAAACACAAGGTAAGCTCCCTATTAAATATTACCACATACAATCAAACCAACAAGGTCTGCTCCCTATTAAATACTAACACACACAAACAGACCCACAAGGTAAGCTCCCTAATACATACTACCACACACAAACAGACCCACAAGGTAAGCTCCCTAATACATACTACCACACACAAACAGACCCACAAGGTAAGCTCCCTAATACATACTACCACACACAAACAGACCCACAAGGTAAGCTCCCTAATACATACTACCACACACAAACACACCCACAAGGTAAGCTCCCTAATACATACTACCACACACAAACAGACCCACAAGGTAAGCTCCCTAATACATACTACCACACGCAAACAGACCCACAAGGTAAGCTCCCTAGTACATACTACCACATACAAAAATACCCATATGGTAAAACTCCCTAATACATACTACCACACACAAACAGTCAAACATGGTCAGCTCCCTAATACATACTACCACATACAAACAGACCAACAAGGTAAGCTCCCTATTAAATATTACCACATACAATCAAACCAACAAGGTCTGCTCCCTATTAAATACTATCACACACAAACAGACCCACAAGGTAAGCTCCCTAATACATACTACCACACACAAACAGACCCACAAGGTAAGCTCCCTAATACATACTACCACACACAAACACACCCACAAGGTAAGCTCCCTAATAAATACTACCACACACAAACAGACCCACAAGGTAAGCTCCCTAATACATACTACCACACGCAAACAGACCCACAAGGTAAGCTCCCTAGTACATACTACCACATACAAAAATACCCATATGGTAAAACTCCCTAATACATACTACCACACACAAACAGTCAAACATGGTCAGCTCCCTAATACATACTACCACATACAAACAGACCAACAAGGTAAGCTCCCTATTAAATATTACCACATACAATCAAACCAACAAGGTCTGCTCCCTATTAAATACTATCACACACAAACAGACCCACAAGGTAAGCTCCCTAATACATACTACCACACACAAACAGACCCACAAGGTAAGCTCCCTAATACATACTACCACACACAAACAGACCCACAATATAATCTCACTAATACATACTACAACACACAAACAGACCCATAACGTAAGCTCTCTATTAAATACTACCACACACAAACACACCCACATGGTAATCTTCCTAATACATACTACCACACACAACATACCCACAAGGTAATCTTCCTAATACATACTGCCACACACAGACAGACCCACAAGGTAAGCTCCCTATTAAATACTACCACATACAAACACACCCACAAGGTAAGTTCCCTATTAAATACTACCACATACAAACACACCCACAAGGTAAGCTCCCTATTAAATACTACCACATACAAACAGAAAATATACTGAACATCGCGCAAACCTTCACAACAGACCATCACATCATAACACATCGAGACAAGGGTCAGAATACACGCGCATTCACCTTCACTGATAGAGACCACCTTCACAATTAACCAAACCTGACAATCACTACCCATATCAAGGAATACTATCAAATTCCCCGAAAATTTCTACACAAAATCCACATACAATCCATACTGAAGCAACAAATCTAAAAACATCTGTAACCGCCCCCTCCTTATAACAAAAGTGAACACACTGATATAGGGACATCTACAACAACCCCAATTTTACTAAGAGAAACTCCCACTGGTTAGAAAACCTGAAATGTGCAGAGAGAGGTTATCTCTTAGAAAACCCGAAATATGTGGAAAGAAACAATCATTATTTTTAGAAGCCCCATTTCAAACAAGAAGACCAGTTTAGATGACACAAAACTCCAAATAATAAACCTATCTACATATACACTTACAAAGGACGAAAGCAACCTATTGAAATTAGGCCTAAAATTCTGCCCTGCTCCGAAAAGCAATATAACAGACCTAAAAAAATGACCTTAGAGAATTTGAACACAAATTCAAACTAAAAGAAACATTTAATAACGAAATGAGTCATTAGTAAAAAAACAAATCCAATTTATTCCCAAACAAAAATAATAATACTAAACATATTTTTTGAAAAACTCTACAAGGAAACAACCAACCCACTCGACCACCTTACATACAAACAAAAACTGGCCTTAGAGTGCACCCAAAGAAATAATATAATTATAAATGAAGCCGATGAAGGCAGCGCAATAGTAATCATGGACAGAACATGGAGTGAAATAAAAGCAGCTTTCCAGACACAAAAATGTGAATACATTAGCATCCCAAACCCCAGTGACCTTACATTCAGACGCATAGTAGCAGGATCAGCCTGTCCAACTAGCAGACTCAGTAACCTAATCGACATAATATTGCAACTATTTACTAAGCAGAATAAAAGCTACGATATTCACTTCATTAGCTTCATACCACAAAAAGTAGATCCGGGAACACTAATGGCAACTTTTGACATTAGTAGCTTATATGGCAATATACCCCATGAATTAGGTAAACAGGCAATCTCATTCTGGATTGAAAAACATCCAGACGCACTACATCCCAGATTTACTAAGGAATTCATTATCGATAGTATAGACCTAATTCTAAACAATTACATCTATGAATTTGACAACAAAATCTATATCCAAACCCTAGGTACCGCAATGAGGACAAAATTTCACCCACATATGCCAACCTAACTTTAGGTTACCTAGAGGAAAACCTCTATGAAAAGATAGAATTAATATATGGGGAAAATATAAAAACCCACTTCACTAAATCTTGTAAACGATACTTAGATGATTGCTTTATTTTCTGGAAATCCTCATGGGGTGATATTAACCAATTCTACACTCTACTTCAAAACTTATACCCCAAAATCAAATTCCCGCAAGCAATATAATTTCAACGAATTACCATTTTTAGATATACTCATTAGAAATAAACAAAAACACATAATCACAGATATCTACCACAATGCTACAGACACTCAACAATATCTTCATTTCAAGAGCCATCACCCAAAAAGCTGCCTGAAATCCATCCCCTATTCCCTAGCACGTAGTGAATGATAAACACCTCCGAAAAAACCCGCCTAGAAGAACTACATAAAACTCTTAAAAAAACAAGGCTACTCCACAACACTAATAAGCAAATGTTTTGAACTCGCAAACAAACTACACCAACTACGAAATCAAAAGAAACGTGACGTTGAACAAACTCTAGCATATGTCTCAACATACAACAAGAACAATCCAGGCCTATTTACAGAAATTACAAAAAATTAAACCTACTTAGCAAGAATGATAAACTGAAAAATATACTAAAAACAACCAAAATAATTAAATGCAAACATCAATCTAAAAACCTAAAACACATATTAACCTCATCCAAATTTAACCAACACACAAGACAGGGGGTCACAAAATGCAATAAAAAGATGTGGGGCTTGTGATATCATTATAGAAATTCCTACACTTTTGAAAACTCCAAAACCACATTCATAATAAATAAAAATTTAAACTGCAATTCCCAAAATGTGATTTATGCACAAAATGCAAGAAGTCATATATAGGTAACAGCCAAGCACTAAATACCAGAGTTTCCCTTCACAAAAGCAATAACAAATTACCAGACAACAGAAAACTCTTTGTATCACAACACATCTATAAATGTAACCAGGGTGAATTTAAAAGTATGCCAATATATCAAACAATTATTCTTACATACAAATATAAGAAAAAAACTTCATAAACAAATTTAAACCAGCACTAAATAGATCATAACCCCACACACAAAAACATACAACATGCACACATAATGGCCGAATACAGTGGTCGAACCACTCATATGCATACGCACACACTCACACGCGGGTATCTGTGGAGCACGAATATATATATACATATTGGCAAAAAACAAATAGACTACTCACAAGCACACACACGAACCCTACACAACATAGGATGTGTGTGTATGTGTATTTATGTATATATGTATGTATATATATATGTATATGTGTGCCTATATATGTATGTATATATGTGTATACTAATTCCTTATAATAAAACAGTATGTATGTATGGAGAGGGAATATACATATACATACGCATACTAACAAAAACACACACAATACAAAAAATGGAAATACATCTAAAATCACACAGGGGTCATTAAAAGATAAGAATACAGATATCTTACTCTTTCTCGGACCAATCTTAATTGTTTTATTACCCTTCAAGCAGAAGAACTTTGTCACTGCCAGGCCAAGAAAGACATTTGTGTCACGACCACACATAAAAGAGAATGTTTAACATCGAGAATGTTTAACATCGAAAAACAAGTAAAATTAATTCCTTTTAATAATATGTGGAAATATTCACTCTTTGCCTGAAGAAGATCGCGAGACCCGAAACTCGTGTTGCAAAATTATGGAAAATAAAGTATAATATATATATTTTAAAACAAAAATCCACATTACAACACAAAAAGGTTGCGGTTTCTCTCTTCTTATATATATATATATATATATATATATATATATATATAAACTGGGATTAAATACAGATCAAATATGGATCGAAATTAGGAAATGTTTATAAATCTAACCTGTTTCACTTTTATTAAAGCGTCGTCAGAGAATTAGATATGGAGAAAGAAATTCTAGTATTTTTATTTTTGTTTTGTTTGATTTTCATTTGTTAAGCAGGCTTCATGTGTATTTGACTAAGCAGCGTTAGTATAAGTTATGGCGTTCTAAACTCAAGGAGAGATGACGCGTGCTTCTGAAACTCCAAAAAGTAACGACTAACCTAGTCTATCCTAAATAAAAATGTAAATATTGCTTTATGTACGTAAGTGTATCATCATTCGAGTTTGTGTATTTTCAGAAATTTTCTCTTTCCAACTTGTGCAAAATAAAAGATGATAATTTTTCTTCTCCATTAAAAATTCACGAAATAACATATTTATAAGTCTACCATTGATCAATGCTTTGAATATTGCTGCCATCTCACATATGATGCTCCAGCTATATGTTTAGAGATTCTTGAAAAAATCGAAAGTATCTGTGATATTGTTTTTCCTGACCTGGTCTCTTGGCTTCAGCCACTTCCCCACCGCTGTATTGTTGCTAACCTGTGCCTTTTTTATATAAATACTTTCATAGTAATTGTCAGGGTAAAACCTTCTCCATGGTACATAGACTTAATGAATTTAAGCGCAGTACTAGATCGGTGGCCAGGTCTCATCAATTTACAGTTGAATTGGCTAGATGTAACTGTAAGTTCTATGGTAACAGTTTCTTTTCTCAGACTTCTCACATATGGAACTCTCTTCCGTCTCAGTGCTTTCCAGCCAACTTCAAAAATTTAAATGCAATGTTAATCTTTATATTGTCTTCCTGATTCCTTTTATTCTTCTCGCTCCTTAATAATGCTTCTCTTCTCTCTTATTCTTTCACACTCAGTAACCCATTGTGTCTTAGTGGCTTTATTGCCTTGCGTGTAGTAATATGATTAAAAAAGTATATTATTTTTATTTAAATTCTTTGTTTTATTTTAAGATTGTGCCTAATTTTATAAGAATTTATTTTTGATGGAGAGCTATTATAATATTAAACCGTAAGTTCTATGCTAACAGTTTCTTCTATCGCACTTCTTGCTTGTGGAACTCTCTTCCGGCTTTTTGCTTCCAGGTCAAATTTGATCTTCAAAAGTTTTAAATGCAATGTCAATCGTTATCTTCTGTCTTCTTGATTCTTCTTCTATTATTGTTCTCTCTCTTTAATAACGCTTTTCTTTTTTCTTATTCTTTCACACTCAGTAACCCCTTCTGTCTTAGTGGCTTTACTGCGTTGCATGGGGTGAAATGATTAAAAAAATAACTTTTTGCCTGTAAAATAAAATATAAAATGTTTACATCGCGTTATTTCTTCAAAACCCAAAGATGCAAAGAAAAACATTTATTGATAATCTACAGAATAAAGCCAATTCTTCATTATTTATGTGCTGTGAACGGCCATGGCTCTCCACAACTTTCTATCTGTTGTAGTTCTAAGTAATACTTTTCTCCTTCCTATACTTTCCCGCCACCCCATGTCTACCAACCATTTACACATTTACTCGTTAGGCAGGTTATTCGTTGTTTCCCCTGACATTGTTTTTTTCCATTCATTTCGCAGCATGAAGCAGGCAAGGCGATGAAGACGGAAGTGATTACTGAAAATACGAGATAACAATTGACCTTGCATTTTAATTTTAATTTTTGAAGGTCAAAGTTGGCTGGAAAGCATAGAGCTAGAAGAGAGTTCCACAAGTGATAAATGCTAGAGAAGAAACTGTTAGCAAAGAACTTACGGTTCTGTCTAGCCATTCCGACTGTAAGATGATGAGGCCTTGCCGCCAATCCAGTACTGCGCTTAAATTCAAGCACCATAGAGGAAAGTTCGTCAGAACAATTACCATGAAAGTATTTATGGAAAAGGAACAGGAATATTGTTGCCTTCAGTATGTCCTTTGAGTGTCAAATTTTCTAAGCCATCTTTCCTCATCATGGGTTCCAGATATTTCAAGTGTCGAGTTCTGATCCTAGGTAAAAGTGTCCTTTACTCTCTTATTTTCCTCAATTTGACATTTTCAGATGAAATACTGTTATTATATATTTGGACAAGTATCCTCATCTTTGTTGTTTTAACCGTCTAATCTTACATTGATTTTTTTCGGCTTAGCAACCCTTTTTGTGTTATTTAAATCCAAAGCGTATTGTTGAAGGAGGCTTAGAATATCCCATGTTCAGAAGCGCGGTCCTTCATCTATGTACAGACCGGGCTCGATGCTACTTATCTCCTCTATTCGAACGGCAGCCAGTGTCTTCAGCGTGGATTTTTGAGTGAAGGCGGACTGGAATGTCGAAAGGTGCCTTTTAGAAACTAAGTATTAAGAGAAAATCCCTTCGCCGATGTAGAAGAAACTTGAAGCGACAGAGAGATGTCATTCTAAAGGCGAATGCTGAGAGTACCATGGACGGAACAACAAGGAAGGTTTAAGGAAAAATAGGAGCTTCAAAGAGGCTGCAAGTAACATTCATAAAGAGAATTAACGAGGAAAGAATGCTTGGAGAATTTAACACTCACAGGTCAAATTGAAGGCAAGAGAAGCAGGGGAAAACAAAGAGTAAACTACTTAACAAGTTTGAGTTAATGAATCGTAGAGTAAGAACAAGGAGAAATGAGTTAAAAGTTACTTAGTACTACAAAAGATAGGAAGTTGTGAAGAGCCATAATCGATAACATGTTGAAGTAGAAATTATACCAACTTTATCCACAATATTTTTATAACTTTCACAAGCAATAATTAGCACTTATTTTTATTATTATTATTATTGTTATTATTATTAGTAGTAGTAGTATTTATAAAAGTCGTTTACTTTCAATTTTCAATAACATATACACTCACGCACATGTGCAACCCCCCCCCACACACACACACACACGTGTGTGTGTGTGTGTGTTGTTCGCAATGTAAGAAATACAAAATGCAAACTTAAAAGCTTTGTGCGCAAAATATTAAATATAAATTATCCCTGCTTTCCATTTTGATTAAAACAAATATATTTGTTATTTTCGCCAAAGGAAAATGAATTTTTGATGGAAAAAAAATTTTTTTTTTTTTTAAGCGTATCACCCCAAGCAAGGCTGGAGGCCACTATCACGCAAGGGGTTAAAGAAGGGTTGGAGGAAGAGCAGATAGGAGTGGTAAAGGAGAAAGAGAAGGACAGTGGGTCGATCAAGGCAAGGGGGTTACAGAAGATTTGGAGCGAGAGCAGATAGGAATGAAAAATGGAAGGATGTGGAGAAGGGAAGTGAATAGATCAAGGCAACTGGAGATGTCGATTGACGCTACACTTAAACCGTTGGAGATTGTATTTGTCAGGGAAACAGTAATAGGGAAGGGAGTTCCATAGGCGAGATGTGCGAGACATGAAGCTATTGGAGTAGAAGACACGTCTACATCTTACAGTTTCCACGGTGTAGGGGTGGGAGCGGGATGCCAGCCTCGTGGGAAATGAAGACATTTCAATACAACTGGGAAATCAGGTTGAATAAGAAATATTTTGCATTAAAAAAGAATCTTTAAAAATTGGTTCGCTATTTAGATAATATATTTTATTAAATTCTGAAATAAAAATTGCCAAATAATTCCATTAATTAATTTCATTACATGATTAAAATACAAAATAATATTTCCAAAATTTACCAGAAGCGGTAAAAATCCAAACATCCGCAATTATTTATCGGAATTACAGATTAAGTGCCAAAATCTCAAATGCTGTCAAAATCTATAAATCTCAACCGAAGTCATAGCAAGAGAAAAAGGACAAATAATTTTAATTTGTTTTGGAAATGATATTCGGTTCATTTAATGTTTTGGTTTTCTTTTTCGTAATGATTTAAGACGATGCCATATTGTCGATCCAATAGTCTAGAGTTGTCTATATGTCTGAGATGATGTATTATGTACACTATTTACATTATTCCGACTATTGTCCTCATCTTTGCCGACATATTTATTACAACTTTTCGGCCTTTCAGTATCTGTCTATATTTCTGTGATGAGGTATTATGTACACTATTTACATTATTGGGACTATTGTCCTCATCTTTGTTGCCATATTTATTCCAACGTTTCCGCCTTTCAATATCTGTCTATATTTCTGAGATTAGATTTTATGTACACTATTTACATTATTCGAACTATTGTTCTCATCTTTGTCGCCACATTTATTACAACGTTTCGGCCTTTCAGTATCTGTCTATATTTCTGAGATGAGATACTATGTACATTATTTATATTATTCGGACTATTGTCCTCATCTTTGTTGCCATATTTATTACAACGTTTCGTCCTTTCAGTATCTGTCTATATTTCTGAGATGAGGTATTATGTACATTATTTACATTATTCGGACTATTGTCCTTATGTTTGTCGCCATTTTTATTACTTCGTTTCGGCCGTTGTACGCTCCGGCCTTCTTCAGGTGGTTTGAATGGTGAACAGAACCCTTTATTTCGCTCACTGGGGTAGACTGTTCTAGTTCCACGTGCCATGTTTGATGGATGTCAGTTATCAGTTATATCCTGTTAATTCCCCTCTCCAAGTTCCAAGGATCTAACTAACGCCTTTATGCACTGTGCCATGTGTCCTTGAGGAACAGTCTACCCCAGTGAGCGAAATAAATGGTCCAGTTCGACATTCAAACCACCTGAAGAAGGCCGCAGCGTACAATGGCCGACACGTTGTAATAAATATGGCGACAAAGATGAGGACAATAGTCCGAATAATGTAAATAGTCTAGGGTTGATCGTTTCAATTATGTGCAAACATGCAACTTTTTACCACTTGCTGATTGAAGATTGTTTGCGGTGCAAACCGATTATCAAGTCGGTCGCTATGCAAGTTTCTTTAAATTATCTTTTTCTGTTTCCTTCAACATCGAGAACTTTCTACGTTTAGTCCTGCATCTTCTGTACTTGTTAATTGGTTATTACAATGACCCCTCCCCCGCCAATGCTTTTGGCGGGTAGTGGAGTATGTGTGTAAATCAAATAGCTCAGGCAATTGAGACCCTCGCACTGCCTTCTATAGTAAACTAATTCTTGGAATTAATGGAGGTTTTCCTTATTACATCTTCCTTTTTCCTCCAAGACGTCAAAGAGATATGATTGAATCGAGGCATTGGCAGTTTTAATATGCTCGGCTCAAACTTCCTCCTGCAGCAAGGCCTCTAATCGGGAGATTGGAGGTTTTGAAGAACCTGGAACCACCTCGTAATTGCTGTTGTTCCCCGGTCCATGCTGACGCATGGTGATAATTTCTGTTAGGGTCGTAGCTATGGGCAAATAGTGAACCCCCAAACAAAAACAAAACCCTATGAAAGTATAAAAATACATTTTATAGTAAAAACACCAGCAACAAGAAATTACTATTGCCAAGAAAATGTAATTTCGCCATTAAATGGCCCACATGCCGCTAAACAAACAAACTTAAATGTTCCAATTATATATATATATATATATATATATATATATATATATATATATATATATATATATATATATATATCCTTTGGAAAAAATAAACGTATTTTCATTCTTCTGCCATTGAGGTTAAAAGAAGCATGGCTATATTGAATTATATTGATCTATCACAGTCGGTTTAATCGTCTCCATGAAGTGCGAAAACATATTTTCTATCAAGTGTTCCAAGAAATAGGTGTCAAGATAAATCATTCCCGAAAGGAAACTATGATCTGGAATTGGAATGAAATCTGTGATGGCACCGACCCTGAATGCATCGTAAAAATTTAGGATGTGGAAATAGTAAATACTAAACACTTCAAGGACAACCTCCTTCAGAGTCAAGTCCGCACTAACGCTCCGACCTTTGCCTGTACTTCTGACCAATTCTTCTCTAGCTGGAGTCCGGACCCGAACTACACTCCAAGAATGAGGACGGACTCATCAGCCCAACCATAGGGGCCCGGAATAGTGACCCCCTTCCAGGCACCTAACCGCAAGCCAGAAGACTTGTTGCAGTTAATCTTGGGCGGAGATAAGTAAAGACTTCACTAGAAGTAGTTTTGTCTAACACCGCAAATTGGTAGACTGAACTGTTCGAAAGACGTCGATGGTTTTGTTAGCACAAAGTGACAAGTCATCGTGACCGAGAGTTTAAACGTACTAGCCATGTTCAAATTGCTGACCGTGACAGATAACGTGTCCTCCCGAAGAAATTGTACTTTAGCTCCTCGCAGCAGAGTTGCACTAGACAACCACGGGTAGTCTCTCCTTAGCATGGGTCTGCGAAAGGGATTGGTTAAACGCCTTAGCAGGGCGGTGTGCTCGGAGAACTCGAGTAACTGATCATATATATAGATATATATATATATATTTTTGTATTTATTCTCTCAGAAAGATATTTTTTATTCTCCCGGTATTTCCTTCATATATATCTCCTTCTCTCTCTCTCTCTCTCTCTCTCTCTCTCTCTCTCTCTCTCTCTCTCTCTCTCTCTCTCTTTCTCTCCTACTGAGTCGGTTTTTATTTTATTTTATTTTAATTTTATTTTTGCTTTCGCCTTAAAGACAAAAGGCCCCACTTACATGTAAACGCACACACACTCTGACTCAAGCCTTAACACACGTTCACACACTACTTTGCCTAAAGTTGCCGTTGAAAACTTCCCACATAAACGGGACACTTTTTATTTGTTCTGAACTTGCAATGAGAGAAAAAGAGAAAAGATAATTTAGTCAGTCATAAGGTCAGCAGGTACAAAAACGACGACGCCATCTTGACGCTTATTCAACATTGTCAATTCTTGGCACTTAAAAATGATATTGCCGCCAGAATTGGCCAAGGTTTCCATTAAATCAATTGGATCGTCCTTTTTTATCCAAACCAGTGATTAAATAACAGTTACTTGCAATATATATATATATATATATATATATATATATATATATATATATATATATATATATATATATATATATATATATATATATATATATCGGCAGGTTTAGACCAGCTATTTTTCATTTATACAGATCTGGTTGAAGACAAATGAGACGGTTTTTCTAAAATATTTTTTTCGACGGTGAGGACTATTTTTCTGATTTTCTGGTAGAATTTTAACCTAAATTATCTACTGTCGCCTTGACGGTTTCAACTTCCATAAGATTTTACCCAAATTCTCATCAAGAACCAGAAAAATGGCCCGAAAAGCAGGAAAATTAAATAAGAAAAATCTTTAACAAAGAATTTATGCAGGTTTTGATATTTGAGAACGAGTGAAAGACAAGCCAAAATGAATAATCCAGCACTGTTCAAATATGGCGAACTTCTTTCATTTCCCTTGTCTCTCACTCCAAGAACTGTCTGCTTTTGAATAGCTTTTACATCTCAACCCTGAAGCTACATCTGCAGTTAAAATTCCATTCTGACACTTTAGAAATATTTTTTTTCGAATTGTATTTCACCTGTTTAACAAACATACTTTTTTTAAAAATCCATTTTTAAATATTTATTTCTGTAAGTTTAGGGAAATTCCAAGATAATTACTTGTTTATATTATGAATTATTCGAATTAGTATCGGCATTTTTTTAGGTTTATCTGTTAATTTTTCACAGTGACTCACCCAGTCTGATTTTCACTGTGCCTCACCCAGTCTGATTTTCACAGTGCCTCACCCAGTTTGATTGTCACGGTGCCTCACCCAGTTTTATTTTCACTGTGTCTCACCCAGTCTGATTTTTACAGTGTCTCACCCAGTTCGATTTTCACAGTGCCTCACCCAGTCTGATTTTCACAGTGCCTTACCCAGTCTGATTTTCACTGTGCCTCGCCGAGTCTGATTATCACTGTGCCTCACCCAGTTTGAATTTCACAGTGCCTCACCTAGTTTGATTTTCACTGTGCCCCACCCAGTCTGATTTTCACAGTGCCTCACCCAGTTTGAATTTCACAGTGCCTCACCGAGTTGAATTTTCACAGTGCTTCGCCCAGTCTGATTTTTACAGTGCCTCACCCAGTTTGATTTTCACAGTGCCTCAACCAGTCTGATTCTCCAGTGCCTCACCCAGTTTGATTTTCACAGTGCCTCACCCACTTTGATTCCCAGTGTCTCACCGAGTCTGATTTTGACAGTGCCTGACACAATCTGTTTTTTACAGAGCCTCACCGAGTCGGATTTTTACAGTGCCTCACCCAGTCTGATTTTCACTGTGCCTCAGCCAGTCTGATTTTCACAGTGTATCACACAGTCAGATTTTCACAGTGCCTCACCCAGTTTGATTTTCACAGTGCCTCACCCAGTCTGATTTTCACTCTGCCTCACACAGTCTGATTTTTACAGTGCCTCACCTAGTCTGATTTTCACTGTGCCTCACCCAGGCTGATTTTTACAGAGCCTCACCCAGTTTGATTTTACAGTGCCTCACCCAGTTTAATTTTCACAGTGACTCACCCAGTCCGATTTTCACTGTGCCGCACCCAGTCTGATTTTTACTGTGCCTCACCCAGTCTGATTTTCGCAGTACCTCATCCAGTCTCATTTTCACAGTACCTGACCCAATCTGACTTTCACTGTGTCTCACCCAGTCTGATTTTCACGGCACCTCACCCAGTCTGATTTTCACTGTACCTCACCCAGTCTGACTTTCACAGTGCCTCACCCAGTTTGAATTTCACAGTGCCTCACCCAGTTTGATTTTCACAGTGCCTAAACCCAGTCTGATTTCTACGGTGCCTCACCCAGTTTGATTTTCACAGTGCCTCATCCAGTTTGATTTTTACAGTGACTCACTCAGTTTGATTCTCACAGTGCCTCACCCAGTCTGATTTTCACAGTACATCATCCAGTCTGATTTTTACAGTGACTCACCCAGTTTGATTGTCCAATTTGATTTTCACTGTGCCTCACCCAGTCTGAATTTTACAGTGTCTCACCCAGTTTGATTTTCACAGTGACTCACCCAGTCGTATTTTCAGAGTGCCTTACCCAGTCTGATTCTCACTGTTCCTCGCCCAGTCTGATTTTCACAGTGCCTCACCCAGTCTGATTTTCACAGTGACTCAACCAGTCTGGTTCTCAAAGTGCCTCACCTAATCTGATTTTCACTGTGCCTCACCCAGTCTGATTTTCACTGTGCCTCACCCAGTCTGATTTGCACAGTGCCTCACCCAGTGTGAATTTCACAGTGCCTCAACGAGTTTGATTTTCACAGTGCCTCGCCCAGCTTGATTTTTACCGTGCCTCACCCAGTTTGATTTTCAAAGTGCCTCACCCAGTTTGATTTTTACAGTGCCGCACCCAGTTTGATCTTTACAGTGCCTCACCCAGTTTGATTTTCACAGTGCCTCACCCTGTTTGATTCAAGAGTGCCTCACCCAGTCTGATTTTCACTGTGACTCACCCAGTTTGATTCTCACAGTTCATCACCCAGTCTGATTTTCACTGTGCCTCACCCAAACTGTTTTTTACAGTGCCTCACCCAGTTTGATTTTCACAGTGCCTCACCCAGTTTGATATTTACAGTGCCTCACTCAGTTTGATTTTACAGTGCCTCACCCAGTTTAATTTTCACAGTGACTCACCCAGTCTGATTTTCACTGTGCCGCACCCAGTCTGATTTTTACTGTGCCTCACCCAGTCTGATTTTCTCAGTACCTCATCCAGTCTCATTTTCACAGTAACAGACCCAGTCTGACTTTCACTGTGTCGCACCCAGTCTGATTTTTACAGTGCCTCAACCAGTCTGATTTTCGTAGTGCCTCACCGCGTGTGATTTTCACAGTGCCTCAGCCGGTCTGATTTTCACATTGTATCACACAGTCTGATTTTCAAAGTGCCTCACCCAGTTTGAATTTCACAGTACGTCACAGAGTTGAATTTTCACAGTGCCTCGCCTAGTCTGATTTTTACAGTGCTTCATCCAGTGTGATTTTCAATGTGCTTCACCCAGTCTGATTTTTACAGGGCCTCGCCCAGTCTGATTTTCACAGTGCCGCACCCAGTCTGATTTTTACTGTGCCTCACCCAGTCTGATTTTCTCAGTACCTCATCCAGTCTCATTTTCACAGTACCTGACCCAGTGTGATTTACAAAGTGTCTAGCCCAGTTTGATTATTACTGTGCTTCACCCAGACTGATTTTCGCAGTGTCTCACCCAGTTTGATTTTTACTGTGCCTCACCCAGACTGATTTTCACAGTGCCTCACCAAGTTTGATTCTCACAGCACATCACCCAGTCTGATTTTCACTGTTCCTCACCAAGTCTGACTTTCACAGTGCCTCACCCAGTTTGAATTTCACAGTGCCTCACCCAGTTTGATTTTCACAGTGCCTAAACCCAGCCTGATTTCTACAGTGCCACACCCAGTTTGATTTTCACAGTGCCTCACCCAGTTTGAATTTTACAGTGCCTTACTCAGTTTGATTTTCAAAGTGCGTCACCCAGTCTGATTTTCACAGTACATCATCCAGTCTGATTTTCACAGTACCTGATCCAGTCTAACTTTCACTGTGTCTCACCCAGTCTGATTTTTACTGTGCCTCACCCAGTCTGATTTTCTCAGTACCTCATCCAGTCTCATTTTCACAGTAACAGACCCAGTCTGACTTTCACTGTGTCGCACCCAGTCTGATTTTTACAGTGCCTCAACCAGTCTGATTTTCGTAGTGCCTCACCGCGTGTGATTTTCACAGTGCCTCAGCCGGTCTGATTTTCACATTGTATCACACAGTCTGATTTTCAAAGTGCCTCACCCAGTTTGAATTTCACAGTACGTCACAGAGTTGAATTTTCACAGTGCCTCGCCTAGTCTGATTTTTACAGTGCTTCATCCAGTGTGATTTTCAATGTGCTTCACCCAGTCTGATTTTTACAGGGCCTCGCCCAGTCTGATTTTCACAGTGCCGCACCCAGTCTGATTTTTACTGTGCCTCACCCAGTCTGATTTTCTCAGTACCTCATCCAGTCTCATTTTCACAGTACCTGACCCAGTGTGATTTACAAAGTGTCTAGCCCAGTTTGATTATTACTGTGCTTCACCCAGACTGATTTTCGCAGTGTCTCACCCAGTTTGATTTTTACTGTGCCTCACCCAGACTGATTTTCACAGTGCCTCACCAAGTTTGATTCTCACAGCACATCACCCAGTCTGATTTTCACTGTTCCTCACCAAGTCTGACTTTCACAGTGCCTCACCCAGTTTGAATTTCACAGTGCCTCACCCAGTTTGATTTTCACAGTGCCTAAACCCAGTCTGATTTCTACAGTGCCACACCCAGTTTGATTTTCACAGTGCCTCACCCAGTTTGAATTTTACAGTGCCTTACTCAGTTTGATTTTCAAAGTGCGTCACCCAGTCTGATTTTCACAGTACATCATCCAGTCTGATTTTCACAGTACCTGATCCAGTCTAACTTTCACTGTGTCTCACCCAGTCTGATTTTTACAGTGCCTCAACCAGTCTGATTTTCGTAGTGCCTCACCCAGTGTGATTTTCACTGTGCCTCAGCCAGTCTGATTTTCACAGTGCCTCACCCAGTTTGAATTTCACAGTTCCTCGCCCAGTCTGATTTTTACAGTGCCTCATCCAGTGTGATTTTCAATGTGCCTCACCCAGTCTTTTTTTACAGGGCCTCGCCCAGTCTGATTTCTACAGTGCCTCACCCAGTTTGATTTTCACAGTGCCTCACCCAGTTTGATTTTTACAGTGCCTCACCCAGTCTGATTTTCACAGTACATCATCCAGTCTGATTTTTACAGTGACTCACCCAGTTTGATTGTCACAGTGCCTCACCCAGTTTGATTTTCACAGTGTCTCACCCAGTCTTATTTTCAGAGTGCCTTACCCAGTCTGATTTTCACTGTTCCTCGCCCAGTCTGATTTTCACAGTGCCTCACCTAGTTTGATTTTCACAGTGCCTCACCCAGTTTGATTTTCACAGTGCCTGACCCAGTCTGATTTTTACAGTGACTGACCAAGGTGGATTTTTACAGTGCCTCACCCAGTTTGATTTTCACAGTGCCTCACCTAGTCTGATTTTCACTGTGCCTCAACCAGTCTGATTTTCACAGTGCCTCACCCAGTTTGATTTTCACAGAGCCTCACCCACACAGTTTGATTTTCACAGTGCCTCACCCAGTCTAATTTTCACAGTGCTTCAACCAGTCTGGTTCTCAAAGTGCCTCACCTAGTCTGATTTTCACTGTGCCTCACCCAGTCTGATTATCACAGTGCCTCACCCAGTGTGAATTTCACAGTGCCTCAACGAGATTGATTTTCACAGTGCCTCGCCCAGACTGATTTTTACCGTGCCTCACCCAGTTTGATTTTCAAAGTGTCTCACCCAGTCTGATTTTAACAATGCAACGCCCTGTTTGATTCTAGAGTGCCTCACCCATTCTGATTTTATCTGTGACTCACCCAGTTTGATTCTAGAGTGCCTCACCCAGTCTGATTTTCACTGTGACTCCCCCAGTTTGATTCTCACAGTTCATCACCAAGTCTGATTTTCACTGTGCCTCACCCAAACTTTTTTTACAGTGCCTCACCCAGTTTGATTTTTACAGTGCCTCACTCAGTTTGATTTTACAGTGCCTCACCCAGTTTAATTTTCACAGTGACTCACCCAGTCTGATTTTCATTGTGCCGCACACTGTCTGATTTTTACTGTGCCTCACCCAATCTGATTTTCTCAGTACCTCATCCAGTCTCATTTTCACAGTAACTGACCCAGTCTGACTTTCACTGTGTCTCACCCAGTCTGATTTTTACAGTGCCTCAACCAGTCTGATTTTCGTAGTGCCTCACCGCGTGTGATTTTCCCAGTGCCTCAGCCGGTCTGATTTTCACAGCGTATCACACAGTCTGATTCTCACAGTGCCTCACCCAGTTTGAATTTCACAGTGCCTCACCGAGTTGAATTTTCACAGTGCCTCGCCCAGTCTGATTTTTACAGTGCCTCATCCAGTGTGATTTTCAATGTGCTTCACCCAGTCTGATTTTTACAGGACCTCGCCCAGTCTGATTTTCACAGTGCCGGACCCAGTTTGATTTTCACTGTGCCTCACGCAGTTTGATTTTCTCAGTACCTCATCCAGTCTCATTTTCACAGTACCTCACCCATTGTGATTTTCACAGTGTCTAGCCCAGTTTGATTATTACTGTGCTTCACCCAGTCTGATTTTCGCAGTGTCTCACCCAGTTTGATTTTTACTGTGCCTCACCCAGACTGATTTTCACAGCACCTCACCCAGTCGGATTTTCACTGTGCCTCACCCAGTCTGACTTTCACAGTGCCTCACCCAGTTTGAATTTCACAGTGCCTCACCCAGTTTGATTTTCACAGTGCCTAAAGCCAGTCTGATTTCTACAGTGCCTCACCCAGTTTGATTTTCAGAGTGCCTCACCCAGTTTGATTTTTAAAGTGCCACACTCAGTTTGATTTTCACAGTGCCTCACCCAGTCTGATTTTCACAGTACATCATCCAGTCTGATTTTTACAGTGACTCACCCAGTTTGATTGTCACAGTGTTTCATCCAGTTTGATTTTCACTATGCCTCACCCAGTCTGAATGTTACAATGTCTCGCCCAGTTTGATTTTAACAGTGTCTCACCCAGTCTTATTTTCAGAGTGCCTGACCCATTCTGATTTTTACAGTGCTTGACCAAGGTGGATTTTTACAGTGCCTCACAAAGTTTGATTTTCACAGTGGCTCACCCAGTTTGATTTTCACAGTGCCTCACCAACACAGTTTGATTTTCACTGTGCCTCACCCAGTCTGATTTTCACAGTGCCTCAAACAGTCTGGTTCTCAAAGTGCCTCACCAAGTCTGATTTTCACTGTGCCTCACCCAGTCTGATTATCACAGTGCCTCACCCAGTGTGAATTTCACAGTGCCTCAACGAGATTGATTTTCACAGTGCCTCGCCCAGACTGATTTTTACCGTGCCTCACCCAGTTTGATTTTCAAAGTGCCTCACCCAGTCTGATTTTAACAATGCAACGCCCTGTTTGATTCTAGAGTGCCTCACCCATTCTGATTTTATCTGTGACTCACACAGTTTGAATCTAGAGTGCCTCACCCATTTGATTCTCACAGTTCATCACCCAGTCTGATTTTCACTGTGCCTAACCCAAACTGTTTTTTACAGAGCCTCACCCAGTCGGATTTTGACAGTGCCTCACCCAGTCGGATTTACACTGTGACTCATCTACTCTGATTTTCACTGTGACTCACCCAGTCTGATTTTTACAGTGCCTCACCAAGTTTGATTTTTACAGTGTTTAGCCCAATTTGATTTTCACAGTGACTCACCCAGTGTGATTTTTACAGTACCTCATCCAGCCTCATTTTCAAAGTACCTCACCCAGTGTGATTGTCACAGTGCCTAGCCCAGTTTGATTATTACTGTGCTTCACCCAGTCTGATTTTTGCAGTGTCTCACCCAGTTTGATTTTTACTGTGCCTCACCCAGACTGATTTTCACCGTGCCACACCCAGTTTGATTTTCACAGCACCTCACCCAGTCTGATTTTCACTGTACCTCACCCACTCTGATTTTCACAGTTCCTCACCTAGTTTGAATTTCACAGTGCCTCACCCAGTTTGATTTTCACAGTGTCTCACTCAGTTTGATTTTCACAGTGCCTCACCCAGTCTGATTTTCACAGTACATCATCCAGTCTGATTTTTACAGTGACTCACCCAGTTTGATTGTCACAGTGCCTCATCCAGTTTGATTTTCACTGTGCCTCACCCAGTCTGAATTTTACAGTGTCTCACCCAGGCTTATTTTCAGAGTGCCTTACCCAGTCTGATTTTCACTGTTCCTCGCCCAGTCTGATTTTCACAGTGCCTCACCCAGTTTGAATTTCAAAGTGCCTCACCTAGTTTGATTTTCACAGTGCCTCACCCAGTTTAATTTTCACAGTGCCTGATCCAGTCTAATTTTTACAGTGCCTGACCAAGATGGATTATTACAGTGCCTCACCCAGTTTGATTTTCACTGTCCCTCAGCTAGTCTGATTTTCACTGTGCCTCAACCAGTCTGATTTTCACAGTGCCTCACCCAGTTTGATTTTCACAGTGCCTCACACACACAGTTTGATTTTCACAGTGCCTCGCCCAGTCTGATTTTTACAGTGCCGCACCCAGTTTGATCTTTACAGTGCCTCACCCAGTCTGATTTTCACAGTGCCTCACCCTGTTTAATTCTAGAGTGCCTCACCCAGTCGGATTTTCACTGTGACTTACCCAGTTTGATTCTCACAATTCATCACCCAGTTTGATTATCACTGTGCCTCACCCAAACCGTTTTTTACAGTGCCTCACCCAGTTTGATTTTCACAGTGCCTAAACCCGGTCTGATTTCTACAGTGCCTCACCCACTTTGATTTTCACAGTGCCTCACCCAGTTTGATTTTCACAGTGCCTCACCCAGTCTGATTTTCACAGTACATCATCCAGTCTGATTTTTACAGTGACTCACCCAGTTTGATTTTCACAGTGCCTCATCCAGTTTGATTTTCACTGTGCCTCACCCAGTCTGAATTTTACAGTGTCTCACCCAGGCGTATTTTCAGAGTGCCTTACCCAGTCTGATTTTCACTGTTCCTCGCCCAGTCTGATTTTCACAGTGCCTCACCCAGTTTGAATTTCAAAGTGCCTCACCTAGTTTGATTTTCACAGTGCCTCACCCAGTTTAATTTTCACAGTGCCTGATCCAGTCTAATTTTTACAGTGCCTGACCAAGATGGATTATTACAGTGCCTCACCCAGTTTGATTTTCACTGTCCCTCAGCTAGTCTGATTTTCACTGTGCCTCAACCAGTCTGATTTTCACAGTGCCTCACCCAGTTTGATTTTAACAGCACCTCACCCAGTCTGATTTTCACTGTGCCTCACCCAGT
The DNA here is from genome assembly GCA_964036315.1 of Acanthosepion esculentum. Lineage (NCBI taxonomy): Eukaryota > Metazoa > Mollusca > Cephalopoda > Sepiida > Sepiidae > Acanthosepion > Acanthosepion esculentum. The sequence continues at coordinate 1,925,746 of OZ038502.1, read as the reverse complement.
CTGACTTTCACAGTGCTTCACCTAGTTTGAATTTTACAGTGTCTCACGCAGTTTGATTTTTACTGTGCCTCACCCAGACTGATTTTCACAGTGCCTCACCCAGTTTGATTTTAACAGCACCTCACCCAGTCTGATTTTCACTGTGCCTCACCCAGTCTGACTTTCACAGTGCTTCACCTAGTTTGAATTTCACAGTGCCTCACCAAGTTTGAATTTCACAGTGCCTAAACCCAGTCTGATTTCTACAGTGCCTCACCCAGTTTGATTTTCAGAGTGCCTCACAAAGTTTGATTTTTACAGTGCCTCACCCAGTTTGATTTTCACAGTACATCATCCAGTTTGATTTTTACAGTGACTTACCCAGTTTGATTGTCACAGTGCCTCATCCAGTTTGATTTTCACTGTGCCTCACCCAGACTGAATTTTACAGTGTCTCACCCAGTTTGATTTTCACAGTGCCTCACCCAGTCTGATTTTCACTGTGCCTCAACCAGTCTGATTTTCACTGTGCCTCGCCCAGTTTGATTTTCCCAGTGCCTCACCCACACAGTTTGATGTTCACAGTGCCTCAACCAGTCTGGTTCTCAAAGTGCCTCACCTAGTCTGATTTTCACTGTGCCTCACCCAGTCGGATTTTCGCAGTGCCTCACCCAGTGTGAATTTCCCAGTGCCTCAACGAGTTTGATTTTCACAGTGCCTCAACCAGTCTGGTTCTCAAAGTGCCTCACCTAGTCTGATTTTCACTGTGCCTCACCCAGTCTAATTTTCACAGTGCCTCACCTACTGTGAATTTCCCAGTGCCTCAACGAGTTTGATTTTCACAGTGCCTCGCCCAGCCTGATTTTTACCGTGCCTCACCCAGTTTGATTTTCAAAGTGCCTCACCCAGTCTGTTCTTTAGAGTGCCTCACCCAGTTTTATTTTGACAGTGCTTCACCCTGTTTGATTCAAGAGTGCCTCACCCAGTCTCATTTTCACGGTGACTCACCCAGTTTGATTCTCACAGTTCATCACCCAGTCAGATTTTCACTGTGCCTGACCCAAACTGTTTTTTACAGAGTCTCACCCAGTCGGATTTTGACAGTGCCTCACCCAGTCTGATTTACACTGTGCCTCATCCAGTCTGATTTTCACTGTGCCTCACCCAGTCTGACTTTCACAGTGCTTCACCTAGTTTGAATTTCACAGTGCCTCACCCAGTTTGAATTTCACAGTGCCTAAACCCAGTCTGATTTCTACAGTGCCTCACCCAGTTTGATTTTCAGAGTGCCTCACACAGTTTGATTTTTACAGTGCCTCACCCAGTTTGATTTTCACAGTACATCATCCAGTTTGATTTTTACAGTGACTCACCCAGTTTGATTGTCACAGTGCCTCATCCAGTATGATTTTCACTGTGCCTCACCCAGTTTGATTTTTACAGTGTCTAGCCCAATTATATTTTCACAGTGACTCACAAAGTCTGATTTTCACTGTGACTCACCCAGTGTGATTTTCACAGTACATCATCCAGCCTCATTTTCACAGTAACTGACCCAGTGTGATTTTCACAGTGCCTAACCCAGTTTGATTATTACTGTGCTTAACCCAGTCTGATTTTCGCAATGTTTCACCCAGTTTGATTTTTACTGTGCCTCACCCAGACTGATTTTCACAGTGCCTCACCCAGTCTGATTTTCACTGTGCCTCACCCAGTCTGATTTTCACAGTGCCTCACCCAGTTTGATTTTCACACTGCGTCACCCAGTTTGATTTTCAGAGTGCCTCACCCAGTTTGATTTTTACAGTGCCTCACCCAGTTTGATTTTCACAGTGCCTCACCCAGTCTGATTTTCACAGTACCTCATCCAGTCTGGTGTTTTCACTGCCTCACCCAGTCTGATTTTCACAGTGCTTCACCCAGTCTGATTTTCACTGTGACTCACCCAGTCTGATTTTCACAGCGACTCACCAAGTCTGATTTTCACTGTGCCTCACACAGTCTGATTTTTACAGTGCCACACCCAGTCTTATTTTTACAGTGACTCACCCAGTTTTTCATAGTGCCTCACCCAGTTTGATTCTCCAGTGCCTCACCCAGGCTGATTTTCACTGTGACTCAACCAATCTGTTTTTTACAGAGCCTCAACCAGTCGGAGTTTGACAGTGCCTCACCCACTCTGATTTACACTCTGCCTCACCCAGTCTGATTTTTACAGTGCCTCAACCAGTCTGATTTTCAGTGTATCACCCAGTCTGATTTTCACAGTGCCTCACCCAGTTTGATTTTCACAATGCCACACACAATCTGATTTTCACAGTGCCTCACCCAATCTTATTTTTACAATGCCTCAACCAGTCTGATTTTCACTGTGCCACACCCAGTCGGATTTTTACAGTGCCTCACCCAGTTTGATTCACCATTGCCTCACCAAGTCTGATTTTCACTGTGCCTCACCCAATCTGTTTTTTACAGTGACTCACTCAGTAGGATTTCTACAGTGCCTCACCCAGTCGGATTTTCACAGTGCCTCACCCAGTCTGATTTTTACCGTGCCTCAACCACTCTGATTTTCACAGTGCCTCACCCAGTGTTATTTTCACTGTGCCTCACCCAGTCTGATTTTCACAGTGCCTCACCCATTCCTATTTTTACTGTGCCTCACCCAGTTTGATTTTCACAGTGACTCACCCAGTTTAATTTCACTGTGCCTCACCCAGTTTGATTTTCACAGTGCCTCACCCAGTTTGATTTTAACTGTGGCTCACCCAGTCTGATTTTTACAGTGCCTCACTCAGTTTGATTTTTACAGTGCCTTCCCCAGTTTGATTTTCACAGTGACCCACCCAGTCATATTTTTACAGTGCCTCACCCAGTTTGATTTTTACAGTGTCTAGCCCAATTTGATTTTCCCTGTGACTCACCCAGTGTGATTTTCACAGTACCTCAACCAGCCTCATTTTCACAGTACCTGACCCAGTGTGATTTTCACAGTGCCTAGCCCAGTTTGATTATTACTGTGCTTCACCCAGTCCGATTTTTTCACTGCCTCATCCAGTCTGATTTTCACAGTGCTTCACCCAGTCTGATTTTCACTGTGACTCACCCAGTCTGATTTTCACAGCGACTCACCAAGTCTGATTTTCACTGTGCCTCACCCAGTCTGATTTTTACAGTGCCACACCCAGTGTGATTTTTACAGTGACTCACCCAGTTTGATTTTCACAGTGCCACACCCAGTTTGATTCTCCAGTGCCTCACCCAGTCTGATTTTCACTGTGACTCAACCAATCTGTTTTTACAGAGCCTCACCCAGTCGGAGTTTGACAGTGCCTCACCCAGTCTGATTTACACTCTGCCTCACCCAGTCTGATTTTTACAGTGCCTCAACCAGTCTGATTTTCACAGTGCATCACCCAGTCTGATTTTCCGTGTATCACCCAGTCTGATTTTCACAGTGCCTCACCCAATCTGATTTTTACAATGCCTCACCTAATCTGATTTTCACTGTGCCTCACCCAGTCGGATTTTTACAGTGCCTCACCCAGTTTGATTCACCATTGCCTCACCAAGTCTGATTTTCACTGTGCCTCACCCAATCTGTTTTTTACAGTGACTCACTCAGTAGGATTTCTACAGTGCCTCACCCAGTCGGATTTTCACTGTGCCTCTCCCAGTCTGATTTTTACCGTGCCTCAACCACTCTGATTTTCACAGTGCCTCACCCAGTGTTATTTTCACTGTGCCTCACCCAGTCTGATTTTCACAGTGCCTCACCGAGTTTATTTTCACAGTGCCTCACCCAGTCTGATTTTCAATGTGCCTCACCCAGTCCTATTTTTACTGTGCCTCACCCAGTTTGATTTTCACAGTGACTCACCCAGTCTTAATTTCACTGTGCCTCACCCAGTTTGATTTTCACAGTGCCTGACCCAGTTTGATTTTAATTGTGGCTCACCCGGTCTGAATCTTACAGTGCCTCACTCAGTTTGATTTTTACAGTGCCTTCCCCAGTTTGATTTTCGCAGTGACCCACCCAGTCTGATTTTTGCAGTGCCTCACCCAGTTTGATTTTTACACTGTCTAGCCCAATTTGATTTTCACAGTGACTCACCAAGTCTGATTTTCCCTGTGACTCACCCAGTGTGATTTTCACAGTACCTCATCCAGCCTCATTTTCACAGTACCTGACCCAGTGTGATTTTCACAGTGCCTAGCCCAGTTTGATTATTACTGTGCTTCACCCAGTCTGATTTTTTCACTGCCTCACCCAGTCTGATTTTCACAGTGCTTCACCCAGTCTGATTTTCACTGTGACTCACCCAGTCTGATTTTCACAGCGACTCACCAAGTCTGATTTTCACTGTGCCTCACCCAGTCTGATTTTTACAGTGCCACACCCTGTCTGATTTTTACAGTGACTCACCCAGTTTGATTTTCACAGTGCCTCACCCAGTTTGATTCTCCAGTTCCTCACCCAGTCTGATTTTCACTGTGACTCAACCAATCTGTTTTTTACAGAGCCTCACCCAGTCGGTGTTTGACAGTGCCTCACCCAGTCTGATTATTACTGTGCTTTACCCAGTCTGATTTTTACAGTGCCTCAACCAGTCTGATTTCCACAGTGCATCAACCAGTCTGATTTTCAGTGTATCACACAGTCTGATTTTCACAGTGCCTCACCCAGTTTGATTTTCACAATGCCACAAACAATCTTATTTTTACAATGCCTCAACTAGTTTGATTTTCACTGTGCCTCACCCAGTCGGATTTTTACTGTGCCTCACCCAGTTTGATTCACCATTGCCTCACCAAGTCTGATTTTCACTGTGCCTCACCCAATCTGTTTTTTACAGTGACTCACTCAGTAGGATTTCTACAGTGCCTCACCCAGTCGGATTTTCACTGTGCCTCACCCAGTCGGATTTTTACCGTGCCTCAACCACTCTGATTTTCACAGTGCCTCACCCAGTGTTATTTTCACTGTACCTCACCCAGTCTGATTTTCAATGTGCCTCACCCAGCCTATTTTTACTGTGCCTCACCCAGTTTTATTTTCACAGTGACTCACCCAGTCTTAATTTCACTGTGCCTCACCCAGTTTGATTTTCACAGTGCCTCATCCAGTTTGATTTTCACAGTGACCCACACAGTCTGATTTTTACAGTGTCTAGCCCAATTTGATTTTCACAGTGACTCACCAAGTCTGATTTACTCTGTGACTCACCCAGCCTCATTTTCACAGTACCTGACCCAGTGTGATTTTCACAGTGCCTAGCCCAGTTTGATTATTACTGTGCTTCGCCCAGTCTGATTTTTTCACTGCCTCACCCAGTCTGATTTTCACAGTGCTTCACCCAGTCTGATTTTCACTGTGACTCACCCAGTCTGATTTTCACAGCGACTCACCAAGTCTGATTTTCACTGTGCCTCACCCAGTCTGATTTTTACAGTGCCACACCCAGTCTGATTTTTACAGTGACTCACCCTGTTTTTCACAGTGCCTCACCCAGTTTGATTCTCCAGTGCCTCACCCAGTCTGATATTCACTGTGACTCAACCAATCTGTTTTTTACAGAGCCTCACCCAGTCGGAGTTTGACAGTGCCTCACCCAGTCTGATTTACACTCTGCCTCACCCAGTTTGATTTTTACAGTGCCTCAACCAGTCTGATTTTCAGTGTATCACCCAGTCTGATTTTCACAGTGCCTCACCAAGTTTGATTTTCACAATGCCACACACAATCTGATTTTCACAGTGCCTCACCCAATCTGATTTTTACAATGCCTCAACCAGTCTGATTTTCACTGTGCCTCACCCAGTCGGATTTTTACAGTGCCTCACCCAGTTTGATTCACCATTGCCTCACCAAGTCGGATTTTCACTGTGCCTCACCCAATATGTTTTTTACAGTGACTCACTCAGTAGGATTTCTATAGTGCCTCACCCAGTCGGATTTTCACTGTGCCTCACCCAGTCTGATTTTTACCGTGCCTCAACCACTCTGATTTTAACAGTGCCTCACCCCATGTTATTTTCACTGTGCCTCACCCAGTCTGATTCTCACATTGCCTCACCGAGTTTGATTTTCACAGTGCCTCAACCAGTCTGATTTTCAATGTGCCTCACCCTGTCCTATTTTTACTGTGCCTCGCCCAGTTTGATTTTCACAGGGACACACCCAGTCTTAATTTCACTGTGCCTCACCCAGTTTGATTTTCACAGTGCCTCACCCAGTTTGATTTTAACTGTGGCTCACCCAGTCTGATTTTTACAGTGCCTCACTCAGTTTGATTTTTACAGTGCCTTCCCCAGTTTGATTTTCACAGTGACCCACCCAGTCATATTTTTACAGTGCCTCACCCAGTTTGATTTTTACAGTGTCTAGCCCAATTTGATTTTCACAGTGACTCACCAAGTCTGATTTTCCCTGTGACTCACCCAGTGTGATTTTCACAGTACCTCAACCAGCCTCATTTTCACAGTACCTGACCCAGTGTGATTTTCACAGTGCCTAGCCCAGTTTGATTATTACTGTGCTTCACCCAGTCTGATTTTTTCACTGCCTCACCCAGTCTGATTTTCACAGTGCTTCACCCAGTCTGATTTTCACAGTGACTCACGCAGTCTGATTTTCACAGCGACTCACCAAGTCTGATTTTCACTGTGCCTCACCCAGTCTGATTTTACAGTGCCACACCCAGTCTGATTTTTACAGTGACTCACCCAGTTTGATTTTCACAGTGCCTCACCCAGTTTGATTCTCCAGTGCCTCACCCAGTTTGATTCTCCAGTCCTCACCCAGTCTGATTTTGACAGTGCCTCACCCAGTCTGATTTACACTCTGCCTCACCCAGTCTGATTTTTACAGTGCCTCAACCAGTCTGATTTTCACAGTGCATCACCCAGTCTGATTTTCAGTGTATCACCCAGTCTGATTTTCACAGTGCCTCACCCAGTTTGATTTTCACAATGCCACACACAATCTGATTTTCACAGTGCCTCACCCAATCTGATTTTTACAATGCCTCACCTAGTCTGATTTTCACTGTGCCTCACCCAGTCGGATTTTTACAGGGCCTCACCCAGTTTGATTCACCATTGCCTCACAAAGTCTGATTTTCACAGTGCCTCACCCAGTTTGATTTTCACAATGCCACACACAATCTGATTTTCTCAGTACCTCATCCAGTCTGATTTTCACAGTGCTTCACCCAGTCTGATTTTCACAGTGCATCACCCAGTCTTATTTTCACTGTGACTCACCCAGTTTGATTCTCACAGTTCATCACCCAGTCTGATTTTCACTGTGCCTCACCCAATCAGATGTTCACTGTGCCTCACCCAGTCTGATTTTTACAGTGCGTCACCCAATCTGATTTTCTCTGTGCCTCACCCAGTCTGATTTTTACAGTGCCTCACCCAGTTTGATTTTCACAGTGACCCACCCAGTCTGATTTTTACAGTGCCTCACCCAGTTTGATTTTTACACTGTCTAGCCCAATTTGATTTTCACAGTGACTCACCAAGTCTGATTTTCCCTGTGACTCACCCAGTGTGGTTTTCACAGTACCTCATCCAGCCTCATTTTCACAGTACCTGACCCAGTGTGATTTTGACAGTGCCTAGCCCAGTTTGATTATTACTATGCTTCACCCAGTCTGATTTTCGCAATGTCTCACCCAGTTTGATTTTTACTGTGCCTCACCCAGACTGATTTTCACAGTGCCTCACCCAGTTTGATTCACCATTGCCTCACAATGTCTGATTTTCACTGTGCCTCACCCAATCTGTTTTTTACAGTGACTCACTCAGTAGGATTTCTACAGTGCCTCACCCAGTCGGATTTTCACTGTGCCTCACTCAGTCTGATTTTTACCGTGCCTCAACCACTCTGATTTTAACAGTGCCTCACCCAGTGTTATTTTCACTGTGACTCACCTAGTCTGATTTTCACAGTGCCTCACCGTGTTTATTTTCACAGTGCCTCACCCAGTCTGATTTTCAATGTGCCTCACCTAAGTCTATTTTTACTGTGCCTCACCCAGTTTGATTTTCACAGTGACTCACCCAGTCTTAATTTCACTGTGCCTCAACCAGTTTGATTTTCACAGTGTTTGACCCAGTTTAATTTTAAGTGTGGCTCACCCAGTCTGATTCTTACGGTGCCTCACTCAGTTTGATTTTTACAGTGCCTTCCCCAGTTTGATTTTCACAGTGACCCACCCAGTCTGATTTTTACAGTGCCTCACCCAGTTTGATTTTTACACTGTCTAGCCCAATTTGATTTTCACAGTGACTCACCAAGTCTGATTTTCTCTGTGACTCACCCAGTGTGATTTTCACAGTACCTCATCCAGCCTCATTTTCACAGTACCTGACCCAGTGTGATTTTCACAGTGCCTAGCCCAGTTTGATTATTACTGTGCTTCACCCAGTCTGATTTTTTCACTGCCTCACCCAGTCTGATTTTCACAGTGCTTCACCCAGTCTAATTTTCACTGTGACTCACCCAGTCTGATTTTCACAGCGACTCACCAAGTCTGATTTTCACTGTGCCTCACCCAGTCTGATTTTTACAGTGCCTCACTCAGTCTGATTTTCACAGTGCCTCACCCAGTTTTATTTTCACTGTGCCTCACCCAGTCTGATTTTCACATTGCCTCATCCAGTCTGATTTTCACAGTGCCTCACTCAGTCTGATTTTCTCAGTACCTCATCCAGTCTGATTTTCAGAGTGCTTCACCCAGTTTGAATTTTACAGTGCCTCACCCAGTTTGATTTTCAGACTGCCTCACCCAGTTTGATTTTCACAGTGCCTCACCCAGTTTGATTTTTACAGTGCCTCACCCAGTTTGATTTTCACAGTGCCTCACTCAGTCTGATTTTCTCAGTACCTCATCCAGTCTGATTTTCAGAGTGCTTCACCCAGTCTGATTTTCACAGTGCTTCACCCAGTCTTATTTTCATTGTGACTCACCCAGTCTGATTTTCACAGCGACTCACCAAGTCTTATTTTCACTGTACCTCACCCAGTCTGATTTTTACAATGACTCACCCAGTTTGATTTTCACTGTGACTCACCCAGTTTGATTCTCACATTTCATCACCCAGTCTGATTTTCACTGTGCCTCACCCAATCTGATTTTTACAGTGCCTCACCCAATCTGATTTTCACTGTGCCTCACCCAGTCTGATTTTTACAGTGCGTCACCCAATCTGATTTTCTCTGTGCCTCACCCAGTCTGATTTTTACAGTGCCTCACCCAGTTTGATTTTCACAGTGACCCACCCAGTCTGATTTTTACAGTGCCTCACCCAGTTTGATTTTTACAGTGTCTAGCCCAATTTGATTTTCACAGTGACTCACCAAGTCTGATTTTCCCTGTGACTCACCCAGTGTGGTTTTCACAGTACCTCATCCAGCCTCATTTTCACAGTACCTGACCCAGTGTGATTTTTACAGTGCCTCACCCAGTTTGATTTTCACAGTGACCCACCCAGTCTGATTTTTACAGTGCCTCACCCAGTTTGATTTTTACAGTGTCTAGCCCAATTTGATTTTCACAGTGACTCACCAAGTCTGATTTTCCCTGTGACTCACCCAGTGTGGTTTTCACAGTACCTCATCCAGCCTCATTTTCACAGTACCTGACCCAGTGTGATTTTCACTGTGCCTCACCCAGTCTGATTTTCGCAATGTCTCACCCAGTTTGATTTTTACTGTGCCTCACCCAGACTGATTTTCACAGTGCATCACCCAGTCTTATTTTCACCGTGCCTCACCCAGTCTGATTTTCACTGTGCCTCACCCAGTCTGATTTTCACAGTGCCTCACCCAGTTTGAATTTTACAGTGCTTCACCCAGTTTGATTTTCAGACTGCCTCACCCAGTTTGATTTTCACAGTGCCTCGCCCAGTTTGACTTTCCCAGTGCTTCACCCAGTCTGATTTTCACAGTGCTTCACCCAGTCTGATTTTCACTGTGACTCACCCAGTCTGATTTTCACAGCGACTCACCAAGTCTGATTATCACTGTACCTCACCCAGTCTGATTTTTACAGTGCCACACCCAGTCTGATTTTTACAGGGCCTCACCCAGTTTGATTTTCACAGAGCCTCACCCAGTTTGATTCTCCAGTGCCTCACCCAATCTGATTTTCACTGTGACTCACCCAGTTTGATTCTCACAGTTCATCACCCAGTCTGATTTTCACTGTGCCTCACACAATCTGATTTTTACAGTGCCTCACCCAATCTGATTTTCACTGTTCCTCGCCCAGTCTTATTTTTACAGTGCGTCACCCAATCTGATTTTCACTGTTCCTCGCCCAGTCTTATTTTTACAGTGCGTCACCCAATCTGATTTTCTCTGTGCCTCACCCAGTCTGATTTTTACAGTGCCTCACCCAGTTTGATTTTTACAGTGTCTAACCCAATTTGATTTTCACAGTGACTCACCCAGTCTGATTTTCACTGTGACTCACCCAGTGTGATTTTCACAGCGACTCACCCAATCTGATTTTTACAGTGCCTCCCATAGTCTGATTTTCACTGTGCCTCACCCAATCTGTTTTTTACAGTGACTCACCCAGTCGGATTTCTACATTGCATCACCCAGTCGGATTTTCACTGTGCTTCACCCAGTCTGATTTTTACCGTGCCTCAACCACTGTGATTTTCACATTGCCTCACTAAGTGTTATTTTCACTGTGCCTCACCCAGTATGATTTTCACAGTGCCTCACCCAGTTTGATTTTAACTGTAGCTCACCCAGTCTGATTTTTACAGTGACTCACTCAGTTTGATTTTTACAGTGCCTCACCCAGTTTGATTTTCACAGTGACGCACCCAGTCTTAATTTCACTGTGCCTCACCCAGTTTGATTTTCACAGTGCCTCACCCAGTTTGATTTTAACTGTAGCTCACCCAGTCTGATTTTTACAGTGACTCACTCAGTTTGATTTTTACAGTGACTCACCCAGTTTGATTTTCACAGTGACGCACCCAGTCTGATTTTTACAATGCCTCACCCCTCTGATTTTTACAGTGCCTCACTCAGTTTGATTTTCACAGTGCCTCACCCAGTCTGATTTTCACAGTGACTCACCCAGTCTTAATTTCACTGTGCCTCACCCAGTTTGATTTTCACAGTGCCTCACCCAGTTTGATTTTAACTGTAGCTCACCCAGTCTGATTTTTACGGTGACTCACTCAGTTTGATTTTTACAGTGCCTCACCCAGTTTGATTTTCACAGTGACCCACCCAGTCTGATTTTTACAATGCCTCACCCCTCTGATTTTTACAGTGCCTCACCCAGTCTGATTTTCACAATGCTTCACCTAGTCTGATTTTCACTGTGCCTCACCCAGTCTGATTTTCACAGTGCCTCACCGAGTTTGAATTTCACAGTGCCTCACCCTATTTGATTTTGACAGTGTTTCACCCAGTTTCAATTTTACAGTGCCTCACCCAGTTTGATTTTCACCGTGCCTCACCCAGTTTGATTCTCCAGTGCCTCACCATTTTTGATTTTCACTGTGCCTCACACAATCTGTTTTTTACAGTGCCTCATCCAGTCGGATTCCTACAGTGCCTCACCCAGTCTGATTTTCACTGTTCCTCACCCAGTCTGATTTTTACACTGCCTCAACCAGTTTGATTTTCACAGTGACTCACCCAGTCTTATTTTAACTGTGCCTCTCCCATTGTTATTTTCACAGTGCCTCACCCAGTCTGATTTTCAATGTGCCTCACCCAGTCTGATTTTTACTGTGGCTCACCCTGTTTGATTTTCACAGTGACTCACCCAGTCTTAATTTCACTGTGCCTCACCCAGTTTGATTTTCAAAGTGCCTCACCCAGTTTGATTTTAACTGTGGCTCACCCAGTCTGATTTTACAGTGCCTCACTCAGTTTGATTATTACAGTGCCTCACCCAGTTTTATTTTCACAGTGACCCACCCAGTCTGATTTTTACAGTGCCTCACCCAGTCTGATTTTTACAGTGCCTCACTCAGTCTGATTTTCACAGTGCCTCACCCAGTTTGATTTTCACTGTGCCTCACCCAGTCTGATTTTCTCAGTACTTTATCCAGTCTTATTTTCACAGTACCTCACCCAGTGTGATTTTCACAGTGCCTAGCCCAGTGTTATTTTTACTGTGCTTCACCCAATCTGATTTTCACTGTGCCTCACCCAGTCTGATTTTTACAGTGCCTCACCCAGTTTGATTTTTACAGTGTCTAGCCCAATTTGATTTTCACAGTGACTCACCAAGTCTGATTTTCCCTGTGACTCACCCAGTGTGGTTTTCACAGTACCTCATCCAGCCTCATTTTCACAGTACCTGACCCAGTGTGATTTTTACAGTGCCTCACCCAGTTTGATTTTCACAGTGACCCACCCAGTCTGATTTTTACAGTGCCTCACCCAGTTTGATTTTTACAGTGTCTAGCCCAATTTGATTTTCACAGTGACTCACCAAGTCTGATTTTCCCTGTGACTCACCCAGTGTGGTTTTCACAGTACCTCATCCAGCCTCATTTTCACAGTACCTGACCCAGTGTGATTTTCACTGTGCCTCACCCAGTCTGATTTTCGCAATGTCTCACCCAGTTTGATTTTTACTGTGCCTCACCCAGACTGATTTTCACAGTGCATCACCCAGTCTTATTTTCACCGTGCCTCACCCAGTCTGATTTTCACTGTGCCTCACCCAGTCTGATTTTCACAGTGCCTCACCCAGTTTGAATTTTACAGTGCTTCATCCAGTTTGATTTTCAGACTGCCTCACCCAGTTTGATTTTCACAGTGCCTCGCCCAGTTTGATTTTCCCAGTGCTTCACCCAGTCTGATTTTCACAGTGCTTCACCCAGTCTGATTTTCACTGTGACTCACCCAGTCTGATTTTCACAGCGACTCACCAAGTCTGATTATCACTGTACCTCACCCAGTCTGATTTTTACAGTGCCACACCCAGTCTGATTTTTACAGGGCCTCACCCAGTTTGATTTTCACAGAGCCTCACCCAGTTTGATTCTCCAGTGCCTCACCCAATCTGATTTTCACTGTGACTCACCCAGTTTGATTCTCACAGTTCATCACCCAGTCTGATTTTCACTGTGCCTCACACAATCTGATTTTTACAGTGCCTCACCCAATCTGATTTTCACTGTTCCTCGCCCAGTCTTATTTTTACAGTGCGTCACCCAATCTGATTTTCACTGTTCCTCGCCCAGTCTTATTTTTACAGTGCGTCACCCAATCTGATTTTCTCTGTGCCTCACCCAGTCTGATTTTTACAGTGCCTCACCCAGTTTGATTTTTACAGTGTCTAACCCAATTTGATTTTCACAGTGACTCACCCAGTCTGATTTTCACTGTGACTCACCCAGTGTGATTTTCACAGCGACTCACCCAATCTGATTTTTACAGTGCCTCCCATAGTCTGATTTTCACTGTGCCTCACCCAATCTGTTTTTTACAGTGACTCACCCAGTCGGATTTCTACATTGCATCACCCAGTCGGATTTTCACTGTGCTTCACCCAGTCTGATTTTTACCGTGCCTCAACCACTGTGATTTTCACATTGCCTCACTAAGTGTTATTTTCACTGTGCCTCACCCAGTATGATTTTCACAGTGCCTCACCGAGTTTGATTTTCACAGTGCCTCACCCAGTCTGATTTTCAATGTGCCTCACCCACTCTTATTTTTACTGGGTCTCACCCAGTTTGATTTTCACAGTGACTCACCCAGTCTTAATTTCACTGTGCCTCACCCAGTTTGATTTTCACAGTGCCTCACCCAGTTTGATTTTAACTGTAGCTCACCCAGTTTGATTTTTACAGTGACTCACTCAGTTTGATTTTTACAGTGCCTCACCCAGTTTCATTTTCACAGTGACGCACCCAGTCTGATTTTTACAATGCCTCACCCCTCTGATTTTTACAGTGCCTCACTCAGTTTGATTTTCACAGTGCCTCACCCAGTTTGATTTTCACTGTGCCTCACCCAGTCTGATTTTCACAGTGACTCACCCAGTCTTAATTTCACTGTGCCTCACCCAGTTTGATTTTCACAGTGCCTCACCCAGTTTGATTTTAACTGTAGCTCACCCAGTCTGATTTTTACGGTGACTCACTCAGTTTGATTTTTACAGTGCCTCACCCAGTTTGATTTTCACAGTGACCCACCCAGTCTGATTTTTACAATGCCTCACCCCTCTGATTTTTACAGTGCCTCACTCAGTTTGATTTTCACTGTGCCTCACCCAGTCTGATTTTCACAGTGACTCACCCAGTCTTAATTTCACTGTGCCTCACCCAGTTTGATTTTCACAGTGCCTCACCCAGTTTGATTTTAACTGTAGCTCACCCAGTCTGATTTTTACGGTGACTCACTCAGTTTGATTTTTACAGTGCCTCACCCAGTTTGATTTTCACAGTGACCCACCCAGTCTGATTTTTACAATGCCTCACCCCTCTGATTTTTACAGTGCCTCACCCAGTCTGATTTTCACAATGCTTCACCTAGTCTGATTTTCACTGTGCCTCACCCAGTCTGATTTTCACAGTGCCTCACCGAGTTTGAATTTCACAGTGCCTCACCCTATTTGATTTTGACAGTGCCTCACCCAGTTTCAATTTTACAGTGCCTCACCCAGTTTGATTTTCACCGTGCCTCACCCAGTTTGATTCTCCAGTGCCTCACCATTTTTGATTTTCACTGTGCCTCACACAATCTGTTTTTTACAGTGCCTCATCCAGTCGGATTCCTACAGTGCCTCACCCAGTCTGATTTTCACTGTTCCTCACCCAGTCTGATTTTTACACTGCCTCAACCAGTTTGATTTTCACAGTGACTCACCCAGTCTTATTTTAACTGTGCCTCTCCCATTGTTATTTTCACAGTGCCTCACCCAGTCTGATTTTCAATGTGCCTCACCCAGTCTGATTTTTACTGTGGCTCACCCTATTTGATTTTCACAGTGACTCACCCAGTCTTAATTTCACTGTGCCTCACCCAGTTTGATTTTCAAAGTGCCTCACCCAGTTTGATTTTAACTGTGGCTCACCCAGTCTGATTTTACAGTGCCTCACTCAGTTTGATTATTACAGTGCCTCACCCAGTTTTATTTTCACAGTGACCCACCCAGTCTGATTTTTACAGTGCCTCACCCAGTCTGATTTTTACAGTGCCTCAGTCAGTCTGATTTTCACAGTGCCTCACCCAGTTTGATTTTCACTGTGCCTCACCCAGTCTGATTTTCTCAGTACCTTATCCAGTCTTATTTTCACAGTAACTCACCCAGTGTGATTTTCACAGTGCCTAGCCCAGTGTTATTTTTACTGTGCTTCACCCAGTCTGATTTTCACCGTGCCTCACCCAGTTTGATTTTTACTGTGCCTCACCCAGTCTGATTTTCACAATGCCTAACCCAGTCTGATTCTCACTGTGCCTCACCCAGTCTGATTTTCACAGTGCCTCACCCAGTTTGAATTTCACAGTGCCTCACCCAGTTTTGATTTTCACAGTGCCTCACCCAGTTTCAATTTTACAGTGCCTCACCCAGTTTGATTTTCACCGTGCCTCACCCAGTCTGATTTTCACCGTATCTCATCCAGTCTGATTTTCACAGTGCCTCACCCAGTCTGATTTTTACAGTACCACACCCAATGTGATTTTCACAGTGCCTAGACCAGTTTGATTGTTATTGTGCTTCACCGCGTCTGATTTTCCCAATCCCTCACCCAGTTTGATTTTTCTGTCCCTCAACCAGTCTGATTTTCACAGTGCCTCACCCAGTTTGATTGTGACAGTGCCTCACCCAGTTTGATTTTCACCGTGCCTCACCCAGTTTGATTCTCCAGTGCCTCACCTATTTTGATTTTCACTGTGCCTCACACAATCTGTTTTTTACAGTGCCTCACCCAGTCGGATTCCTACAGTGCCTCACCCAGTCTTATTTTCACTGTTCCTCACCCAGTCTGATTTTTACACTGCCTCAACCAGTTTGATTTTCACAGTGACTCACCCAGTCTTATTTTCACTGTGCGTCTCCCATTGTTATTTTCACAGTGCCTCACCCAGTTTGATTTTTACAGTGCCTCAGCCAGTCTGATTTTCACTGTGCCTCACCCAGTTTGAATTTAACATGGCCTCACCCAGTCTGATTTATACAGTGTCTCACACAGTGTTATTTTCACTGTG
This sequence comes from Acanthosepion esculentum, assembly GCA_964036315.1. Lineage (NCBI taxonomy): Eukaryota > Metazoa > Mollusca > Cephalopoda > Sepiida > Sepiidae > Acanthosepion > Acanthosepion esculentum. Next base: position 1,909,551 of record OZ038502.1, on the reverse strand, counting down.
CCTCATCCAGTCTGATTTTTGCAGAGCCTCACCCAGTCTGATTTCCACTGTCCCTCACCCAGTCTATTTTCCAAGTACCTCATCCAGTCTGAATTTCAGAGTACCTCATCCAGTCTGATTTTTACAGTGCCTCACCCAGTCTGATTTTCACAGTGCCTCACCCAGTCTGATTTTTATAATGCCTCACCTAGTTTGATTTTCACAGTGCCTCACCCAGTTTTATTTTTACAGTGCCTCACCCAGTTTGATCTTCACAGTGCCTCAACCAGTTCGATTCTCAAGTGCCTCACCCTGTCTGATTTTCACTGTGCCTCACACAGTTTGATTTTCACGGTACCTCACCCAGTATGAATTTCACTGTGCCTCACCCAATGTGTTTCTTACAGAGCCTCACCCAGTCGGATTTTTACAGTGCCTCACCCAGTCTGATTTTCACTGTGCCTCACCCAGTCTGATTTTTACAGTGCCTCAACCAGTCTGATTTTCACAGTGCATCACCCACTGTGATTTTCACTGTGCCTCACCCAGTCTGATTTTCAACAGTGTATCACCCAGTCTGATTTTCACAGTGCCTCATCCAGTCTGATTTTAACAGTACCTGATCCAATCTGATTTTTACAGTGCCTCATCCAGTCTGATTTTCACATTTCGTCATCCAGTCTGTTTTTCACAGTACCTCATCCAGTCTGATTTTTACATTGCCTCATCCAGTCTTTTTTTCACAGTAACTCATCCAGTCTGTATTTCACAGTACCTCATCTAATCTGATTTTTACAGTGCCTCATCCAGTCTGATTTTCACTGTACCTCATCCAGTCTGTTTTTCACAGTACCTCATCCAGTCTGATTTTCACAGTGCCTCACCCAGTTTCATTTTCCCAGTACCTCATCCAGTCTGTTTTTCACGGGTACCTCATCCAGTCTGATTTTCCCTGTGCCTCACCCAGTCTGATTTTTACAGTGCCTAACCCAGTTTGATTTTTACAGTGCCTCACCCAGTTTTATTTTCACAGTGCCTCACCCAGTCTGAATTTCAAAGTGCCTCATCCAGTCTGATTTTCACAGTGCCTCACCCAGTCTGATTTTCTCAGTGCCTCACCCAGTCTGATTTTTACAGTGCCTCACCCAGTCTGATTTTCACAGTGCCTCACCAAATCTGATTTTCGATCTTTCGGAGCTATATAGATTGATGTCCAATATTTTTTAATCTGTTTTTCTCCTTAAATTTTTAGTTCATTGATTGATTCGTTTTGTACGGTTTATCAACCCTTTGAAGTTTATTTAAAGCCAGAAAATATTTTCAAATTGTAAGAACTTTTGTAATAATAATGCTTTAGTAAAAAAATGTCTTACTAATTAACACATATCACGATGTAGAAAAGGTAGATTCCTACTTTTTCCAAGTGTATTTGCACACAATTAAATATAACGAACCCAACTGGAATTAGAACTCGGCACTCCGAATTTTCAGTTGAGTAAATAGTGAATTTTTTAGACGGATGTCACTCTAAAATTAGCAAATGGAAGATACACTTGTGTAAGGCCGGAGAACATATCGACCGTCATATGTTATAAAACAACTAAGATTAAAATATTAGCCTAAATAAATCATAAAAGATCGTTTTCTTATTTACTCCCCCCCACACACACACCTCAAACAAAATCCTTGAGAATCATCATTTAGTATATTTAGTATATTTAATACATTTAGTATATGAATCTAGATAAAAAAAATGGTTTTCACTAACTGATTTTTAAATAGTTTACTTCACAATCTTTTGCCCCTGGGGTGTCTCGTAGACCCACCCAGAGAGGTGTGCTTGAAAACTGACCTTCTTTCTCATTTTTTTTTTTAAGCTTTTCACCCCAGGCAAGGCTGAAAGCCACTAGCACGCAACGGGTTACAGATGATTTGGAGCAAGAGCAGATAGGAGTGATAGAGGAAAAGATGTGGAGAAGGATGGTGGATAGATCAATGCAACTGGAGATGTCGATTGACGTTACATTTGAATAGTTGGGAATTATAGCTGTCATGGAAACAGGAATAGGGAAAGGGGTTCCACAGGCGTGAGGTGCGAGATATGAAGCTATTGGAGTAGAAGAGACGTTTACACTTAACATTTTCAACGGTGAAAGAGTGGGAACGGGATGCCAGCCTCGTAGGACGCTTGAATTCATGGAGCCTGAAAACCAGCGATAGCAGCTCATCGGAGCAATTACCAATTACCAATTATTCCAAGTATATCAATGACCAACCCTAAGAATTTGCCGGGGAGGGAGTGGAGAGTTAAAGAAACTTGAGTAATATCGTTCGTGATGTGTTGAACGAATGGCTCTTGGGCATTTCTTCTTAGTAGGGCCGAGAACTTTATGGGACCTACTTGGATCACCTGCCGGTTTTTAAATATCTTTTTTTTCAAATTATTGTATTAACATTCAGTAGAGATTAGTTTATTCTTTTTCTGTTATGTATCATCTCTCTTCAGAGCAGACACAATCTTGGCTCTCCACAACTTCCTGTGTTTTATTGCTCTAAGCATCGTTTGACTCTTTGCAATCTCTGTTCCCTCTCATTTATTCATTTTAAACAATTTTATTGTGTTAACGGCCATCACTGAATTTGTTTTTTCTAATCATTTCACCCCAAGCAAGGCGCGAGTGCCACTAGTTCGTTAGGGGTCACAAAGAGAGTGAAAGTGAGAGAAAATACTAAATATAGAGGAGACTGAGGGGGTCGCAGAGAGTAAAAGCGAGAGAAAATACTAGATATAGAGAGGACTGAGGGGGGGTTACAGAGAGTGAAAGCGAGAGAAAAGACAAGATATAGAGGGAATTGAGGGGGTCACAGAGAGTGAAAGTGAGAGAAAAGACAAGATATAGAGGGGACTGAGGGTGTTACAGAAGGTGAAAGTGGGAGAAAAGACTAGATATAGAGGGGATTGAGGGGGTCACAGAGAGAGAAAGTGAGAGAAAAGAGGGGATTGAGGAAAGGATAAAAGATGAACCGGATTCAAGACAACAGAAGATGGCGATTGATATTGCATTTACATTTTTGAAGATCGTAGTTATCAGGGAAGCAAGTAACAGGAAGGGATTTCCACATGTGGGAAGTGCGAGAAAAGAAACTGTTGGGGTAGAAGTGGCGGTTACATTTAACTATTTCAATAGTAAAAGGGTGGGACCAAAATGCCAATCTAGTAGCACGCTTAAATTCATGTAGTCGGGCACCAGGGATGTATATCAAATTCTTGATAATAACGGCGAAGCCCGAGACGTGGCTCTAGATATCTGGCACACTGGTCTTCTACACATGCTTTAGGGCTACGGTATTACCAGACGATTGATTGATTTAATCTAGTCATTCCTATCAAATCGTCTCGTCAATAGATATCAGGTCGATCATTCTGGGCGGGAGATGTGGACGTGTGCACTTCAAGCTACCTGGACAGAATACCAGTGAGAAGAGTCGATCTAGATTTACTAGACTCTTTCACCTTTCACCATTTAGACTATTCGGACCATAGACTCGTCTGTGATTGAATGGTGTTAGATTAGTGCAGCGGGAATTAGTGGTGGCGCTTATTAGGAATAAGTGGTGAGAGAGGCTTAAGTATAGGATTGGGTTCCTCACTACTGAATATATCCAACGACTCACTCAAGATAATACTAACAAGGTGACAACCCTAGGGGATAGTCTTTCCATGACGGAGGTTGAGGGGATTCCCTAGAGATAGCCTTAACCAGACAGGCTCCGGAGTGTGAGGCTAGCGAGCGCTACCAGGGTCAGGTAATTAGACATAGGTTAAGCAAGATGTCTAAGGAAGCTGTGAACTTGGGCGCAGAATTTTGCAAGGAAGAGATCTGTTGAGGCTCCGATCGATACATTCGCGTGGTCAATACCCCAGAGGGGCGTGATTAAGTTCGAACAAGGAGATATGAGGGTGTAATTGACCTTGAATAACCTTGAATAAATTTCTTAAATATTCATGACCTTGAATATTTATTTGGCGTAATTACTTAACTCTGATTGGTTCTTTTATGATTGATTAATTGCTGCTCGATCTTGTGACTCGGCATTTCAAGGTTATTTGCAGACGACTTTCGTCTTTCGTTCTGCCCTTCTCGTATAGCTAAACAACTCTGATTTTGAGTGTCAAGTTATCGTACTTTTCAAAGATCATCCGACGCGGGGATTGAGGAAATGTCCAGGAATTCTTCCTGAATGTTTCAGACATATCAGTCGTCACCAGTTTTCAGCGGTTGTCTCACGTCTTTCCGAATTTACCGCCTTTTTTACTGGACACCCTGTACATTGGGGATGCTTTTATGGTCGATCTGTGAACGAAGCTCGTGTTAAATTATCTGGCGTTTCTGCAAAACCATTTCCACGTCATTCTTGGAAAATAGATTTTTATTAACGGCAGATTTTTATTAATTGCAAATCTTTTTGGGGATTTCGTTTCACATCATTTGGTGTTGTGGTTCGGGAACTTCGACGTGGTGTAATGGTTAATGAGCTTGTATCGCAAGATCAATTAAGACTGAGTAGTGAGTTCGTTCCTCACTGGGTGCCCCATACCTTCGGCTCTGTGCCACATCTAAGCTACGCTTAGAAAATCATTACGCACTTCGATGTAATGTAATGATTAACAAGTTTTTTCTCGCTAGATCAATTACGACTGATTAGTGAGTTCGATCCACACTGGCTGCCCTATTCTTTCGGCCTTGTGCCACATCTAATCTACGCTTAGAAAATCATTTGAGCACTTCGATGTTCGTTAGCAAGTTTGTCTCGCTAGATCAATTCTGAGTGAGTTCGATCCAGACTGGGTGCTCCATACTTTCGGCCGTGTGTCACATCAGAGCTACGCTTAGAAAACCACAATTTGGTGTTGTGGTTAGTGGGAAATTTTATTTTATGTTTTGCTTTCCCGCCTTGTGTATTCGGGCGTGCGCGTGTGTGTTTAGGGTGAATAAGGTAATCTGAATAAGGCTATTTGGTAAGGCATTTTGGTCAATACTAATTTATTTATTATTCTTTACCATAGACCGAAAATGTTTTATACAAAATACCGTGAGACATTTTTCCTTTTTATATGTATTTGTTTTCTTTCTGAAATATTTGAATGTTGGCTTCCCAATATTTGAATTTAATCTTTTTAGGGTTTTTTAATTTAATAAATATTCTCTTTAAAACCATGAAAACATTCTTAAAGTTTTGTTCCATTAATTTAATGTGTTCTTCGAAATTCATCAACCTTCGGGTCGTTTGGGAGATTGGTGCACTCAAACGGGATTGAACTTGTTACACTTGGAAATTAGCCAGCAAAATATTACTACAAAATATTCCACCAAATATTTTAACTATGACTTGCTCAAATGCCGGTCAACGTCAAGTCACCTCTTATTTATTCACGTATTTATTTATTATTGAAATATCAACACTAGTACACCATTATGTCTGACGGAGGAGAGTGCAGACGTGTCAAGGGCTCTATTTTACTTATCCCGATCGTTTTCTTATTAAGTAAAATGACTTTGTAATTAGCAGTTCGTAAAGCTGGAGTTATCTCCCTTGAACTGATATTTTTGCCGAATTCCACTTGATGAAAAATATTTCGAAAATGCAAATTTCACTTTTACATTCTGCAATGTCCTATGCGAAAACATGAAGCTTATGTTTAACTATAAAGAATAATTTTTGTTTTGTTTTGTTTTGTTTTTTAATTACTTTTAAACTAAAAGCTGTTTGGTAAAATATTTTTTATTCTTCCAAACATTTTTAAAATAAACTTTTCTTTTTTTTTGGTGTTGATAGTTAAGTCATTTAGTCTTACTAATTGCTGCTATTTAATATGAAGTCTGAAGATTCTGTCCGCCAAAAGATTCTGTTTTTAATATATTTTCGACCAAGATTTGTTGACATGAAAGATGTTTCGACCGCCTCATAGAACGACTCAAGTCTTTTCTAGAATATAATGTATGTCCTCCTTATTTAATATTCTTTTCTTTTCTTTTTTTTTCTTGTTCATCTGCGACATCTTCGTTCGTTTCCTTTATAACGTGTTTGTACTAATCGTGATAATCCAGTTAACTTTTAATCAGTTTCCTACCATTACTGGCGATCTCTATTTTGCCTCCATCCCTGACTCTTGTCGCGAGACACAACTCTGCCCCCACCCTGGCAACTCTAGTCATGCGGTAGTGTCTGTTAAGTTTTCCTTCTGCCCCCCCCCTCCAGCCATGAGCCTCCTACCAACAGAATATATTTCTGTTATCAACGAGCAGACTGGGACTCCCTGATTTCCTTTGTGACGTCTCCTGGAAGGAAGTTTTCCAACATCCCGTTCACAAATGCGCGTCTGAGGCCTCCTCCAGGGTGGAAACCGGCATCGATGCTTTCATTTCAGCTAAGAAATACCAAGTAAACCCCGGTCATCTCCTTGGTTCTCACCTGCTTGCCCGCCCGCCGGCTATAGACAACAGGAATCTAATCTTCCGACTGTACCAGAGCGCGACATGTCTGATTGCAACAGACGTCTCTTTGTTTCTGTTTGTAGCGAGTGCAAGCGGGTTCTCAAGGAAACAAAGTTACTGTTTGATGATAGAATCAAACAATGTATTGCACCTTCGTAAGTTCGGAGTCCCTGCAAGAATGTGCTGAACAAAAGCAAATCCTCAATCTCTCTTCTATTCAATCAATTCGAAGTCCTAACATCTACAGCAGATAAAGCTGAATGCTTTGCTCGTAAATTCTCTTCCGACTCAACACCCGACTCATCTGTAATGCCCACACCTGAACCCCACACACAGAACTGAGGCTATACTGAGTGATATGGACATAACCCTATCGTTGGTCTCGGACATAATTTCTAAATTAGACTCCCATAAGGCAAGTGGAGGTGACGGGATACCAGCCGTCGTTTAAAGAAGTATGCCCCCGACCTGGATCCAGTTTTCTCCAAACTATACAACTAGTTCCTTCTTTCCAGCTTGTTGGAGGTCCTCCTTGTCTTTAAGAACCCTGACGAACCTTCTGACCCGTATAACTACCGACCTATCAGTCTCCTACCGATTTTCGACAAAGTCTTCCAAGCTTTAATCAATGCCGAAGCATCTTACCTCCCATGAGCTACTCTATGACAACCAATATGGATTCTGTTTTCTCTGGTCTACCGCTAACAGGTTTACTGCCATGATTAAACACACACACACACACACATATATATATATATATATATATATATATATATATATATAGTGTGTGTGTAAAGATGTTCTACCCACCACCACCACCACCATATTAATTCTGTCATTTATTATTTCAAATGTAGTTGTGGATGCGACTACACAGGTAGAACGACACAGCGGTTGGACGCTAGAATTAAACAGCACGTGCCTGCGAAAATACTTAACAAAAAAATTTCCGTTGGGCGATTCCATTCGGAATACGTATGGTTCGTCGATAGCGGATCATTTTATAAAGAATCCTACTTGTGCTTTGGATTTCAGTGTGACCTGGTTTTCCGTTTTGGTCAGGGCACACTCAGTATTGCATCTTAAGGTGTTGGAGACGCTGTATATCAGGTCCAGGCGACCGGCTCTTTGTAAACAAAGAGACTGTTTGCTTGGGCTTGCTGTGCTCTGCCTCTAGCATCTTTGTTGGTATTACTCTTATTATATATATATTTTTTTTCTTCTCTTCCCTGCCCATTTATTCACGTCATCCATTACAGAGTTTCTTGTTCTTCATAATTTCTATTCCCTGTTAACAGTTCTGCTGAGAGGGGACGAAACCGGTCGACTGGTGTTTTTATTTTAAATCTATCATTTAATTTGCTTTTTATGCCTTAATATATATATATATATATATATATATATATATATATATATATATATATATATCAAGCTCTCGATAAAAATGGTAAGCTCGAGCTGTGTCCCTAGATACCTCGAAGGCATTTGACAGGGTTTGGCATGCTGGTCTTCAACGTAAGCTCCTGGGCTACGGTATTACAGGGCGTTTACGGGAAATGAGAGTGATCCTGAATAGGCTCCCTGCCAGTTCATTTCATACTGACGCGGGTATCCCGCGCAAAAGCCCTATCATATGTTCTACACTGTTTCTGATCTTCATCAATAATCTCCCTGATGTCATCAGTTCCCAAGTAGGCATCTATGCAGGCGAAACTATCATTTACTCCTATCTCAATAGTAAGCCCAGCAACGCTGACAGAGTTAACCTGGCTGCTGCTCTTGAAAAGGACCTCTAATCGGTGGTTGACTGGGGCAGGAAACGGTTTGTAAATTTTAATGCCTCCAAAACGAAACTGCTCTCATTTATCCACCATAGAAATACGTCCCATTCCCCGCCGCCATTAGCGGGGTTGATGCACGTCTCCGTGAGAGCGTCTCACTGCGCCTTCTTGGCCTCACGTTTTCAACTGACTTGAAGTGGAAAAACTACATTGAATCAATAGTTTCATCTACTGCAAGGAAAGTTGGTTCACTGTGTATGCCAGACGGTATTTCTCGTCAGAGTCCATCTTAGACATCTACAAATCTACCATTCGTCCTTGCATTAATTACTATTGCCATATCTGATTTGGTGCCCCTGCCGTTCATCTCGAGGTTTTCGACAAAACCCAAAGAAGGATCTGTAATGTAATCGGCCCTGAACTGGCTTCTCGACTTCAGACACTCTCTCACAGATGTGATGTGCCTTCCTTTGGTCTCTTCGACAAATATTTTATGGCTAATGCTTTTTCAAGCATTTTTCCCTGGTGCCTCGATTACATGAATTTAAGCGTTGCTACTAGATTGGCATATAGGTCCCACCCGTTTATTATAGAAATAGCTAAATGCAACCTCTACGTCTACTCCAACAGTTTCTTTCCTCTTACTTCCCGTCATTTGAACTCCCTAGGTCTCATTTCCTTTCCTGATAACTACAATCTTCAAAAATTTAAATGCAACGCCAGTCGCCATCTTCACGCTTGATCACTGTTCTTTTTTTCCATTCCTCATTCCCCCTACACCCATTCTTTTCTCTCACTTTCACTCTCCGTAATCTCATGCGTGCTGATGGCACTCCTGCCTTGTTTGGGGTGAAATGTTTAATGTGTGTGTGTGTGTGTGTGTGTGTGTGTGTGTGTGTGTGTGTGTTTGTGTGTGTGTGTGTGTGTGTGTACGCGCGCGCGCGAATTCGGTTCAACTACGGATCAAATATGGATCGAAGTCCATATTTTGCATTATTTTCGGAAGGACTCGAACTCTCTCTTCTTGAATTCGGAACGCCGTAAACTATACTCACACTGCTCAACGACTTTAGTGCACGTAAAACCTGAATGGCCAAGGAAAAAAAAATGCAACACAAAAATACCAGCATTTCTTTTTCATCCATAACTCATTCCATGATGAAGGTTTAATAAAAGCGAAACATGTTAAATTGATAAACATCTCCTATTTGTTCTTTATCCTATCATATAACACACACACACACAGATATATATATATATATATATATATATATATATATATATATATATAAAGGGAAGAGGTTGTAGTAGTTCCAGCGAGAGAAAAGTGTGTATATTAAAAAGAAGACAGAAACCGCAAACGTTTTTGTTTGTAATGTAGTTTTTTTTTTAAATATATATTATGCTTTATTTTCCATAATTTTGCTACACGAGTTTCCGGTCTCGAGACCTTCATCAGGCAAAGAGTGGATATTTCCACATATTATTAAAAGGAATTAGTTTTTCTTATGTTTTTCGATGTTAAATATTCTCGATGTTAAACATTTATATATATATGTGTGTGTGCGTGTGTGTCTATGTGTGTGTGTATGTATTAATCAAGTTCATCGAAAGCAAGGCAGTAAAGCCACAGAGACGAAACAGTTACTGGTGTCGAAACGTTAGAAACAGGAACACTGCTAAGGATCGAAAACAGAGGATGAGTAATCAGGATGAGAGCAGATTGCAATCGATATTGCATTTAAATTTTTGCAGATTAAAGTTGGCTGGGAAGCATGGAGCAGGAACGGAGTTCCACAAACGAGAAGTGCGAGAACAAAAACTGTTAGCATAGAATTTACGGTTACATCTAATCAGCTCGACCGGAAATCGATGAGACCTCATTGACAATCTAGTACTGAGTTTAAATTCATAAATGCGAGGTACCATACCGAAGAGTCCATATTAACAATGCTGATTCTTCTTTGGATTTTATCAAGGATCTCTAGATAGATAGAAGGAGCAGCAGACTATATGTGGCAGTAATATTCTAAGAGTGGACGAATGGCAGACATAGCTAAATGTATATATACATTTGCATTTCACACACACACACACATATATATATATATGTAGATGTTCTTCACATAATAATGTTTGGAACAGTTTTAAGATCTACGGCTTCAAGCGTGAATTTTCAGCAGCTGTGGATGAAAGTTTATATAGTCGCGGGTTTGATAGACGTAAAAAAGCCACCAAAATCTTTTAATTCAGACAATTTTTCCCCTTAATGCAGATGTCAGGAATTTGCCAAGCTTTCATTGTTTGCTTTCCCTCCCACCCTTGCCAGAATTACATATTCTGTTGGGAAAGCAAGATCTTTCTTCATTCTTTACTTTCGGGCAACGAGGCGCCAACTTGTGCCATCTTTTAGTAATTAGGTGTTTCTCAGCTGAATAGAAACTGCAAAACCTTAGAAACACAAACTCGCAAATACACACGCACCTAAGCAAAAATATACACATGCAAATATACAAACACTATATATATATATATGTGTGTGTGTGTGTGTGTGACTGTAAATATATATATGTGTGTGTGTGTGTGACTTTGATATATATATATATATATATATATATATATATATATATATATATATATATATACGTACATGTGTGTGTGACTGTAAATAGATAAAGATTTATGTAGTTACATGTGCATTTCATCAACATCATCAGCATCAGCATCAATCACTTCTCGCCCACTGCATGACAAAGGGCTTTTCTAAAACTTTTATGATTGTCGTGATTGCGCTATGCTTAATTTTACCATAAACCCCTCTATTATTGACCAGTATCTGTGTCTAGTCTTTCCCTGCTGCGTTTACTACACATCGGGTACCAACCGAGCAATCATTTGCTCCACCAGTAATCGTTTCTTCTTGCGATGTGTCCTGTTCCTCTTCATTTTTGTCTGGGCCTTTCCTACTACGTTTACTATACACTGGACACTAATCGAGCACTCATTTGCTCCATCTGTAATCGTTTCTTCTTCCCCTGAGTTTCATTCCGCTTAATTTTTATCTTGTCTTTTCCTACTACGTTCACTGCACATTAGACACTTATCAAGCATTAGCTTCACCTGTAATCGCTTCTTCTTGAGACGTGTTCCGCTCCCCCTACATTTATTCGAGCCTTTCCTATTACGTTTACTACCTATTTTTTAGAACAAAATTGTGTTTGAATGTATTTCTGTGGATGACAGGTGCATTTGATAAATTATTATGTATAAGTTCCCCTTTATGTTCAGAGATACATTTCTTTTTCATTTCTACATGTTTCCAAAATTACAATCTTGCTCTTGTATATAAACACGTGTAACAACATAAATCCTTACATTTGCCTTACATTTGTCCCTCAGAGGACGAAACGCGCCGGGTAAGGTTAGTTTTTTTCTCTTGTCTTTTTATTCACACACACACATACATACATACACACACACGCATATATATATATATATATTTATATGTGTGTGTGTGCATGTGTGTAGTGTGTGTGTGTATGTGTGTTTAGGTCGCATATCTCCATTCAAGCATGCATGATTGAATAATTTGATTTAAACATTATGCCTATTTTTATTTAAATCCTCTCATATTCACGGATATTTTTAACGCTGGAATTAAACTGATTGAGAAAGATGCTACAGCTGTTCTTATACTTTTTATTTTCCAAAGTACTTTCAGTCTCATCCAAGATCATTTTAAGTGGTGACAAAGAATTAATGCAACTGACATTTATGAATTTTTTGTGTATGAACACGCTCGATTAATTCAAAAATTTATCGCTATGTAAGAAAACTTATCAAAAATTGTAATTACGTGTTTCGAAACATTCTATTACAATTGTTGTTTATACAGCTATGATTTTCTTTTGTTTGCTCATGAACTAGCTCTGTTAATTAAAAAATTACAGCTATCTAAGGGAGTTAATTTATAAGTTGTGTTTTAAGATAGTTCCACAAAGTAGGAAGGGTTAGGAGGGAGGTATATGTCTCTTGGAGATGCGATGGCTGTAGCATTGACCTCTTATTCACCGGACAAGAAACACGGGTGGAGATGATTTATCAAGAATGGAGCAAAGAAAGAGGAAGAAGCAGGAAACAGAAGAAAGTAAAGGAGAACCGGAGAGCGTGCACAAATCCCTATACCTACATACATACGCATTTTTCTATATACGTATATAAATACACAAACACATATATGCCTACATCCATTCACACGTTCGCATCCATCTACACATATATGTTTTCACGTAAATGTGTTCACCCATACGTATATATACACATACATATATACACCCATACTCACATATTTTTCTATTTGTATTCATAAACACTTATGAGCATATTTAACTCGTACATTCCTAAATAAGTGCTTAGATAACATGTAAGATGTCCTTATATACATTACTAATCGTGTAACTGCAAAGTGGCATGTAAGATTGTTTTCCATCATATTTCCAGATATATACACAACGTTTAATCTATGCACCTACTCATGAGAGAATGCAACATATAGCACACACCTGTACCTATTTACACAGACGTGGATACACATGTTTGCATATACAAAAATTATGCCCCAACACAGATACAAATCAAAGAAGGACAATAGTATGTTTATGCATACATGTACACGAAGAAGAGAGATATGTGAGAGTTAGATGCCCAGGTCAGAGGGTTTTTGTAAAATGGGGTCACATGTGATGAAGTGAGCGGGATTTACATGAAGGATCATGTGTGGAAATTCTGACTATGTGATTTATTACCCATTAGTATTTTATGTATATGAAAGGGTAAAACAAAAGTTATTCATAGATAGATATTTATATCTGCATTTCCTCAGACATGCATATATATATATAACTATCCACATATATATACATATACACGTGCGCAAATATATGTAAATCATCCGTAACTCAAATTTGTGTTAATCTTCTTTAAATTTGATGTTATTTTAGAATCCGAAGCATTTTTTATGTCTGCATTTGAAGACAAGCTCGTTTCGTCGATTAAGTAGTTCGTTGGTGTTTTCATATCTGATTATTAGAATTTTTGATTTTTGATTTTTCTTTGAATAACTTTCAAAGGGGTAATAAGCCGTAGAAAACGAACCAATCAATCACTACAAGAGATTCCTGGAAAATGCAAATAGCAGCTATTCGTAGACATTCCTAACCAAAGTAGTGAACAAAAAACTTGGATCCAACTCAGTGCTCTGCATTATAAATGGCTCTGAGTCTTTCCCAACCTCGTCGGATAAAGGTAAGCTCTTTGCTATGAACTTTGTCTTTAATTCTAAATTAGACGACAAAGACCATCCCTTACCTGACTTCCTCCACCTCGCTGGGCGCAAGTTTTGTGATACGTCTATATCGACTTGTGAGGTTTCCAGATTTATCAAAAGGTTATGGGACTGGATTAAATCCCCCGTACTTGTTATTAAGAACCTTGAAACATAACTGTCCCCAATTTAAGGAAAACTTTTTAACCACTACCTTAAGAAGTAATGTTTCTCAAACCCATGGGCAGTGTCTACTGTGTCCCGGTATGAAACGCAGATAAGCCCTCGTCTCTCTCTCATCAACCTGCTTAGTGTTATTAGCAAAATGCTTGAAGCTATCGTCAACAAGAAAGTTGTAAAACACCTCAACAAAAACAAACCCCTGAACAACAAACAGTATTGTTTTCGCTCTTCTAGGTCCACTGCTGATGTATTAACTATAGAATCAGTGAAGTGCTTGATAATAAAGAAAATCTCGAAAGTGATCGCTCTAGATATCTCTAAAGTCTTTTACAAGGTATGGCACAGGAAATTGCTACCTAAACTGACTTATTAAGTTTTTTTCTGTCAGGATCTGCTCCAGAGTACTCTCAGATCCTTTGTAAATATATGTGCAGATGACACCACGGTGTATGGGTGCACCTGCAACTATTTTGATAGCCAGTACCTGTCAGCTGATCCTCTCATCTCACTTAAGTCTCACAGTTCAATTGGGAAAAGACTAGCTTGTATCATTCAATGTTCCTAAACTAAATTAGTAACATTTCAACACCATCGAGCAGCCTCTAAATGTATACCAAACAAGGAGTAATTATACCATCAAAGAGACTCCTTACTGTGGATACCTACAAGGTCTAAAGCTCAAATAGAACGCGAATATTCTTGTCATTGTAAAAGCTTCTGGAATGACGTTCTGCTGATTGACCGCTCCAGACTCTTTACAAGAGTCAGATCAAAGCAAGAATTGATTATTACTGCCATATCTGGGCTAATACTGTTCAGTTTTCACTGCCCCGCATCGAAATAGTTTAAAAGCGATTACGCGGCCTTATGGGTGATGATTTCTCCATCCTGTAAATCCTTTCCCATAGAAGAAAATTTGCTAGGTCTTCACTACTCTATCGTTATTGTCATGAAATATTTTCAGACGAGTTACATACCTTCACAACTAGAACCCCCAACCATGCAGTGTTCACAGTCGCAAACAATCCTCGTGCCTTCGTGTTCCCTTAATAAGCAGCATATTCCACCGAGGCAGAACTGTTTCTTTGTGGAACAGACTCCGGAGAGGATGCTTCCCTGACCACTATAATCTTGATCTCTTTATGTCTAAGGTTAACCGGTATTTGTCGTACACGTTCTCATAATGTGCACGTCTTACTTCCTCCTCCCAACTTCTTTGCAACAATCTCACTCAGTCAGCCTCTACCTTGAGTTACTCTTATGGTTTGTATTGGCGAAACTAACAGTAAAAAAAAATACCGCGCACTATTATAGAACTATCACTAATACTCAGTGTGCCTTGCTTCCAACTAGGGTCAGTGACCTCATGGGGTCAACACTCCAATATAAATTACAATCATTCCGAAACGATAGGAAATATGCCTTATCGGATAATACCAAACGTTGCTAATCTTCTATGCTCTAGTTATCGATCTGACTAGCTCATTTGGGGTGCTGTATCTGGTACCGTGGAATATTTCTGCTCCTATATCAAGTTAAATAACGCTTAACTTGTTTGATATGGGTCTGGAGAAACATGCATTGGACGTGGATCTAATTTGAAACTTTGTGGCTTGTTTATTACTGTAGTCACATCTTTTATGGCTGTGGCCACAATTATCTACGCAGTAATGCCTTCTAACTGTAAAGACCGGATTCAGTCGATCGGGGGATGTAACATGTCCTCACAATTCCAGAAACATAATACCTTGTTTCCTGTTTAGGTTTGGGTTTCCAATTCTCTCTAAAGTTTTCTCAATCTCTTTCACTCCCAGTAGACCACCACCACCACCACCTTACGTCTTAGTGGCACTATCGCCTTGCTTTGTAGTGAACTGGTTAAAAATAATAATATCTTATCCATGTGACACACACTAATGAACTCCGATAATACACGTCGTCCTTTCAACAGCCGAACGGGAGTTCACACTGCCCCATTTGATGAAAGAGCAGAACTGATTTTCCCCAGGGAATCTGAATAATATACGGTGGCACCACCAAACATTGCTTTTATATACTGCGCTCTCCTCTTACTTTTCGCTCCGCATTGAAACATATATAATACATAATGTGTTTTTTATATATATTATATATATATATATAATATACTTTTAACATATGTGTGTGTGTGTGTGTGATTCAAGAAACATGAGATATTTTTGTATATAGTACACAATATTAAAAATACAGTGTTAATAATATTATTTGAAAAGATTAATTAACTTTTAAATATCAATTTATCCCCACTTCGAAGCTTCATGGTAAATTGTTTTGTCTTCAGGGGTCGTTGTAAAAAAAATTTAAAATTTGTCCAACACAAGGGCTGACCAAAATTCATGTTAAAAAAATAAAAACAAATGAAAACTACAAACAAAAGTTCATTTTCTCCATCAAGACATTCATTTCTGTAGTTCACTGCTACCAGCAAGCAGAAAATTATTTTTCTCCTGATGAAGGTCATGTTGGCCGAAACTAGTCGAGGAATCTAAATGAAATAATAATAAAAACGAAGGAATTTTTATTGTTCACAATATATATATATATATATATATATATATATATATATATATATATATATATATAAAGAATGTTTAACATAAAAATGTCTTTAAATAATTGTCGGACTTTGTCCATTTCATAATATATATATATATATATATATATATATATATATATATATATATATATATAGTATACATTATATAACATATATTTTTTAAGCGAATTCACCCCAAGCAAGGCATGATATTTATTACAACGTTTCGGCCTTTTAGTATCTGTCTATATTTCTGAGATGAGGTATTACGTACACTATTTACATTATTCAGACTATTGTACTCATCTTTGTCGCCATATATCACATAATTTGATGTCTATAATATAATATTATGTAAAATATTTCGATTTCAGTCACTTTCTCACAGATGTGACGTGGGTTTCCCAATTTATTTTCTACAAACAAGCAACTACTTATAGACCTCTTTTCCCTAGTAGCACACTTAAACATGAGTTTAAGTGCGGTACTGGATTGGCATCTAGGTCCCACCTGTTTACTGTTGAAATAGCTAAATGAAACCGCCACTTCTACTCTAACACTTTATTTTCTTGCACTTCCCGCCTGTCGAACACACTTACTTGCTTCCTAACAATCTTCTAAAATTAAATGCAATGTCAATCGCCATTTCTGTCTTCTTGAATCCCGTTCATCTTTGTCCTTTCCTCAATCCTCCTTACACCCACTTTTTTCTCTCACTTTCACTCTGTGTAACCCCTTGCGTACTTGTGGCATTCTGCCTTGCTTGGGGTGAAATGATTAATATATATATATATATATATATATATATATATATATATATATATATATATATATATATATATATATATATATATATATATATATATATGTTTGTGTGTGAAGGTATTCAGAAAATAGGAAAGAACACGTTAGGTAAATAATCCGGAGTTCCTTAGTATTTTTGCTTTTATTTTTAAAAAGACAGTGCTCCATACAGAAGTAGAGCTTATATTCCTTCGCGAAGGAATCATATTTTTTTTTAAATATTATATTATATTATATTATATTATATATATATATATATATATATATATATATATATATATATATATATATATATATGTATATATGGTTATATAATATGTATCTTGTGCATATTATGCAATATAATTATTGTGTAATATATAGTCTATATAATGCGTGATATAATATATACTATATACTATATCAATGTAAATAGCACATGTGCATGTTATATAATATGTATTATGTTCTTGTTACGTAATATACACATTATATAATATATAGTTTATGTAATATGTAATATATCTTATATGTAAATATAATCCACTTAAAAACGAATTACAAAATTATCTTCGCTTTCATTAATTATTAATTCCTTCATAATTTCTTCGTTAACATTCTTGTTCTTTGAGCATTTCATTTTTAATTCCATTATTTGATATTCTCTGAAATCTTTTTTTGCAAAGTCACATACTTTTTTCTTTCTTTCGTTTAAATCATTGCAAAAAAACTTACAAAAAATAATTAACTGCTTTTTTCTTTCCAAACCCAAGAACTCTGTTGATTTATTTGAATTTGTTCTCCAGAAACTTGTCATTAAGAAAAAAGGAAAAATAATAAATTTCTTTTCAGTGGTAGATCATTGGACTGGTAAGAACGAGTCTATGAAGAAAACTAATTCCAATGAACTCAACAAATATAAAAATTTATTACAAAATGCCATCAAGAATATAAGATCATTTAAGAGTTTGTTCAACATGACGTCATAATGGCGTTTCCGTTAGAGATCGTTACGGTTTAAGGGTTTTACATCAGAAGACGTCATTGGAAAAATCAAGGGAAGTCATTGGCTCCAGTGTCAGCTCCTTTCGCCCTGTAACATGAATTGTAAACAGACTCCAGATGCCGAAGCATTTTTAATTAACGAAGAAAAACTACATTAAATAAGATACCATTTACTCGAGGAAATGAGGTTTTAAATGTTTTTAACAATTTAAAACTCTAACAGGAATTTTTATCAACGATCCTATCTGCCGTATTTAATTTTAAATATACATATATATATATATATATATATATATATATATATATATATATATATATATATATATATATATATATATATATTATTAAAGACGAGAGACACGGTACTTCAATTAAGCTTTTTTATTTAATTGTCCTTTGTTCAAACAAGTGTTTTTCTTTTATGGACACAGAGTGTATAGAAACTGTCCAAATGTTCTCTAATTCCGAGCACTTTCGGCTATACTTTTAGCCATTATCAAGGATGATTTAATTTTACTTTTTAACTGGTTGTATGGGTTTTGTGTATGTTTCTAGAGTTATAGAAATGTTTTATTTTACGAACCCAGTCAGTACATTGTTTCCGTGTTCGTAGTTAATATTATTAAGTGTTGGCTTTTTCTTTTTTATTATTAAGGCTTCCATAATTTTTAATCTTTTTTTACAGGTGGATGAGGTTATTATGTTTGTATTTTCTACTAGTTTCGAATGGAGTTTAAATGGATTCTGATAAAGCTGTGGTTGGAAAGGTGTTACCGATCACTCTGTGTCCAGAAAAGAAAACACTTGTTCGAAGACAAGAAAAATTGAATAAAAGGTTTAATCGCGGTCCCTTTTCTGCCGTTTTTAATGGACTTCGGTTAAGTTTTTGTATTTTATTTTTTCTTGTGTTCTTCTAATTTTCTTCTTGTCTGGAATAAATTAATTCGAAATTCTTCGAATGTTCTGCCTGTCCAAGTATGTTGCGGATGAAATATATTTCATGCATAATACGAACATAATTGCCTCATTCACATGTAAAAACGGGTAGAAATAATTAAGCATTATTCATAAAATAAAAATAAAAGCCAACACTCAATAATATCAACTATAAACACGGCCACAATGTGTTGACCGTGTTTGGAATATAAAACATTCACAATCTATATATTCAGTTAAAGGAAAAATAAAATAATCCTTGATAATGGCTAAAAGTATAACCGAAAGCGCTCGGACATACTTAACATTCGGACAATTTCTACATAATTTATGTCCAGAAAAGAAGAAAATTATAAGAACTCAAGAGAAATTAAACAAAAAACTAAAACTTAACTGCATTCTTTTGTCAGTTATACCTAATTATATATATATATATATATATATATATATATATATATATATATATATATATATATATATAAATGGTGGTACTCGCTTGGAAAAACCTTGGGTGTTTCGGCTTGTAGTTGAACAAACCAGTACCCAAGGAAAAATGAGGAACCAAAAAAGAATGAACCAAGAACATAAAACTCAGGCGAAAACAATCGTCCAGAGTTCAAGCTCAGAGTCCAAAGAAAAAAGAACCTCCAAAACGAGCAAAAGGCAACTACGTAAAGTGCTCAAAACACGAAGTAAAGCAAACCCTAAGATAATCCTAAGATAATCCTAAGGAGCCAAGTTTAAGTTATATATTTTGCTCCATTTTTTTCCTTTCTGGCCAGCATTACCCTGATGATCCGTTTAGGTGAAACCTAGGTAGGTTTACCTGACTCCTTAGGTTTATCTTATATATATATATATATATATATATATATATATATATATATATATATATATATTTAAAGACATTTATATTATGTTTAACGTTCTTTTTATAGATACAAGTATTTAAGCAAATGCTCTGTTTTATAATAAACAGTATTAAATAACATTTACCGGCCTGAATGTCCGAGAAATTTTTTTGAAAATTTGATCTTCAGCATCTCGGTGTGAATGTTTGTTGTTTACAGGAGACTCATCTTACTGCCAGCGACTCTGAGGATATTCTGTCGAGGAGGTTTCACCTCTACTCAGCTTATTTTGATAGTCGTTCAAGAGGGGTTTCTTGGCTGATCAGCAGGTCCCTGACGGCATCGTGTTCCCTTGTGTTCGCAGATTCGGAGGGCAGGCTTTGTGTCCTGGACGTTACCATAAAGGGAAAGTCTCTTCGTCTCATCGGGGTTTATGCGCCCAACGACCAGGCGGAGCGGGTGTCCTTTTTTCGGCGGGTCGAGCCGTTTTTAGATACGATTCGGCAGGTAATTTTAGCGGGTGATTGGAACGCCGTCCTTGATCCCGAATTAGATCGTAGTGGGTTAAGATCGGGCTCTTACAACCCGGACGTGAAACTGTTTCGTGATTTTGTCGATGGATCTGATCTGGTCGATAAGTTTCGTAACGAACACTCCGGGCAGTTAGCGTGGACTTGGACAAATAGGGGCGGCCCGCGTTCGGTAGTTCGCACGAGCTACATCGACCGGGTTTTAGTTAGGAGAGTCGATGTAGGGCTCTTAGAGTGTCCAAGTTTTCATTCGATAGTTTACTCGGATCATCGGCTCGTCCGGGTGCGGGTAAACTTAGATAAGCCTAAACCCAGAATGACTGGTTACTGGAAATTCAACACGTCGTTGCTCGACGTGAAGGATTTCCGTGACCAGTTACTAGCAACCATACAGCGGGAATTGACGGGGAGTGTGCTTGGGAATAGGTGGTGGGGACACCTTAAGTCGGTCATCAGGTCGTTTGCAGCTGATTATAGTCGTCGGCTCAATAGAGATAGATTAACAGCGCAAATGGCAGCAGAGTCTAGATTAGAGGATGCCATCCAGTCGGGAGATAGTGGGCAAGTAGCAGTAGCTAGGGCCGAGCTGGCCTCCTCGCTTATCAAGAAGGATCAGGCTCTGGTAGTTAGGGCTAGGTTGAAGAAAATGTCTGCCGAGGCGACTAACATGGCTGCCGAACTGAGGAAAGAGGAGTTGCGCAGCGCGTCAGATCGCTACTTTCCGAGCGTCACATCGCCGGACGGACGACAGATTACTACAAACGAAGGCATCTGCGAGGCGTTTCGGTCTCATTTCCGCGACCTTTTCACCAGGGAGCTCGGACTGAGCCCCGCCAATTTCGACGCATATCTAGCCGACTTTCCGCGTCTCGAGACGGGGGAAGCGGATGTGTGCGAAGGGGCCGTCACCGAGGAGGAAATCTGGGAAGCGCTGAAGCAGGCCGGCCGAGACAAGACTCCTGGTATAGACGGTCTTCCCTACGAGGTGTACTTGAGGCTGTCGCCCGTTTTTGTTCCGCTGCTGGCACTGATGTTCAACCACTGGTTGAGGAATGGGAACATACCCCAATGCTTCACCAGGGGTGTCATCAAGTTGCTACGCAAGAACAAAAGCGGAGGGGATGGGTTAGATAATTTCCGCCCTTTGACTATGCTCAATGTAGAGTTGAAGATTTTGGCGAAGGTCTTGGCCAACCGTTTGCAGCTTGTCCTCGATAGTCTGATCGGTCCCGAACAGACATGCGCTGTGAGGGGCAGGACTATTCAGGACAACCTTCATATGGTTCGCCAGATCATGGAAAAAGTCGACGGTGAAGCCGCGCTGATCAATTTGGATCAGTCCAAGGCATTCGATAGGGTGGACCATCGTTTTCTCGAGGCTGTTCTCGCGTCTGCCGGTTTCGGGCCACAATTTCGTTCCTGGATCCGTCTCCTGTACAAGTCCCCGGGGGCACTGGTGGAAGTGAACGGGGTGAGGTCGGAGCCTTTCACCTTGTCTCGATCCATTCGTCAGGGTTGTCCGCTCTCGCCTATGCTCTATGTCCTTGCGTTGGAGCCCTTCCTTCGCAAGCTAAAGGCGAATCCGGTCCTTCGCGGAATTTCATTACCTGGTGCCACCAAAGCGGCCAAGTATTCCGCCTATGCTGACGACGTGTCTGTTTTCGTAACGAACACTGCCGAGATTCACGAAGTCGGCAAAGAGATTTGCAGGTACGAGACGGTGGCAGGGGCCAAAATCAACCGCGAAAAGTCAGTTGGCTTGCGGTTGGCTGAGTGGGCGGGAGTTACTCTCCCCGGGCCCTTCAGCTGGACGGACGGGCCGGTGAAGATACTCAGTATCTGGTTCGGTCCCGGCCTTCTGCTGGACACAAATTGGTCGGAAGTTCGAAGGAAGGTCGACGAAGCAGTTCGTCTGTGGACTCGAAGGAATCTTTCCTTGAAAGGGAGGGCGGAAGTGTGCATGTCGCACATCTACCCGATTCTCCTTTACCGGCTTTCGATTCTTCCACTCCCGTCTACCGTACTAGTCAATTTCGTTAAAGAGCTTTTCGATTTCCTCTGGAGAGGAAAGGCTCACATGGTAAGTCGCGAGGTCTGCTGCCTCCATTCTGCTGATGGCGGTCTGGGAATGCCAAGCGTCGAGACACGTCAGCATATGCTCCGCTTGAATTTCCTAGAACGGATGTGTACGCAAAACGACGGTGAAGGCGAATTCTGGAAGGAAGACGCCCGTCAATCTTTTCCGTCCCTTCAAAGTGTGCATTTAGACGAGGCGGAGGCGCACCGTTCACCTGAAGGTGAATGCCTCTTTTATAAGGAATGTAGAGACGCGCTGCGTTGCCTGTTAAAGGTTAAAGATCGCCTCTCCGATACACGGGATATGTCTCGGAAGGCTTTGTATCGGGTGGCAGTGAGGGGGATTGCCAAGGACAAGCTTCCGGGCAAGCTGGGCCTTACGAACAAGGAGTTTCGCTCCGTCTCGCCTTGGGCGCCCGGGTTGAAATGTCTCAACAACGACGAGGCATCACTAACCTGGCTGGTGTTGCGAGGGGCTCTCTGGGTCGGCAAAAAGCTCTGCGCAGCGGGTTTGGCGATTTCAGCCGAATGTGTTCGCTGTGGTGACCGGGAGGAGTCAATTGAACATGCCTTCTTCCACTGCGACGTTGTGCAACCTCTGTGCAGGCTGATTGAAGGCTACATGGTTCGCGTCTTGGACGGAAAGTTTTTTGTCCTGGAAGCCAGTTCCGTTTGTTCCAATGTGGTACCGTCAATGTCCAGGGATCAGCACTATGTGCTCCTGTGTCTGCTCGGCATTATGCGAATGGTGGTGTGGACGACTAGACAGAAGGAGTTCCACGCAGGTGAGAAATTTTCCTCTCTGCAACTGGTCTCATTCTTTAGGCATCAGCTTAAGGTTAAGATCAGGGCGGAGAGGGCGCGTCTCTCCTCGTGGAATTTCGGCAAAAGGTGGGTGAAAATTTCGCGCTTGGTGCGAGTGAGAGGTGCTGACCTAGAGAGGTTGTTGGACGCAACTTAAGCAAGAGGATTTGGGGCCTCGAACCGAAACATTAGTCATCCCAGCCTTTTAAGGTAAGATAGGACATTTTCATGTTCAGTTTTGGCCTCCTCAGGGCTAAATATTTTCCTTTCAACGTAGCTAGAGCATGCAAGTACATAAGTCCTGTTTTTTTTTTGTCTTCCTTTTTAGTTTCTTGTCTCCACCCCTCCCCACGTTTTAGGTGACAGATGTCTCTGTTCTCTGGAATTGTTCATCCCAGTTAATAGAGATTTCTGCCACATTTTTGGAAGGGTCCTACTACTAATATTGTTTTGTTTAGTTTCTTGTACATACATATTTTACATTGTATATAAACATTGGGCTTTTGATTTTTTCCCATCCCTCGATGATTTTGTAAATAAAAATTCATGTTAGGGCTTTTCATCGAGAAAATGTGGTATTTTGGTGATTGTGTTGTGAAAGTAAATGTGTTGTTATGGTGAAAGGAAAATTGTAAGTACGAATGGGTCAACGAATGAGACTAGATAGTTTTCAGGTAGGACTAGAGAAGACCCGTCTTTTCCCCCCTCCCCATTTTAGCCCTTGTGGCACATTTTGTATTTTAAAATGCAAATAAATAATAACATGATTCCGCTACAAGATAATTGGCAAATGTTTGTTTAAAAAAATTTCGAAATCATTTTCAAATAAAAAGTCTCATTAGAGAATATGAGAAAATTCAAAAGAAAATATGCAAGACTATGTTGTCTTTTACATTCAATACTACATGTTTAAAAGAAAAGTTGCTGCCAAATTACACATATATATATATATATATATATATATATATATATATATATATATAGGTGATATTTTCCTTGTGATGCAAAAAACGAGGAGCCTGGTCTGCCGTCGGGCCGCATGTGTGCTTGTAAAGGGCCTGATACAAGACGCGGGCCGAATGTGTGCTTGTAAAGGGCCGGATACAAGCAGCAGGCTGCATGTGTGCTTGTAATGGTCTAGATACAAGCCGCGGGCCGGATGTGTGCTTGTAAATGGCTGGATACAAGTCGCAGGCCGCATGTGTTTTTGTAAAGGGCTGGATACAAGCCGCAGGCCGCATATGTGCTTGTAAAGGGCTGGATACAAGCCGCAGGCCGCATATGTGCTTGTAAAGGGCCGGATATAAGCCGCGTGTCGCATGTGTGCTTGTAAAGGGCCGGATAAAAGCCGCAGGACGCATGTGTGCTTGTAAAGGGCTGGATACAAGCCGCGGGCCGGATGTGTGCGTGTAAAGGGCTGCATACAAGTCGCAGACCGCATGTGTGCTTGTAAAGGGCTGGATACAAGCCGCGGGCCGCATGTGTGCTTCTAATGGGCTGGATACAAACCGCGGGCCGGATGTGTGCTTGTAAAGGGCTGAACTGTGGACGAACAGGTCCGTCTACAAAACTCTGGAGTCGGGATGCTGAAAGTAACATTAATCTGCTAAGTGACAAGTTTTACTCACATTAATCATATATATATATATATATATATATACTTTAGTTTCATGTATACCAATGTTTGAGTAGAAGATCTGTTTTTTAAACAATGTGAATTATATCTACTGGCCAGCGGGTTCGAGAAAAAAATATGTGCTATTCGGCAGGATTCGAACATCTGCCACAGCAAGCAAAAAAACACGGTCTGATCCGGTCACATAGTGCGTTACAGGCGAGACATATCCTGATCCTCACAATCAATCCCACGAACAGGTGTGGCCGTGCCTGAAAGCTGACTAGTTGAATTTCTTCCATATGTCTCTGCTTCATACTAATATCTCAGCCACTTTGAAGGAGCTATTCTCGGCAGAGTTACGGTTATTGTCAGCCTATTTTTTCCTTTTCCTGCTTATTCTTTTTACCATTGGTTAGAACCTAGTAGGATTGCATTGGAAAGATTTGGGGCTCTTATGAGGGAGAGCCATAGCATTGCAAATTACTCTTCTTGTCGATATTTATGAAGTCTTCCACTGGAAACCTATTTCGAGTCAGATGGTGTTTCGCACTGTGCGTCATTTGTGATGCGGCTTGAGTGGGTGGTGCTTGGGATAGTTCTGTAGTATCTCATTTATGATGCCTCGTAGCTCGTTGTAATTCTACTGCTAATGTCCAAGATTCACAAATATGCAGAAAGATGTAAAAGGCCTCTATAATGAATAAATAGTGGGTAAGCGTGTGACTAAGAAGGAAATTCTTCAAGCTAATAATAATTATATCTATTTCACCAGCCATATATATATATATATATATATATATATATATATATATATATATATATATATATATATATATATATAATGACCACTAATATTATCAATATATATATATATATATATATATATATATATATATATATATATATATATATATATATATATGTCATTCACAGACAGTACTGTTTCGTTGTATCACAGCTCCTCAGTGTGACTAGACTTTCGAATGCCTCAAGCCAGGATTGAAACACAACTAATTTGGTGTCAGCCAGAGCTATCTTCACTCGGTAGAGTTACACAACTAAATCTAGCATATTGTTTTTACAAATGTAAACAAATGCCAACCAGCCAAAGTGCTCCATTCATTTTACTGAAGAGCTTTATATATATATATATATATATTGACCACTAATATTATCAATATATGTATATATATATTTAGATAAGTTTTATATTGGTACAAAATTTAACGATAGCTCGGAATAACCAACATTTATATGGCATTTTAAAAAGCTAAAAAAGAACAAGCGGTTTCGTCCCAGCCTTATCAAGTTTATTTTCTGTGATATAAAATAAAATAAGCGTGTAAATTTAATTAATATTAATGATAACGAATGAAGGGGATAAAATGAATTTCAAGAAAGCTAGAGTCCAATAACATTCAGACCCAGTAAGCATTCCCTCTGTTTACAAAGGGAAGGTCCACGAGATCTGATATACAAGGACTCTAGAAACTTGAGGTGATACGAGGATAGGGACATTGATAAAATCGAGAAACGGTCCGCACTAAAATCAAAAACACAATTCCTGCTATTTATTACATGCTCTGCAAAAGTATTGATTAGTTGACTTTTCCTGCCATCCGTATTCAAAATCCAAGTGGGGGGTAAATGTTGTTTAATTCTCAGATCCAAACATTGGGACGTCCTCCCTATGTAGTCGAGTCCACAACTACACTTATATTGATAAATCACTGAATATATATATATATATATATATATATGTGTGTGTGTGTGTGTGTGTGTGTGTGTGTGTGTGTGTGTGTGCGTGTGTGTGTGTGTGTTTGTTTGTTTGTTTGTTTGTGCAAATATGTAGAAAATAGGAAATAACACATTAGGAAAATAATCCGAAGTTCTTTAGTATTTTTGTTTGTATTTTCAAAAAACAGTGCTCGACACAAAAAATTCAAGATTGGTTATTCCAAAGATTTCGCTTGAGAATGAAACAGAGATTTTGGATCTTGTTTTTGAAGCATGAGCACTCTTATGTAGCCAAGGAATCATATTTTTTTTTAAATAATTATAATATATATATATATATATATATATATATATATATGGGAGCAAGAAATACAACACAAAACGATGGTTACGGTTTATATTAAAAACGTTAATGATCCAGAGACGCTTCGCTTTAAATTTAGAAGTTGACGTCTATTGTATAGTTGATTGATTCGTTTCTTACGGTTTATCAATCCTTTGCAAGTTATTTAATTTTTTTTTAAATAATAAGGATTTAGTGAAGCAAGTCTTACTAATTAACCTTTCACTAACGGCAGAATAGGTGGATTCATGCCTTTCTCAAGGGTATTTGCGTGTAAGTACATTTTAACGAACCCAACGGGAATTGGAACTCGGCACTCTGAATTAACAAGTCCGAGGCATTATCCATTATACCACCCGCACATCCAAGCTTACGGTACTTGTTATTCCCAAGCGGTCACCCACCTAGATACTGACCAGAATCGGCGTTACTTAACTTTGGTGATCATACAGGAACCGGTTTTCCAACGTGATGCGACCATAAGTCCACTGTATCGCATATTTTATCAGTTTCATGGGCAAAGGAAATACAGGGTATCGCCCCCAAAATTGACATTATTTAAAATATAAATATCTGTGTAACTACGTGTACCAGGCAAACGAAATTAAAGAGGCTTCATGTTGAATAATAAAATATTTATCAAAGTTCGAACAAAATATTAAAAGGGATGTAGATTTTAGAGGCGCTGGAGAATGTTACGCAAGACATGCTACAGCGTGCTTGGCAGGGGCTGGACTACCGACTTGACGTGTGTCGTGTCACAGGTGGTGTGTATATTGAACAGTTGTGAAGCATTGTGAAATCGATTATAAAATCTACATCCCTTTGAATATCTTGTTCGAATTTTGATAAATAAATCTTTTATTGTTCAGCCTGAAGCCTCTTTAATTTTGTTTGCCTGGGACGTGTAGTTATTCAGATATTCACATTCTAAATTAAGTCAATTTTTTGGAGACACACTGTATATTTCTCCAGTTACCAGATAAGATATTCCAGTATAATCGACAGGCACAGACGCTTGTCAATAATGAAGCCATTGCAGTGTTACACGATCGTTCTGCCGAGTGCCCTACCATAAGAAACAAATTCAAAATTGTGATGTCGTATAATAGAAAGTCAAAGATTTTGCAAGATCTTTGAGATTACTGTCAAGAGGAACGACAAAACCTTTCTAATGTATCTATTTTTTTATCATCTCATCACGAATTGAGGCTTTACTTACTTCCGGTGGAAGACATATTAAATGCTCATTAATACTTTTAATATGTCAAAATACATAAATTTATTTTGTCCAATTTTAGGACATCATTCTGTCATCCATAAAACCAATTAATTCTATGTTTCCTCAAGTGGATTATGACTTTTGTATAAGTTATTTTCAGGATCACAATGATTTCAGTTTTGTATCTCCCCTCGTACTGAATCCATGTGAATGCAATATCGTGAATAACATTCCTGGACGACAACAGATACTAGTTCCGAAATATCATTGTCGAATGTTATTGTAACTGCGATAAAATCTGCGCTCCGTTGATATAATAATCAAAACCTTCAAATTCTCGAGGCGCTCTAAATAAAAATAAACCCACCAACACTCAACAAAATTTATTGCGAATATAGCAACAACATATTAAAATGCCTATAACATCTATATACTAAATCCATTTTAACTTTCTACCAGTTCCCGCTCAGTACCCTTATATTGAAACGATTCTTTGTAAAAAATATCATAAGTAGAAATGATAAAATTCTATATTAATTATAACGGAGTGGGTTCGCGTTTCATTTTTAATCACTATGACAACGGAATGCAGATTTTGTCTGAGTTATAATAGCATGTTTGTCATTGAAGTTTACCCCTGAAGATGATCTTAGAAAAGATCGAAAAGTACTTGGGTTGAAAAAAAAACTAAGACGCCTTCCTTGCTGGATTTCATTTAGACATCAAGATACCAATTAGACAACTGGAAACGAACAGTATAAAAATAAGTAGACACAAAATATGTCTATATTATTCAACAAAATATATGATTGATTATTTTGTCAAAAGTTTATATATCTTTCTCTCTCTCGTTCTCTCTCTCTCTCTCTCTCTCAATCTGTCTCTCTTTCTCGCTCTATAAATATATATCCATATATATATATGTATCCATATATATATCCATATGTATATATATATATATATATATATATATACATATTTCCATATATATATATATATATCCATATATATATCCATATATATATATATATATATATATATATATATATATATATATATATATATATATCCATATATATAGATATATATATATATATATATATATATATATATGTATATATATATACATATATATATATATATATATATATATATATATATATATATATATATATATATATATATATTCATTGATGCATGTTTCATTAAATAATATAGACAAGTTTTGTCTATTTATTTTAAGTAAGTTCCTTTCATATTGTCTGATAAGCTTAATAACATTATTATTGAAAGACGAAAGTAAATCACCATATTGATACATGTCTAAATCCAATCTAAGCTTTCGGCTTACATAAGCCATTATCAAAGATGACAATTACATTTCAATATATCAAATAATACACGGACGGAACAATAATGATAGTCTGTTTTTGTTGCATGAAACATTTCAAAGCAACAACAACATCGTGTATACGAGACGCGGAAGCGAAAATCACGTCGCAGCTCATGACGTCACATACGACCACGCGAGAGTGAAAACGAGAGGTATTAAGCTTATCAGACAATATGAAAGGAACTTACTTAAAATAAATAGACAAAACTTGGCTATATTATTTAATGAAACATGCATCAGTGAAAAATTATATATATATATATATATATATATATATATATATATATATATATATATATAACGAGTGAGAGAAAGATATTATACAAACTTTTTACAAGACAATCAGTAGTATGAAATAAAAATATCAGTAGTATAAAATTAAAAATATTATAATAAATATTTTTATAGATAATGCATATAGTAACAGGATAGATAGATAGATAGATAGATAGATAGATAGATAGATAGATAGATAATGAACAGACAGGGATAGATAGATAGATAGATAGATAGATAGATAGATAGATAGATAGATAGATAGATAGATAGACTTTGATAGCGTCAGAGAGTCGCGGTCTATACACAATCATTTTTTATCAGAAATTTACAGTATTTACGTTCCTTAAGTTGTTGATAAAACATAAAAAGGTTCGGTACATCCCCCCTCATTAAGGGGCCGAACGAATGCGGCGATGTGCCAAAAACACTCCTACCAAAATACTTATGGCTATTAAGATATGTTTCATAAAAACATAAACAAGCATTACATTAGTCGTGTGTTGCTTTTACTTCCAGGCGATTAATGTCTGGGTACTCCCTCATGTAGTTTTTAAATTGCCATTCAGATTTTCCAGGTATAAATGGTGTGCAGATTAGTAAGGAGTGATACCACAAGAGTTCTGCTGAGGGAACCTTTCATTGGTTCTCGTCTGGATGATGTCACAGGTTTGAGTCAGACGGTTAGGTCTTTCAAAATAAATTCTTTGGGTGTCTTTCTGAATATTTTTTTTTGCTAGGAACAGATTGAATTTCTACAGATATAAACCGACTTACACACACACACACACACACACACACACACACAGACTCACACACACACGCGCGCGCGCACACTCATACACACATATGTATCAATAGAAACACTGTCTAACACACTGGCAACACCCAGTTTCTAGATAATAACTCAGACTGTCGAAAGTACTTGAATGAAAACAAAATGAAACATTGAAATTTAAAACATAATTTAGTACCGAGATACAACATAAAAAATACAAATTCACACTGCCCTTATCGGGTTGAATTCAACAAAAGACCACATTTCATCATCATCATTGATTCAGTTAGTGCATTTTCCATCACTGTGGTCACCGCTCCCTCTATTGTAATTGTGGTTCATGGTAACATTCAAGGCAAAGTAGTGCAATGGCTTGCCGGTTTCTTTTGCACCGGGATGTTGAGGTTTACCCCGTCCCTCGTCTCAGAAGTTCCTTCACCCACTGGTAAAGCCGTTGACTCCTGAGATGCAGCTGATCTGCCCAGGCTGTCCACTGACCGATGGCTAGCACGACATATGTGGGTGGGGGAGAAGCGTTCCCTC
This sequence comes from Acanthosepion esculentum, assembly GCA_964036315.1. Lineage (NCBI taxonomy): Eukaryota > Metazoa > Mollusca > Cephalopoda > Sepiida > Sepiidae > Acanthosepion > Acanthosepion esculentum. The sequence continues at coordinate 1,878,318 of OZ038502.1, read as the reverse complement.
CACCGGTCGGGTCGGGAAACCATTCCGACTACCCTCACACAATTTAGCCAGCAGGTCGATGACGATGACCGGGTGTGGCCGTCGCAGTATCCATGCGACCTCTTGGGGCCATGTGTGAGAGTTTGATGTGGGTTCAGAAGACGGGGGGGGGGTGAACTGGGCGATAGGTAAAACTATGTACTCCTATTAAAAAAAATAAATATAAAAATAATGATAAGTAAAATTATTATTAAATAAAATCTCCACGCTTAGACGGAGATTTTAGAAGTATACAGTTAAACTAAAAGTATACAGTTAAACTAAATGCATGTATTCAGGCAAAGATAGTTCATTATGTAGTCACCTTTCCCTAATGAATTAACTATTTAGAAGTTGCATTATCTCAGAAGAAAAACGACACATACACACACACAAACTATTTTATTGATTTGATTCCGTGTTTCGACTTTTTTTGATAGGTTTCCTCAGATCAGAACAAAAGAAATAAATGTTTGTTTGTGTGTTTACTTCAAGATTAAATCGCTAATACTTTTCACTAAACAAAATTTTGAGTTATGAATGCTATTTATACGAAACGAAAAACAAAACGATATACCTAAGATATACGAATCTTTTACATTCAACCAGTTCTGTGAAATTGGTTAGGGATTTACCCTAAATTCTATGCAAAAGAGCTGGGGGAATATTATAAACAAATTTCACGAGAAAATAAAAAAACTGAAAAGCAAAGAAAACAGCATAAATTAAAATAACAGCTTTTATACAAAAGCCGCACAATTTTGTTCTTTCACCCCCAACCGAGGGACGCCAACTTAACAGGAAGAGTGTGAACGATTGAAGCATATGCCGAAATAGACAGCCATATATTTCTTTCGGTCGGATCTGAAGAAGTCCATGTAACGATACCGAAATGCGTAATAAAATCAATAAAAAGGTTTTCCATTTTGTTAAATTTATAAAATGTTGTCTGAATTCTATATCCTATTTCTAGGAACGCATATACATAAACTAGCAGCATGACCCGGCGTTGCCCGTGCTTGATTCAAAAATCGTATGACTCATACAGCAATCGCTATCACTTGACTTAAAATATTTTTGCCCTTCCTTGCCTTTAAAGGAGTGCCCTTTGCCGTGCTGTTGTTGCTACATGCCTTACTTCTTGCCTATCTCACACTGCGAATTTTTTCTAAGCTCTATACTAAACATTAAATCTGTTACGAAAAAAGAACTAAACAAAATGAACACAAAACGATCAGCTTTAAAAAAGGACTCGTAACTGGAAAAAACGAATGAAAAAACAATGTTAACAACAAATACTTTTTCACACCCAACCCAGTTCTGCGGAATCAGAATCAACGTTGAGTTTAAGCAAGCGAATGAGCCAATTGAATAAAGTGACATGCAGATTTAAATTTTTCCCACTTGTGACGAAGGAAGCTATCGTTTTTTTGTTTTTTTTTGCATGCTAGCATACTAGTTAACATTCGTGACAATCATCTGTTGGCTCTCACGCTGGCCAATAGAATCTTTCTGCCTATTCGTGGCAGCCAGCTATAGGCTCTCACTCTGGCCAGTAGGAAATGGCTGCAAAATACATGAAAACTGCCATAGAAGCATGAAAAAATCGATTATTTCCACTATCGATGGGAGTTGGGAAATGCAAAGTCGGTATTGGCCGTTCCGCTAACTTGGAGCATCTGCACGGACGTTGAGAATCTAGTGTGCCGGAAGATCTTCTCAAGTGTGCCACGATATATTATCATGCCATTCATTTATATATATATATATATATATATATATATATATATATATATATATATATATATATATTATCATGGCATTCATATATATATATATATATATATATATATATATATATATATATTATCATGGCATTCATATATATATATATATATATATATATATATATATATATAATATCATGCATTTCCATATATATATATATATTATCATGGCATTCATATATATATATATTTATATATACATATATATATTATCATGGCATTCATATATATATATATATATATATATATATATATATATCATGACATTCATATATATATATATATATATATATATATATATATATATATATATATATATATATATAGTATTGAATGTTAAAGACAACATAGTCTTGCATATTTTCTTTTGAATTTTCTCATATTCTCAAATGAGACTTTTTATTTGAAAATGATTTCGAAATAAGTATTGTCCGTACCTTCATATTTTAAATAAGTCTCATTAGAGAATATGAGAAAATTCAAAAGAAAATATGCAAGACTATGTTGTTTTTAACATTCAATACTACATGTTTAAAAGAAAAGTTGCTGCCAAATTGCACACACGCATATATATATATGCATATATATATTATCATGGCATTCATATATATATATATATATATATATATATATATGAATGCCATGATAATATATATATATATATATATATATATATATATTATCATGCCATTCATATTATCGTGGCATTCATATATATATCATGGCATTCATATATATATATATATATATATATATATATATATATATATATAACATGGCATTCAAATATACATATATATATATATATATATATATATATATATATATGTATATTTGAATGCCATGTTATATATATATATATATATATATATATATATATATATATATATATATATATATATTATCATGGCAAGTAATGAAAATCTTGGTAATCCCTATGCATATATATATGTATATTTGAATGCCATGTTATATACATATATATATATATATATATATATATATATATATATATATATATATATATATATATATATATATATATATATATATATATATATATTATCATGGCAAGTAATGAAAATCTTGGTAATCCCTATAGATAATTCCAAGGAGAATGACATCCTGAGAGCTCAATGTTAATTCAGAGCGAATAATTTAACGCCTTTATCCACTGTACTCAAGGGTACATGGCACAGTGGATAAAGGCGTTGGTTAGATCCAGTGACAGGACACAAAGAGTGTGAGTTCAATACCCGGTTAAGGCAGTGGATAACTTTCAGAGGAAAAATTAACAGAAGATAACTGACAACTGACATCCATTAAACATGGCACGTGGAACTAGAAGAGTCTATCCCAGTGAGCGAAATAAAGGGTCCAGTTCGACATTCCAACCACCTGAAGAAGGCCGGAGTGTACAACGGCCGAAACGTTGTAATAAAAAATATGGTGACAAAGATGAGGACAATTAAAATAATTTGTATATATATATATATATATATATATATATATATATATATATATATATATATGCACGTGGATGTAGTAATGATACAGTGTTAGTTTCTGAATAAACGAAGACCTATTAAACTTTTTTTAAATAATTGTTTTCACGATTCTTCCATTATGTTATTTTAAATACGTTGTTTTAATATTCATTAAGAAGAAATGAGCGTCTGATTATCGCACATTCGACCAAACATTGAAGAAATTAAAATTAAAAAAACACGAGGCACGTGTTTCTCACTAAATAAGCTTCACAAATAGTTCAATAGAAACATTGAAATAAAATAAGTTCATACTTGTGTGTGTATTTTTTAAAAATCTATGGTTTTATTTCATAACATTTAAATGTATGCCCTATAAAAATTCTGCTAAGTGTGCCGTGGTATTTTCCTTTGTGCTTAGGTGTGCCATTGCTTAAAAAGTTTGAGAAATACTGGTCTAGCACAAGGAATAGTATTCATAATTTGCTCTTTGGTGCTAAGATTTCTTGCTAATGTTTTACCATGTATTTCCTTTTTATTTTGAAAAGAGGATATCAATAAAGTTTTGTTTGATGACGTCATTCTTGAAGTCCTTTCTTCCCATCTTTGAAAATCAATCACATAATATTCCATTTATCCGACAAAAATGAGAAATTTATTTATTGAAAAAAATGTTTGAACAACGTAACTATAAACAATTTTTTTCTATCCTCTGCCAGCCGCAATGATGGAGAAAGCATTACCACGAACCGTCGCCAGTGAGACACGCTGCAAGAGCCACTCCGTTTCGCGAGGCTCGTCCCTTAATCGAGACGCAATCGCGCCAATCCTCCGAAGGAACGCCATCGAACGAGGGCCATTAACCCCAGAAGTCTCCACTGCCAAAAGAGTAAAAAAAAAATCTATCAGCAAGAGAAGAATATTTAACTATTTTTTTTATCTCTGCCTCCCGGGCGACGGACCCCAGCTCAACCGCGGACCTGATCAAATTACCGACCGAAAATGTATTCGCACATGTCGCATCCCAAATCAAAGTGATCATTATATTCTAAAAAATTTATTTTTTTATTCCAAAAGTGTTTCTGTTATTGGGAAGACTTCTGCCTGGTTTAAAATTATTCTATTTCTCCATTATAACAATATATTCACCCCCTATCTACCAGTAATAGAAATAAATGACCTCCATCACATTTACAAATATAGTCTATCAGAAGATAGGATACTAGTTTGGTTTTGTTTTTTTGCTATTTTTTTTGTTTAAATGATAATAAAAATACATAAATAATGTTTCCGATTTAAACAAAACCGTCTAAAGTGAATCGCATTCTGGGTATGACGATAAACTACATCCGCGTCCTGGGTATGACGATAAACTACATCCGCGTCCTGGGTATGACGATAAACTACATCCGCGTCCTGGGTATGACGATAAACTACATCCGCATTCAGGGTAAGACGATCATTTACGTCCAACAGCAAGGCCTCTCTTCAGGAGGTTTTGAGAGGTGTGGAACCACCTCTTAATTGCTGGTGTTCCCAGGTCCACCCTGACCCAGGGTGATAGCACATGTTAGTGTCCCAGACTAGGGATAAGTAGTTAACCCTGGGGGTAAAAACCTGTAAAATAAATAGGTTTTAATGCCAGCAATACATTTTTGCAAAAAATTATTACCAGCAATAACTTTTCGAAGAAAAAATTATTACCGTCAATACATTATTGCCAGCAATACTCTTTTGGAAAAAATGTTATCCAAAATACTTTTGAAAAAAAAGAAATTAACAGTAATAGATTTTTACCGGTAATAAAAATGTTGTCAGCATTAAATAACCCATTGAGGTTGATATGCCGTAAAGCAAACGAAACGAAAGTGAATCACTTTATGTATCGTAACTTTTGATGATGTTTGCTTTTCAATGAAGGATTTTCAAAAAACTTACAGGTGCAACGTTAATAATAACACGACACTCAATTTTAGATGCCATGTCAATCGTTATCTTCTGTCTTCTTAATTTTTGTTCTTTTATTGTCCTCTCTCCTTAATAGTAGTCATTCTCATATTCTCTAGCACCCTTAGTGGCTTTATTGCCTTGCTTGGGTTGAAATGATTAAACAAATCTTTCATTCGTAAAATTATTTTTTATTAAACTTCGGGCATCCGTTTTTAAATATAAGCGAATGAATGTGTGACTTTTAAACTGAATTCATTAGAGTTATGTTAGATATTCTCTTCTTCCTCCCACTCAGCTGGGTGCTCATATATACACGTCTCCTCGGCTGTCATACGTGTGCACATCCCAAGCGCAGTCACCTGTTTACATATGAGGGTGGCGGGGTGCAGCCACTGATATCCAATGAAATCAGAATCTGAACCTGGTAGCTAGGAGACATCTTCCATGTCAACTCTTTTACGCACCAGGCTTTTGATGTAACACTGAGTGCAAAGTCTGTTCCGACATCGTCTGACGTGAGTCGCGGGCAGGAAATGGATAAAATCTCCCGTCTTGGCCTGACATCGCCTATTTATTCCTTTTTCGATGGAGCAAGACGGATTGGTCACCCAGCGACATTGACCAGCTAGGATATAAGAAAGAATGTCACTCTAAAGACCTTCCGACTGTGGAACCTTGAGGGTTGGTATGATAGACTTATAAATATCTGCATTAGCTCGACCGAATAAAAAAAGCCTTTTTACTTTTCAGATATTATCAACTTTTTTTAAATATCATGTCTCTTCAGTATGTCGCGGTCATGGCTCTCCACAGTTTTCTTTTATCATCTGTGAATTGCCATGCCTTTTGGGGGGATAGTTTTATTGTGATTTTCCCGTTACTTTCTGCATGTTGTTGAATACAGAGTTGTTCTTCCCAGATTCTCTACGATCCAAAGCTAAAGTGTCCAGACTATGCTGATATTTAAACCATAGGTGGAGGAGGAGGAGGAGGGAAATGTAATCGTGTATTTCTCAAGAACGAAAATTAGGTACCTCCACTAATTCGATATACGTAAGATTTAAAATGACTTTTTAAAATGAAAAAGCTTTCATGAAGCTTTCATTTTAGCTTTAATCGAAAGCTTAAGGATTTAAAATTTATTATTAAGCAAAATACTCTGTGGTGTATTTCAAACAGAAATTATATTGCCCGGAATCGAGTTTTGGCACATTTGTAAACAAAAGTTAATTCTCGGTTTAAAAGAATTGCAAAAATAAAATATATATTCCTGAAACGTTATTTGAGGAAAATTAGCAAATTTAAAGTTAATTTGATTGGAAACAAATATTACTTATAGCATAAAATATTGGATACAAGTACAGGGTGTTCCAAAATGTTTGACCCCATTTCGTAGGCCAATAATTTTGACAAATTACGTTGGAATGACCTCAAATTTTCACAGCTTGTGTAGAAACGTTTCAAGTTTTTGTGTGTAACGTTTGGCATTTCTATCTTTTCAGGTTAAGAAATGCCGTTCACTTCAAAAGAAAAGGCATTTTGCGTGTTAGAGTATGCTCGGGCTCAGTCACCGAAGACAGTGCAGCGTGCCTTCTTCACAAATTTTGCAAAGAAGACACCAACTACAAAACAAATTATGACTTGGCACCACAAATTTCAAGAAAAGGGCTGCTTATGCATACCTAAATCGCCAGGATGGCCATCAACATCAGCAGAGACAGTGAAGCAGGTTCGTGAAGCCTTCCTGCGTAGTCCTCGGAAGAGTGTTAGAAGAGCAAGTGTGGAAACCCACATTCCACAAACAACAGTTTGGCGGATTCTGAGGAAACGATTGCGATTTAAACCTTACAAGCTGCAGCTCGTTCAGGTCTTGAGAGAAGGTGATAATCGAAAACGTAAAGAATTTTGTGTTGAAATGCTAGATAAACTCGAAGAAGACGATTTCGATGATCGGCTAGTTTTTAGTGATGAAGCCACGTTTCAAGTGGCAAAGTTAATAAACATTAAGATCCATCAAGTAGTTTCCGAGATATGGGCATTTAGAATGGGGTCAACCATTTTGGAACGCCCTGTATTTTCTAACCACGGTGTCTTGTTTTTCTGACGTGTTCATCAATTTATTAACAGCCGAATGACCGCCGAACGTGTTCATAGTATGGGAGAGCAGACAACAAAGTTTATATGAGGGTTTTCCCTGTAAGCGGGTACAACCCTTAAACACGTGACCTTTTAATGGTAATGTTATTGGTTTGAACATCCATACTTGGAACTATGGGCCGTAATATCATACATACAAAAACAAATCTAAATACTTTTAAAAATATTCGAGGTCGCGGAATTGTTATAAGCTTTACAATATATGATTACTAAATATACTTTTACTTAATAACAATATTTCCTAAGAGTTATCACACTGAAACTGAATTTTAAACGATTTAAAACTTTATAAATTATTCAATTTAAGATTGTAAAAATTGAAAACAAATCTTGTAAAAATACATTTTTTTTATCATTTTTTTTCTTTAGACAATATTTTCAATATATATTATTCATAAAAGCAACTAAAAGCTTCTATAATCAAATAATGTCTTAGTTTTATTACGTTTTTTTTTTTTTTTTTTTTCATTCAGAACAGATTTTCGGTAAGACCTGATCCGATTTTGCAAAAATATTCGGTAATTTAAACTCTTCAAAAAATCTGCTTTTGACTAATATAGATCAAGTTAAATTGTTATTGTTTTCATAAAATTAAGTAAAGTGATGAAACACATGTAAAAAATATTTTTACCAACATTTTCTAATAAAATAAATTTCAAAAATAATTTCATTAATTTATGAATAAGTTCTAAAAATTTCATTAAAATCTGACAATTATTTGATTTGTGCAAAAATTTCCAAATTAATATCTGTCACCGCAAAAAAAATGGTTAAAATTTGCTATGCTAAAAGTTAGTACAACCGCTGGCGCAAGTTAAAAAAGGTTTTTAATCAAAATTTCGTATCTTCAAAACAAAAAAGAGTAAAAAAAATTCCATTAAATATTCTAAAAATACTTTGATTTTTCCTCTTAATAATA
>OZ038502.1:1697500-1865000 GCA_964036315.1 Acanthosepion esculentum | reverse complement strand
TTCATACCTTTCCTAAGGATATTAGCCCGTAATGAATTCGACTTCCGTACTAATAACCTTGGGAAAGGTATGAATCCTCTTTTACAGTTCTTCGAAAGAAGCTCCGTTTGAGGTTGTCTGGTCGATCAGATTTCCAGATTACATCCATTTTATTCAAGGCAACCCAGGATTTAGCAATACGAATTTTCACATCCTTTTTAATAGAATTTATCTCGCTTTCTAGGTATGTAAAAGATTTGACAGATTTTATTGATTCACCTAATACAGTTTCTATTGAACCTTGCTGGCTGAAACCTATGAATTCAGTTTTAGAGACAATGACATAGTGTCGGACATCATTGGCAGCATTTTCTAGATGATGAAGGAGAACTGTGGCATTGGTGGCTGCAGTGATAGCTAGGTCAACTACATAGTCAATATCTGCCAACTGTTTTGCAGGGTAAGCCCAATGCACCCATCACGGGACCCAGGCTGATATAAGAATACTAGGTAATTACATCACTGCTAAATCTGGGTGATATGACGACAGAAAGTAGCGGATAACCTTGAAGATGGGTCACAGTTAAAAATACCTTCAGTCCGCCCAGATTGTTTCTGTGATCATCTTTGCGTTTTGGCAATTTTAATGTTCGTCATGTAAAGTTGCTTCATCATTCTAGTACTACTGATATTTCTGGCATTGTGCTCTCTCAGTCCCAGACCCAAGCTGACAAAATTTGCGTACAAACTATACTAGTCAGGTATTAGCCGATAGTCAGTATGGGTCTGGGACAGAGAGAGCGCCATATAACATCAGATTTTTATCAGTCGTAAGCTGCACTCTTGATGTGGCACCTCCCCCATCTCTCTCTCTCTCTCTCTCTCTCTCTCTCTCTCTCTCTCTCTCTCTCTTCTCTCAACACATGGTCATGATCCTTTCCCACTACTCTTGCTCATGAACAGAGATAAACCGTGCGCCAGGCCCTAGGCGGCATGCCTGACTGATTAAGGTCAGGTAACTGACAACCAAATCTGTTCTACTGAACGAAATAGTGACTGTAAACCTTGTTAATTCGCAATGACAAAGCAGGTAAATGTTAACACCTTCAATCAAAATCAGAAGCAATGAAAGCCACGCCTGGCATAGCATCGTGACAATTATCACGTAATATTTGTGCCTCTGTCCTTTTCCTACGTTAATTCGCACGACCGTTACAACTTACCAATACCTCATAAATAATGGACTATTCCGTTTTGATCGTGCGGAAAGACAAAATCCATATCTGAGTAATTACTTGGCTTCAGTGACAAAAAAGAAAGAAAGTTTGGTTTGGTTTGTTTTGGTTTTACGGCATATCAACCTCAATGGGTTATTTAATGCCGACAACATTTTATTGTTGGTAATATTTTTTTCTTTTTTTAAATCTATTTCTGAAAAAAGAAAGAAAGAAAGAAAGAAAGATGGAATTTAATGAATAATAGATTATTCCGTGTTGATCACGTGAGCAGACACAATATATATTTCCCAGAAATTCTGAAATAAGGTAATTGGGTGATAATAACAACAAAGATAAGGATAATAGAATGTAAATAATAATAATCCCGTATCCTAGAAATTCAGATAGAAAAAAGTTAAACACCTATCTTGTTTTCATGTATTCCATCGGATAAATTAAAATATAACATTGTTAGTAAAGCGAAAAACGCATTTTTAAAAATCTAAGAATCTTAAAATTTCAGTTCGTTTTCTTCAATCGTCTTCCGTTTTAATTATTCGGATTCATCTTTTCATCCAATCATTTGGGCTTTCGAATCGGCATCTCTTTATAACATGTTTCTCTTGGTCTTCGATTACAAACAACCTGTAGATGTGTTTTAACTGTCTTTGCTGATCACCACTGAGCATATATAGGACTCATTCTTCATCTTTTGTTGGGCAAGGATGGGAAAGAAAGGTATATTTAGAAGGGGGAGATGAGGCTGATTCAAGAATCTCGTTATCGCATTTCCGTTCAAACAGGAGTAAATAGTCGTCCGACAAAGTAAAACTGGCAGCTGCCCACCTAAACTGCAATTCTAATATGTTTCGGATTATCTGGGTTCCAGCAAGAATGGAATTTCTCTTTTACCGTTGATGGTCTTTGGAGAAAGAAATTACTTTTGAAACAGCAAAAGATGATAAAGACAAGAACTGGGTTGGATCTGTTTTTCAATGGCGTCAACAATAAAATGGCCGACACAGTTATATCTGGACAGGAACCAAACTTGTTGAGTATCTCGAGAACAGTTGGCGCTGTCTTCAGCTAAGTTTGCAACCAATCAGAAGACTCTTTACAACGTCTTCGTGAATAGACACTCTCCCTTGGGGCTACACAACCACCAGCGAGAAACCATTGAATGAGCATGTATATAGTCGCTTTTAAGGTGACCTTTATGATTAATAAAATTACATGCAAGTGTATTAGACAAAGTATCACATCTCGCAGGTCTGTCAGCAAACATGCTCTCCAGATTTGACTTTCTGCATTATTTTCCCCTGTTGAAAATGAAACTGTCTTAGGCCGTGGTCGAAATTAAGGAGTACGAAACAAAGCAACTGATGAGTATCCCGAAAGATGACTTTGCTAACTATTTGAAAAATGGAAGCTACTCTGGGATAAGTGGGTTAAGTTTTAATGTGAATAATTTAAAGGGAACTAACGCGCCATTGCTCTCGGCGGGATACACGTTCGTGCATATTAAATGGGTGGAATAGAACTGAAAAGAAATGTATTTATATAATTATAAAGTCATAAGGAAACTATTTTGAGTTTGTAAAATGTAATTTCCGACAAAGATTTCAGACAAAACACGTCAAACTTGGGCTTATCGGTGTACTCACCAAATAATAATGTCAGGTGACTCTAAAAGAGCTACCGCTGCCATGTAACCCAATACAACTTTTCGCATAGTCGGATCATCGAAGATTAAATAGGTTCCCCCTACCAGGCATTTCGGATGAAGAGTGTGGCTCAACATCAAACAGGATTAAAAATGAAACCTGTCAAAGAGCTGATAAGCTTTCTTGTAAAGTCAACGGCCATCTAAAACAATGGCATGGACTAGGCTCTATAGATGTGTATACTGCCAGTGCGATGATGACGTCATCTCTGGGCTGAGTGCGCTTCCTAGACTGAAATCAGTGGCCAGGGTGGAGAATTCATGCCTGATGGAATCAATGGCCACGTGTCCGTGACCAAAGACGAGCCTTGAAGTTGGAGGACATCGGCGGTGGTTTGACCCGGATAGAGATGGGCTTCGCCAGGTCATTTTGCCCAAGTCGTACTACGCATGAATGTATACCTCTCCGGCTTTCAATTCAAATATGCGAAAGCTAATAGTTTGGTGGTCCCTTGCGCAGTGACACTACGAGGATGAGAGCCGGTGGTGATGATGATGATGATGCAGATGATGATGATGAAAAATATTTTTTATGTATGGGGTGGGGGGAATAAAATAAAAAGTTTTCTATATAAATGCAAACATCAAAGTTTCAATTAAATTCGACGTTAAAAACCTTTTTATGTAATATTCATTGGGTTTTTAGAAAGCAAAATTGTATTTAAAATATGCAAATTTAGTGCCAAGCAGCGACGACAATAAAAGAAAAATTCGAAAACTACGAAAGCACGATTAAATCGCCATATGTACGCGTATAACTCCGCTGTGACTTGTGCTAACGACTCTTCAGGAGTAGGTGTGGGGCTTCACAACCATCTCCGTCATCGCCACCAGAGTGGAGAAAGGATATGAGGAGAGAGAATCACGATCCCTATGCGAGCAGGTGACGACTACCAAGCGTATAAGCACCCCACGTTAAATCGAGACCCTTGTGTTGCAGCCTGTCACAGAAGTGAGGTGAGTAAATACCAAATAACAAACAACGAAAGAACAATTTACAAGATCACTACGTCTGAAGCTTGACTAAAATTTACACAAAGTCACACTAACGGATTATCCGGTGAAGATCGAAGTCAGTGGCCAGGGTGGAGATCGAATGAACTACTAGGGAGAGTAAGGGTCAACCAACCTCAATGGGGGCAGTCCATTGTCACGATAGTAGAGAAGAGCAGGAAGTGCGCTGAGTCTGGTATTTTCTTTGACTGGCCACTGAGTCAGGTTGCGAGACAAGTTCGGTTTTTAACGTGGGGACCCGAGTGTCTCCACTCGGGCCGCTGGTCTTAGTTGGTCATATCTTGTCTAAGCTAGTTATAGTCGGTCATACTAACGCTACATAACAAGTCCGAGAATCCTGTTCACGTAGCGGGCGAGTGTAGAACGCAAGGGAGGAGAGAAGGAACAGATAGTACAACCGCAACATCTATTCCAACAGGAAATCACCACTTCTCCTCGTCTGCCCATTCCGGAACAAGAGCCACCAGAAATACGCTGAGTCCTGCTCTACAAAACTGAGTATATGCTTGAACATTTCCTGTACCTTTTGCACATTTTTTTCCAATCTGAATTTTGAAGGATGGCCTTTTCGGTGCGTATCTACTCATCGGCTAGGAATGACACTTTCTGATGGATTTTGGAATCTACTGAAACACGAAGTCCATCAATACTGTGCTACCATGTCTGCCACATTTCGTAACGGAATGTTATCTGAGCATTCTTAGGAAGAAGCTTCTTTCTGAAGGGATTGTGGATGATTCGATCCTTTGTACGTGTTACGGCAGACCAAAGCTGTAAAGGCCTGAACTGGTGGTAGTAAAGAACGGAGGTCGTCAGAACATTCCTCATAGAAATAGGAATCTCGAGTTTGATCTGATGGTAAACACTTCATCACCCACAAAACCTCTCAGACACTTTTGAACTCAAAGCCGGAAAGTGAGGATTGGGTTACTTCCAGCCAAGATATGACAGCAATATTCGATATTTGGTCTGATCTAATAGATAGAACATGGCAGGTACTTTTGGGGTCGTCTTTAGCGATGGACCATATATATGACTTCCAGTTGAGACCTGGGCTGAATTTGAGCTTGGAACTTAACCTGAGACCTGAAGTGTCCCAATAGACGTTTAAAACAAGAGGTGAAATCATTCATTTTGACTGGTGATAATTCAGGTCCGATCAAATTAGCTGGATTTTTTAAACGTTTGAGTTATTAGCTTGTGTGTTTACGTCTGGGGGTTATGATTTGTTTAGTGCTGGTTTAAATTTGTCTATGAAGTTTTTTCTTGCATTTTGTGCACTTGATTGCATAAATCACATTGTGCACAAAATGCAACAAATCCTATATAGGTATCACCCAAACACTAAACAACAGTTTCCCTTCACAAAAACAACATTAAATTGCCAACTCTTTGTGTCGCAACACTTCCACAAATGCAGCAAAGGTAAATTTAATATTATGTCAATATATCAAACAGATAATTACTCTTACCTAAAAATATAAGAAAAAACGTTATAGACAAATTTTAAACCAGAACTAAACTAATCATAACCCCACACACATAAACACGCACCATACACGCATAGTGGCAAAACACACTTGTTGAACCACACAAAAGCACAGCATACAAGATACATGCAGTTACTGTATAGATTTATTTATAATTATATAATGCATAGTATGTATGTATGAAGAATGAATATATACACACATGCTGGCAAAAACAAACACACTAAATGGACTACACACACACACACACACACACACACACAGGAACACTACAAGTGTGTATATACATATACTATTTCCTTGTAATGAAATAATATATATATGCATGGAGAAGGAATATATATATATACACATACTAGTAAAAACACACACACACATGATACACAAAAATGGAGAAAGGTTTATAAAGATAGAGACGTCATGAAAAGGATAAGAACAAAGATTTCATTCCTTCCGCTTTCTCTGGCCAATCCTAATTGTTTTATTACCCCTTAAGAAGAGGAATATTTTCTGCCAGTCTAAAAAAATTTAGATTACTACCACAAACAAAAAACAATAGTTAAACACAAGAAAACATTAGAACAAGTTATTCCTTTAAATAATATGTGGAAATAACCATTCTTTGTCTGATGAAGGTCACAAACTCGAAACACGTGTTGCAAAATATATCGAAAATAAAGTATTATATATTTTTAAAAAAACAATTTTATAACCAAAAACGTTTGTGGCTTCTTATTTCTTTTTAAATATACACTTTTCTCTCGTTGGAACAACTATAATCTCTTATATATATATATATATATATATATATATATATATATATATATATATATATATATATATATATATATATATATATATATATAAATTCTTCATCATATATTTCCTATCTTCATCAGGAAATCTAGGACTATATATTCGATATTTTTCTTCCAGAAAATCATTTCGCACGTCAAGTTTCCCAAAACATTTTGAATATCACAAGTACCTCGCCAGTATTATAGCGTTGGTTGGTTGATTGGTTGGTTGGTTTGTGGCAAATCAACATATCTATGGGTTATTTAATGCCTAAATCTAAATATTTTGGACGCAATTTTATCTCTATTTTTAATGAGGGAGATAATAGTGGTTTTGGTAATACAAGTCTTACTAATTAACCCATATCTGAGGAGGGAAGAGGTGAATTCATACCTTTCCCAAGTGTATTTATGCTTAAGTCAATAAAATGAACCCAACGGGAATAGGAACTCGGCTCTTCCGATTAACGATTCCGATCCAGTATCGACTACATCTCCCACATATCCAAATTGACAGCATCTGGTATTCCCAAGCGGTCACTCCTAGGTACTCATCAAGCTCGACGTTGCTTAACTTCGCTGATCGTGCTTCAACGTGATGTGGCCGTAAGCCGTATTATCGCGTGTTCCACTTAGTACACACACACACACGCACACACACACACACACACACACACACGTATCACTCTTTCTCTATCTATCTCTCTTTCTCACACACACACACACACACACACACACACACACACACACACATAACACAATTCGGGCTATTCTTTATTGTCATATTCACGACGTTTCGACCCTTGTACGCTCCGGCCTTCTTCAGGTGATATACGTTGGAATTTCGAACCGAACCCCCTTATTTAGGTAGATTGTTCTACTTCTACGTGTCATACCATTTCTGGATATCTCATTTTCAGTTATTTCCCTTTAGTAAATCAACTCTCCAAGTTTTTGTTCACCTCTGCAGTGACCATTGATCTCACAAATCTGTGGGTCATGTCATTGGATTACTTCAACCAATGCTTTTATCCACTTTGAGGAGAACAGTCGGCAGAAGTGGAAGATGACAGCGGACAGACCAAGATCTATGTGGGATGCACGGAAGGCAAATTTAAGCAAAGAAACTTTAAATTGAAAAGACACGGGTACCATACTAAACTCGCCAGCTATGTGTGGGAGTTAAAAAGGAAAAAAAAAACTCTAACGTTAGATGGAGTATTTTGAGAAAGGTCAAGTCTGGTAGCCTTGGTAGAAGTGTTTGCAAATTATGCTCAGTGAAAAAGCTGCACATAGTAACATACACAGACCGAGAAAAATTATTAAACGAAAGGTCAGAAGTAATGTCTAAATACAGACATGTCAAATATATTTTGGGCCTATACTAACCTGGATGAAAGTGAACGCAACCATATTTTTTTTACGAACTACTGCCGCTATAGCCATCCGCTTCTGTGGATCTTCCTGTTACGATATTAGGTATATAAACGATAAAATGGAACGTTTAAAAAAATATAATTTGCCAATACCACCTGAAGAAACTTTATGGTTGGACTCGGGTAGTGTAACTGATAAATATTCCTATTTTTTATATCATCTGCTCCACATGTTCAATGTTTTGAATTTGTGTACTGAGCACATTTTTAAATATCTGTTAGCTGGTCTGACATTGCTCTGACCAACATCATTATATTTACACACACACACACATATATATATATATATATATATATATATATATATATATACGTATATATATATATATACGTATATATATACGTATATATATATATAAATATATATACATGTATATATATACATATATATACATATATATATATATGCATACATATATATATACATATATATACATAAACATATATATACATATATATATACATATATATATATACATATATATACATATATATATATATACATATATATATACATATATATATATTGGACATGAGAATTAGGCAGCACGTTCCTACCAAAATCAGGAAGCACAATTTGCCGCTGAATGGACTCGTCCCAAACCCCTACGGGTCCTCCATTTGTGAGCACTTATTAAATAGCAGATCGTGTGCAGTGAATTTTAGTGTTGACCGGTTCACCGTATTGTCCCGGTCACACTCATTATTTCACCTGAAGGTGCTGGAGGCACTTTACATCGGGTCCCGCAAACCTTCCTTGTGTAAACAACGTGAGTGTTTGTTGGGGCTCGCTGTCATTTGCCTCTAGCTCCTTTTGCTCATATTATTATTTTTTTTTCCCCTACACAATTCTTTTTAGTGTACATTTTCTGTTTTTTAAATTAAAATCTCCCGTTGCAAGCCTGATGAGCGGGAGCGAAACCGGTTGCTTCGCGCGTTTTAATATGTCTAGTAATATTAAGCTGAATACCTTTATCGCTATAATAAAATTTTGTACCTTTAAAAATATCTTCAAATATATATATACATATACATATATATATATACATATATATACATATATATATATATATACATATATATACATATACATATATATACATATACATATATATACATATATATATACATATATATATATACATATATATACATATATATATATATATATATATACATATATATATACATATATACACATATATATATACATATATATATACATATATATATATATACATATATATATACATATATATATATCAGGTCATTCCATAAGTTCTGTCCGAATTTTGAATAAAGAAAACAAGTGACCAAATGTTAAATTTAATTACAGATTCAATCAACAATGTATTCTCCCTGATTATCTATGACTTCCTTCCATCTATTAACAAGCTTACTAATTCCATTACTGTAAAATTATTTTGGCTTTGATTCGAAGAACTCACAAATGTCAGTTTTAACCTCTTCCTGTGTTACAAAAGCTGTTTCTTCCAAATGATTTTGTAAGCTACGAAACAAATGGTAGTCTGAAGGAGCAAGGTCGGGAGAATAAGGTGGATGAGGAATTTTCTCGCAACCAAGTTATTCGATCTTTCGTGACGTGATTCTTGCTGTGTGTGGTCGCGCATTGTCCTGATGAAACATCACCCATTTTCGATTCACTAGATCAGGTCTTTTTTTTCCTCAAAGCTTGGTTCAAACGCTCTAATTGCTGATAGTATATTTGATCATTAATTCTTACATTAGGTGGTAAGAATTCAAAGTGGATTATTCCTTGGCAGTCCCACCAGATTGAAAGAAGAACCTTTTGCCCATGAAGTTCCCTTTTCGGCTGTGGCTGGGGTCCTTCCCCTTTACTAAGCCACTGTCTACGACGCTTAACATTTCGATAAAAGATACATTTACGACGCTAGTCACAAGTCTATCCAAAAAATGTGAAAAAGTTGGCGAGAATGGAAAGAAGAGCAGATGTCAACTCGGGATTTGAGGTTGTTTTCAGACAATTCATGAGGCACCCATTTTCCAAGTTTAGGAACTTTTCCAAGTTGTTGAAGATGACGATGAACAGTTGCATGGTTTGAACTGAGAACCACTACCAATACCTCAACTGATAAAGCAGGTTTTTTTTCAAGGGCTGCTTCAAGAAGCTTTTCATCAAACTCTACTGGACGTCCGGTTCGATCTTCACCTTCAAGGATGAAATCTCCACCTCTAAATTTTGCAAACTATCTTCTGCAAGTTCTTTCATTTTCACATTGCTCTCCATAAACTGAGTGAATGTTTCTAGCCGCTTCGACTGCTGAGTTTCCTTTCTTGAACTCATAAAGCATTATGTGCCTCAAATGATTCTTGGGTACTTCCATGTTAGCATGGTTTTAAACAAGCAAAATTTAATTTTATTGTTCTCTGAAATAAAATTTGATCAGTTTAAATGCATCTAAACATAAAAATAATGTTCAGCTCCATTAGACATTACAAAATACTCTTTAAATTTCGTTCATTTTAACAAAAAGTTAAAATTCGGACAGAGCTTATGGGATGACCTAATATCTATCTATCTATCTATCTATCTATCTATCTATGACATTCTATTCATATCTGTGAAGATGGCGAGGCATGGAAAATATTATGAAGGTCGCGTATCGTCGGAGAAACGTCTGCTCTTTTTGGCTTCTTCAGTTTATACCTGTGCATGCATACATACTAATTTACACATAATAGATACCTTTTTATATGAATACATGTATATAAGATATTCATAAATACCACTATTTAAATATACCTGTACATATGTATATGTGACACCATACTGACACGCACATACACAAAAGCACACATACTCATATCACCATATAAAATATGGAGCCAGATGTACCCTGACGATCCGTTTAGGTGAAACCTAGGAAGGTTTGCCTGGCTCTTTAGGTTTATATTAGGTTTGCTCTACTTCGTGTATTGAGCACTTTACGTAGTTACTTTTACTCGTTTTGGACAGAACTTATGGGATGACCTAATACATGTATATATATATATATATATATATATATATATATATATATATATATCACAGCAATAAACGTATGAAGCTTGATATTACTAGACATATTAAAAACGGGCGAAGCAATCGGTTTCCCTCCCGCTCATCAGGCTTACAACGGGAGATTTAATTTGAATTAAAAAACACAGAAAATGTACAATGAAAAAGAAATGTGGAGGAGGAGAAAAAAAATTATGAGCAAAAGGAGCTAGAGACAAATGACAGCGAGTCCCAACAAAGACTCATGCTGTTTACACAAGGAAGGCTTGCGGGACCCGATGTAAAGTGCCTCCAGCACCTTAAGGTGAAATAACGAGTGTGACCGGGAGAACACGGTGAACCGGTCAACACTAAAATTAGCTGCACACAATCTGCTATTTAATAAGTGCTCACAAATGGCGGACCCGTAGGGGTTTGGGACGAGTCCATTCAACGACAAAGTGTGGTTCATGATTTTGGTAGGAACGTGCTGTTTAATTCTCATGTCCAAGCGTTGTGTCGTCCTTCCTATGTAGTCAGCCCCGCAACTACAACCATATTTATAAATTATAGAATTAATTTGATGAGGAGGGAGGACGTCTTTACAAACTGGACGAACCATGGGCCGGGTTTGAAAAACTATCCGGACCTCAGCAGAGAAAAAACAGCGACGAACCCTTGATGAAATTTGTCTAACCATACTTTCACATTTGGTTCCAATCCAAGGCAATCTTAGATAAACATTACATTTTCTGTGTTTTTTAATTGAAATTAGATCTCCCGTTGTAAGCCTGATGAGCGGGAGCGAAACCGGTTGCTTCGGCCGTTTTTAATATGTCTAGTAATATCAAGCTTCATACGTTTATTGCTGTGATAATATTTGTACCTTCAAAATCATCTTTATATATATATATATATATATATATTATATATATATATATATATATATATATATATATATATATATATAGTTGCCTGACGATTACACTAGCATGAAACAGACTGTCGCCTCTAAGTGTTGACTTCTATGTTCACTTATATATATATATATATATATATATATATATATATATATATATATATATATATATATATATGCATCATTGGATGAATTGGTCTCAGGAAGACATCATATAAAAGATCTCCTAAATTAATTCCCTAACACTTTTATATCTTCTACGTTAATTTTATTTAATGAAGCCGAATGGTCATTGCTGAGAAAATCCGTGCATACAGCAAAGTAAGCATGTGTCCTATAACCAATTCTCTTATCCAATTCTCCTTGTTGATTTACCACTGGTGATTACACCATTTCCTACCAGATTCTTACAAAATCCGACCCCCTTGTGGAGGCGTGTCGCTACATAAACAAAAATCGCGGAAGTTAACTATTTTTTCACGAGACATAAACGTTCCCCGTACTTTATATAAACAGAAGTAGAAACAATAAAAATACTTGTTTCTTCGGAAAGCTTCGTTGGTATTTTTATCAATGCTTACTCGTCTCCGTGTTTAAACGTTTAACGTCTCAACTGGTACCTATTGGTATTCTGGTTCAAATCTGGTGCTAAACAGATTATGATATATTTGAAGGTGTATCAATCGATGGCGTTGAGTGAAAAAGCAACTCACTGTCTTCTCTTTATTGATTCGCTAATGAAAACTCTTTAATTAAAACAAAAAACTAATTGCTTCTCTGCATTGTATAAATGTGGCAAAGTTAATGTTTTATCAATTTTTCTTGAAACCGTAACTATTAATTTTATATTCCGTGCTAAGGGAGTAAATAGCACCAGATGAATAATAGAAAAAAGTTTATTGCACACAATCAGTACAGTATGACATACGGTACAGTTATACACATAGGTCAATCTAGTAATGAGTGCCACTAATTGGAATTGCGTCTTCTCTCTCTCTCTCACTCTTAATATTTAACAGCCCCGCCCCCCACGAGGGATGTATGTGGCACAAGGCCGAGTTTACCGTGGGTTCTCCGAGCCCGTAGGTTTCGGCCAAAAATATTCCCTTAGAACCCGCATCTATCTCTCCGCACGAAACTTTGCCCTTCGGCAAAGCCTCGTCCGGGTTCCTCTCTGCTGAAGACAGAGTGTTCGACAGGGAAGAACAGGTGGGAGCACTACACACACACACACACACACACACACACTCTCTCTCTCTCTCTCTCTCTCTCTCTCTCTTACTCTCTCTCTCTCTTACTCTTCCCCAAGTCTCTTGTAAACAGTTGACTTTATAGGTACTTACTGCCTATAGTGTAATCATTCATGGTAGGTGACTGGTTATTCTATTACGTCATTAATTTATGTAGCCAATGCTATAATCACCAGCAAGAGAAAACATCTATGATACTACTTACAAATTAGAGATGTCAACATCAAAGCAGGTGTAGAAGTTTAAATACTTGGGAATTGTTTTAACAGTGGATGAAAAATGCGATACCGTGATCCGAAGTACGCATTGGTCTAGCGAAAGAAGCACTAGCAATGTCCTGAGAAACGAAAAAATTGTTATAAACAATGATTCCTGGATTGCTATGTGTTCTCCATCCTAGAGAATGCAAGACAATCTCCCCACGGCTGAGGAGAAAACTGGAAGCAGCAGAAATGTTGTTCTACAAAAGCATACTGGCAATACCATGGTCGGAGCGAGTAAGCAACGAGGAAGTCTCGAAGAAAATAGCATCAGAAAGAACATTTATACTTAGAACCAGAAGAAAACAGCTAAATTCCCTTGTACATAATGAGGACGAAAGGCTTGGAAAACTTAACCCTCACGGGGAATATTGAGTTTAAGAGAGCTTGTCTGGATGGATGGTGGGACAAGTGAGGGGGAAGAGCCTTAGCAAAGGAGTTAAAACTGCTAAGGGCCACATGGGATAGGAAGTTGTGGAGAGCCATGATCGCTCATGTCCTGAATAAACGCATAGAAGTTAATGCTAACTTTCATAGTACGACACTCGGCTCAATAAAATAAACTCAATGCCGAAACCCAGGCTATTCTGTCTCAGTTACTATTTTTCTTTTATGCGATAATTCCTTCCAGGATAAGACGATCACGACTCTCCACAACTTCATGTTTTTTTTACTCTAATTTCTTTTACCCTTTACCATCTCTTTTCTTGCCTGTCCTGCCATCCATTCACACAAGCTCGTTAATTAGATTAATTTCTTGTTTCCCCTGGCTTTACTCGCCTTCAATACATCTTGTGAGTGTTAAATTCTCTAGGTTTTCTTTCCTCGTTATGTATCCCACTAATTTTAACTGTCTCTTTCCGATTTTAGTTTTCTTATCGTTCCCATTTTCCTTCATATGTCGTCGTCGTTCACATGTTCTGCCACTTACATAGAAGCCAATCGGCCACAATCGCTCTGTGTTCCATCGGGTGCGAAGTAAGTTCCACTCGAACAGCTTCTTATCGCGAAACCACAGTTCTGTGGAACAGACTGCAAAGAGGATGTTGTCTCATTCACTACAATCTTAACCAGTTCAAGCCGAGGGTTAACTATTATCGTCCCCTCCTGTCCGTATAAACTGCATCTTACTTTAACCCACTACCTCGAGTGACTTTGTACAGGGTGACAAAAACAAAATTGGTCAGTAGAACCACCTAAACACATCTATGTCTATTCATCTCTTCTTCATCTCTGAGGAGATTGTCCAATATCCACTGGCATACAGGAAATAGATTACAGAGCGGTTCGACAGTTCATTTCTTTGTTTCTAACGATATCAAGAAATGTTTCATTAAACTGTTCTATTTCAAGCATCTGGGAGAACCTTTCTTTTTTTTGCCTCTCGTCAGCATGGCTAATACGAATTCCTTCTCGGTTTAATATTGAATAAATTGCTAGGGGTCTGCTCTTAGGAATGTTGGTTCAATGCGTTGTGCCAGAGAATTCTTCTCTCCAGTGTCTATCTTGCATATCTATAAGTCTATCTATAGTTTCTTGATAAAATCCAAAGAATCAGCAATATTATTGGCCATGATCTGGCGTCTCGGCTTCATTCACTTTCCCACCGCCGTAACGATGGACAATTATGTTGTTACACGATTTGGACATTTTTTCTGTTACATCCGGGATATAGTGTTCTCTCGAACGTAATATATTTTGGTAAAAATATAATGGAATTTTAAAGCAAAATTGATCACCTGAGAGACCCCTTTCTTCCTTCCATCAGCAGGACTGATGTTGACCTCCAGGAGAGCGACTCGTTGCGCCTTCTTGGGCTAACGTTCTCGGCTGACATGAAGCAGAAAGACTATATTTTAAATGCCCACCACCAACTAACCTTTTTTGCCTTTCACCAGCATGGCTAATACAAATACATTGCACCTTCTCGGTTTAACGTTCTACACTGACATGAATCGTGGAACGATTATATTGAATCAATTGCTGGATCTGCTGCTAGGAAAGTTGATTCACTGTTCCATGCTATGTTGGAGTTTTTGGGTACCTTTGTGTACTAGTGAGCCAGCCAAAATGAGCTGACTCATTTTATAGTTCCACAATAGAAGATTTAACCAATCAGAAGGCTCAAAATATTCAATGCATCATGTATAAAGGGGGCCATGTTTTTTCCGGAATATTCACTGCCAGCCTTTGATATCGAAGACGGAAGAATTACGGAACAGATGCTGGCGGTATTGGCGATATAGTCAGATTCAGTAGAGTGTCTGACTCGTGAGTGTTAATCTTTAACGTTGTTTCATTGAACAGATTACGTACTGCGCTGGATTCTATATTCATAGACTATGGGGAACATGGTCAACATGATAGACAATTTTTCTCTCCAGAATCCATTTTACATATTTGTAAGTCTACCATTCATCCATGCACTGAATATTGCTGCCACACCTGGTCTAGCACTTCTACTATGTATTTAGAGATGCTGGACAAAATTCAAAGAAGAATATGCAATGGTGTGTCTCTCTATAACTCCTCTGTGATTGTCATGCACGTATAGTTGGCCACTCCTATTCGAGGGCACCCGTCTACTAAGGCGGCTATCCAATCCCTATTGCAGACGATTTCTCAGGCGCATTTATTCAACACCCACGGAGCATTGCTGTGGTTTTATACAGCAACTATGATGAGCAGACCTTAGTTACAGTTTCTGAAAAATAGCATGTTATCTCGCATGATCAACAATTTGAACAAAGCCAGTTCGTTCAAGCCATTGGCCACGAAGTGGTATCAGAAATTTCGATACCAGTCATATTGACCGGCTAAAAGGCGAAAGACAACGGGGGAAAGCGTCAACAAATATTCCTGTTGATATGTCCCTTGATTTTCGCTATGTGGACTTGTTTGCAAGTCACTAGCGGGACAGAAGTGTCATATACGACGCAAACATAAAAACCGAACGAGATTACTGGACACTCACGCATCCAATTCGACAAGAGAGTCCATTATATAATAGTTTTAAAGTGTGCTATATTTATGGAATAAAGTGCTCAATATAAGAGATAGAGCGTATGTAAACAAAAAAGTGAATATTGAAGTCAACACTCAGAGGCGACAGGCTGTTTCATGCTGGACGCAATCATCAGGCCACATGTGTTTTTTCTCGACTATTTATATATATATACGGGTCAGTGGTGTATTATGGGTAATCCATTCTGGCGGTTATTTTTGCGGGAGTGGCTTGTTTATTTATTTATTTGCATTAATTTAACTTACTTGTTTGTTATTTATTTTTATATATTTTTATTTATTCTTTTCGGTTTTCGATGTTTTAGTGAAGTAGTAAAAAAAAATTTTGCGATGAGCTCTAATCGTTTATTTAGTAGTTTGTTTTTGTCTGGGAAGGTAATTAAAGCTATTTTTTCGTCCAATTTTTTGGATTGATTGTTCTAGATTTTCTAACAGTTATTTATTTATTTCGATTGATTAATCTTACTTGTTTTTTCTTATTTGTTTTTTATTTTTATTTATTCTTTTCAGTTTATTCTAAAGTTTGTTATGGCGGAAGTGGTTTGTTAATTTGTTTATTATTTTCTTGAATTAATTTATTTTACTTGTCTTTATTTATATTTTATTTATTTTTATTTATTAATTTTCAGTTTTCGATTTTTAAGTCACGTAGTAAAAATTTGTTTTCATGCCTGCATTTAGAGCTGAGTTCTGATCGTTTATTTAGTAGTTTGTTTTGGTCTGAAATGCTGATGTTCTTTTCCTTATTTTCCATGATATTTTTGATTTGGTTTGCGTTTTGTTTTTAATTTCCCAGATATACTTATAAAACATTGTGATGTTCTCGTATTTACTATTTGTGAAAGATGTTTTCTGTGCATAGTTTCTTTGTTTCCAGTGTCCTTCAGTTACTGCTATGTATATTTTTCTTCATTATCTGGTGATTTTACCGTGGCTTGGTATATTACATTGCTTTGTAAACAATTACCGTTTCAGGGACATTCTTTCTTAGATGGTAATTATATATATATATATATATATATATATATATATATATATATATATATATATATATACGTATGCATGTGTGTATATATGTGTGTGCGTGCTATTAATTCAAACATTATTTTAGTGAATTCCTGTATTTCAAATGAACGTTCCGTTTTTTTATCAATGCATTAAGCACGTTTTCTATATTTTATTCTATATATTTTATTTATGCATTGAATATTGCTGCTACATCTGGTCTGATGCTTCTGCTATGTATTTAAAGATTATTGATAAAATCTAAAGAAGTATCTGCAAAGTTTTCGGTCCTGAACTGGCATCTCGGCTTCAGTCACTTTCCAACCACCGTAATGTAGCTTCCCTGTGGCTTTTCCATAAGTATTTCATGGTAATTTTTCTGTTGAGCTGTCCTCTTTGGAATCAGGAAGTCTCGAATTTAATCGCAGCACTTGATTGGCAGCTAGGTCTCATTCTTTTACTGTTGAAATTTCTAGTTTTAACCGTAAGTTCTATGCTAATAGTTTCTTCTCACGTACTTTCTTGCTTGTAAAACACTCTTCTAAAATTTCAATGAAGCGTTAATCGTCCTCTTCTGTGATTTGAAACCTGTTCTTTTATTGTCCTTTCTCTCATTAAAGTTGTATCAGTTTCTTTTACTCTCGGTAACCCCTTGTGTGTTAATGACTTTATCTCGATCAGCTTGGTCGGAAATGATTAGAAGAAATGCCTTAATACTTAACTTTGTTTCTGAAAGGCATCTTTCTCGCTTCCGGATTTCTTTGTCATATTGTCCGTCCTTTGTTACTGTATGACACAGTTTCTTTCCCTACAAAAAAAAAGTAAAAAATCACTGGGAAAGAAGGGGACTGTGTTTTCATATTTTGCATCTGTCGAGTTTTTCAACCAGTATTATCCGGTAAATATCATTGGAAATCAAGTGAGAGCAAGAATTCATGTCGATTTCAACAATGACAATCCAGTTCTTTGTATTTCTCGTCTTTCCTACCATTTCCCAAGATTTTTCAGGATTTGTTCCAAATGACCCAAGAAGAATTCTTTGCAAAATTCTAAATCATTTTTTTACTTTTAATGTCATCTAATAGTACGTCATCGTCAAATAACAAATTTATTTTCTTGTTTTTCTCATGCCTACGCATTTCGAATCTTGATATGATTATTATTATTATTATTATTATTATTATTATTGTTTTTGTTGTTATCGTTATTATTATTGTTAATATTATTTTGGTATCATCTATTGACGCAATCAATGGAAATTATGTTCTTGAGAAATGGTGCCAACAAAATTCCTCACTACTCAAGAACTTTTCGGAGAATCCTGGCAGCGTAAATGATGGCAGTTATCTGGAGCTCTACAATCTTCGTTTCAATTCCATTTCTCCCTTAGCGCTATTTCAATTATCTTGGTGGTGTTCCAAGTGCCCTCATTACTACAGGAATTACTTCAACATTTATGTTCCATAGCTTATTATTATTATTATTATTGCTACTACTACTATTATTATTATTACTACTACTACTACTACTACTACTACTACTATTATTATTACCATTTAAGAGAGGAGCGTGATTTAAGAAAAGAAAAAGCAGTGTTAAACAATATTTCGACAATATGTCTGTCTTCTTCAAGTTATTTTTTTTAAATTTTCAAGTATAAAAATATATAAATCTACAAAAAATTATAAATTTTTGTACAAACATTGCTTGTCTTGCAATGAAATAAACGGCTGTCCTGCTAATGAATGCGTCCAAAATGAATGAAACGCCGCCAGTGTGAAGGCATGAAACTGAAACGTTCTTAATATGATGGTGACCTTGTTCACCTGGAAATTTTCCGTTAGTTGATTAAGAGGAATTAATCAAACAACTTAGTATAAATCTTATGGAACTCTCCTGTCATTCTGTTCATTCTTCCGGGGCGGAAGTTAAATGTTGGCATAGGTGACTATTCTAATATGTTTTAAGGGTCGAAAGGTCATTAGATTCAGAATGTGCTTCTTATTCAGAAATTACTTAGAGTCGTTTGTAAGAAAACGTTCTGCAAGCTCCATTGATGTCACATTGTTGTGTGTGACATCATACCTATGACCATTGAATCTTATATTTAATTTTTCCGTTGTACAACCTATTTTTAACATACAACGTGTATTGACACATGCGATACCCTGTCTTCATCAGCCGCCGACCAGGGGTGATATCACGGTTTCGGTGGCTATGGCGGGACTGCCACCCCTAGCGCCACCAGCAGCGTTTGCCACCAGGCAGGGTATGAAGATAAGCTAATTAATCGTTTCTATTTGTAAATTCTTGTAATGAAATAAATAAACGATTGTTCCTCGTTGCAGCTTCTATCCGTAATGAAAGTTCCTGAACGCGTTTTGCCGTTATTGACGCGCTCGTAAAAATCGTTATAGACGACCACGCAAATATTTCACTTGCGCATGTTAGGTCGTGATGTTGCGCGCGTTTTATTTGCTTGTTTTGATCTCGACCAAAATCCAACCTGACGTATGCTGAACTGTTTTTTGAATGTGATGCGAAACGCTCTTCAACCAACAGCCAGTGATGCCTATTTTTGAAAAGAAGGAAATGACCGAATGTCCCGGAAACCCACGACACCCAATCTCAATAAAGTCATATTTGCTACATTGGGCAGCGTATATTAAACGGGAATCAGTACAATTACCGCCCTCTGTGGAAATCGTGATGTTTCTCTTTGAATTCGTGATAAAATTAATTTGACTCGTTGTTGCACAATGCACAGGGTTTTCCTCTTCTATGAATGTTTTCGGGAGTACAACAATCCGAAATTCCAAAGTTGTTTTGAGTGTGTCCGCTTACATTTGATTAAATTTGATTTTTTTTTTCTTTTGAAAGAAACTATAAGCGGCTTGAGGAAAAAATCTCTTTGAAACGCGGATATTTTTGCGCAATGTGCTCATGCCTGTCGTTTAGTATTTTCGAAATTCCAACCAAATTTCGGTGTTACTTGATGACTAATGGGATTCTGTCAGAATTATTATTGTCTTTTTCTGGGTTTTGTCCTGGTTAGCTTAGTTTATGCTGACTGGGTTATTTAATGTCGAATATATACTTTACAGGATAAACATTACAATGAAGGTCCAGTCTACTTCTTTAGTGAAAAGGTAAACAAAAAGTGCGGATTTAGGTTCGGTCTACACCCAAGTGTCCTCTTTTACCGCCTACAACGGATGCAGCCAGCAACAATGCAAAATAATCTCGAGGAACTCAAGATCACGTGACAACAACGTTATTATTATGACACCCAGTTTCCCGTCAGTTATAACTCGTACTTTCCATAGTAGATCAAGTTACAACAAGTAACCAGGACTCTCCTCAGTACTCTAGTGCATTTTAACAGTGCTGTCGTTTGGAAGGTAATAATTTTTCTCTAGTTATTCTACTCCTTTTTTTCGGGACTGTTGCCAGTGCTCCGGTAACAATTAGTACAACTGCTATCTTGAGAGCTGTTTGTATGACTTTGATATACTTTTGCAACAAATCAAGTGAGAACTTAGTACAAAGTCATGAATATTCTCTCGTGGATTTAGTCACTCGGTAGTAAGATGTGCCACTCAGTGAGGTTCTTTTTTGTTGTTTTTTCACAATTCTCGAAAAATATGATATCAGCCACGTGTGTCACTCAGCCAAAATACAGTCCATATTTAGCACCAATGAAAAAGAAAAGTAACTTTGAACAGAAGACGAGATTAAGGAGTACAATAAGAGATAGCTGACGGGAGTCCCAAAAAGGAGTTTCGAAATTGTTTTGATAACCGATAACTGATAGGTGTTGGTACTTTAAAATAGATAGAGGCACCATTGCCCTAGGTAGGCTATTTTAATTATTATGAAATGGGTGGATCATTTTTAAGCAAACTTCGAACTATTGTTTTATATGGTCAAACACAAACTGTTTGCAAAATTCCCGGTGAAACATTGTTCCTACTCTGTCATGTCTGCTTTTATATACAATTTATTACGTAATGCCATAAGTTCTGTCCGAATTTTAACTTTTTGTTAAAGTGAACAAAATTTAAAGAGTATTTTATAATGTCTAATGGAGCTGAACATTATTTTTATGTTTAGATGCATTTAAACTGATCAAATTTTATTTCAGAGAACAATAAAATTAAATTTTGTTTGATTAAAACCCTGCTAACATGGAAGTACCCAAGAATCATTTGATGCACATAATGCTTTATGAGTTCAAGAAAGGAAACTCAGCAGCCGAAGCGGCTAGAAACATTCACTCAGTTTATGGAGAGGAATGTGTGAATGAAAAAACTTGCAGAAGATAGTTTGCAAAATTCAGAGGTGGAGATTTCACCCTTGAAGATGAAGATCGAGCCGGACGTCCAGTTGAGTTTGATGAAAAACTTCTTGAAGCAGCCCTTGAAGAAAATCCTGCTTTATCAGTTGAGGAATTGGCAGTGGTTCTCAGTTCAAACTATACAACTGTTCATCGTCATCTTCAACAACTGGGAAAAGTTCCTAAACTTGGAAAATGGGTGCCTCATGAATTGTCTGAAAACAACTTCAAATCCCGAGTTGACATTTGCTCTTCTCTCCATTCTCGCCAACTTGTTTCACCTTTTTTGGATAGACTTGTGACTGGCGACGAAAAATGGATCTTTTATCGAAATGTTAAGCGTCGTAGACAGTGGCTTGGTAAAGGGAAAGGACCCCAGCCACAGCCGAAAAGGGAACTTCATGGGCAAAAGGTTCTTCTTTCAATCTGGTGGGATTGCCAAGGAATAATCCACTTTGAATTCTTACCACCTAATGCAACAATTAATGCTCAAATATACTGTCAGCAATTAGAGCGTTTGAACCAAGCTTTGAGGAAAAAAAGACCTGCTCTAGTGAATCGAAAATGGGTGATGTTTCATCAGGACAATGCGCGACCACACACAGCAAGAATCACGTCACAAAATATCGAAGAACTTGGTTGGGAGAAAATTCCTCATCCACCTTATTCTCACGACCTTGCGCCTTCAGACTACCATTTGTTTCGTAGCTTAGAGAATCATTTGGAAGAAACAGCTTTTGTAACACAGGAAGAGGTTAAAACTGACATTTGTGAGTTCTTCGAATCCAAGCCAAAAGAATTTTACTGTAATGGAATTAGTAAGCTTGTTAATAGATGGAAGGAAGTCATAGATAATCAGGGAAAATACATTGTTGATTGAATCTGTAATTAAATGTAACATTTGGTCACTTGTTTTCTTTATTCAAAATTCGGACAGAACTTATGAGATGACCTGATATATCTTGATGAAGCTATATCATTTTAGATTGATGGCCGCGATCACTGAAAGGCCATTATTTCTATGAAGGGGTCCAGGGTCGATATATTTCATCCATCGCAAAAGAAATCTCAGTATAATTAATTATCTTTCAAATATATTCAATTTAATTTATACTTAATTTTTCATTCAAAAATACTCAATATGACATAAGTTCTCGCTAGACATTGATCCGTGCGTATCTAAATGACACTAATGTGGATTATAGTCTGATCATAATCTTTCAATAATTCACAGTCTCGTGTCAGAAACAAAACTACATCAATATGACTGGAGTCGAGACAAGGATTTGAAACCGTATCCTTGGTTTCATTTTTGATTTTGTTTTCCTTTCAATTTGATATAATCAAGTCTATGAATGAATATTTGACGCCGATGTTTCTTAGTAACTGATCCGAATGTTCTGCGCATGTGCTTTTTTTCTATACACTTGCCGGTAAATACAATCGACACAACAACGGAAGGGAGACGTGACGCTTGCTCCAACGCCCGGCTCAGGTTCAGGCTTTCATTTGACGAAAGAGGACTACAAGTCACTAGTGAAACGCCAAATTTGATACTGCGTCTAATGTGTTTTGACTTGTCAGCCAAACATAAACAAACAAAATAAAATCTTTGCCTCGATAAAAGGTACAAATCCTGATGAATGACGGGATAGTTGAAGGTGGACAAATAAGAGTCAACATTCAAGAGGTAAAGGCAGAATATGTTTGTGACGAAACATTAAGTCGTATCAAGTGTGTCTAAAACTGTCCCAATTAAGTTAAAATGTATGTTCGTTAAACTTTGAACCTATTAAGCTTATTGGGTAAATTCTGTATCTGTCTATATTTCTGAGATGAGGTATTATGTACATTATTTACATTATTCAAGGGCACATGGCACAGTGGATAAAGGCGTTGATTAGATCCAGTGACAGGACCCAAATAGTGTGAGTTCAATACCCGGTTAAGGCAGTAGAGAACTTGGAGAGGGGAATTAACAGGAGATAACTGATAACTGACATTCATTAAACATGACACTAGAACAGTCTACCCCAGTGAGCCAAATAAAGGGTTTAGTTCGACATTCTAACCACCTGAAGAAGGCCGGAGCGTACAACGGCTGAAACGTTGGAATAAATATGGCGACAAAGATGAGGACAATAGTTCGAATAATGTAAATAGTGTACATAATACCTCATCTCAGAAATATAGCAGATACTGAAAGGCCGAAACGTTGTAATAAATATGGCAACAAAGATGAGGACAATAGTCCGAATAATGTAAATAGTGTACATAATACCTCATCTCAGAAATATAGACAGATACCGAAAGGCCGAAACATTGTAATAAATATGGCGACAAAGATGAGGACAATAGTCCGAATAATGTAAATAGTGTATAAAATACCTCATCTCAGAAATATAGACAGATACTGAAAGGCCGAAACGTTGTAATAAATATGGCGACAAAGATGTGTACAATAGTCTGAATAATGTTAATAGTGTACATAATCCCTCATCTCAGAAATATAGACAGATATTGAATGACCGAAACGTTGTAATAAATATGGCAACAAAGATGAGGACAATAGTCCGAATAATGTAAATAATGTACATAATACCTCATCTCAGAAATATAGACAGATATTGAATGTCCGAAACGTTGTAATAAATATGGCGACAAAGATGAGGACAATAGTCCGAATAATGTAAATAATGTACATAATAACTCATCTCAGAAATATAGACAGGTACTGAAAGGCCGAAACGTTGTAATAAATATGGCGACAAAGATGAGGACAATAGTCGGAATAATGTAAATAGTATGGGTAATTCTGTTTGTTGGAGAAATGATGTTGAACGAAAAACGTTTGATTTTGTTCGGAAATAATGTATCAGAATTATTCCATTATTTTTGGTATCTTTATTTTTGTTGTTTTGATTAATACTTTTGTTTAACCATGCTGATAATAGCTAACATTAGTGGCTTTGTAATTATCTCGGATTTCAATTTCAAAACATCTCCAAGCGGATGTTAGGATTAGTCAGTTTTTCAGGGAAGTTTTTTTTTTTTTTTAATTATAACTTCTTTAGTTATTTTGCACTTCAAGTTTGTATTGTCAGCTGGAGGAGAAAAGGGAAAGTAATCATATTTCCTAGATACAGGACGCGATGGCTAAATTGGCGCTGTTTTTGTTTGCTTTGCATTTAGTAGGTTAAGTTGGGCACTGTGAGAAACAGATCACAATGGCGCAAATGACTCCGAAAGAAATTTGAAAACAGCATGCTGTACTGCTTGGCATTCGCACCGGAAATTCCAATACAAACATTTCAAAGTGTTTGGGTGTCAATCTGAGGACAGTGCAGAAGATACGCAAGGAAATGGATGAGTCTAATGGTGATTACGAAGGTACGGCAGATTGGAAAATTCACTCTGATCGTTCTGATAAGAAAAGAACTCCCGAATTTGTTGGTGAGGGTCTCAAACTCAACACGGAGGCCTGCATCAAGTGCCTTGAGGATTTAGGAGTGCCCTGAGGACTTAGTGCATGCTGAAAGACCCTATATCTGGCAACAGGACTCTGCGCTATGCCACACGAGCAGAAGACAATTTCTGCGACCACCGCACCCCTTACATCTGGCCATCTAACTCACCGGACTGCAAATTCCATGATTATTATGTCTGGAGGTGCAGTTAAGTGGGCGACCAACAAAACTGCTTGTAACACGAAAGGCGAAGGATTATGGCAGCTTAAACAAGGAGACCGTCCAGAAGAGTTACAGGAGGTTCTGAAGTCGTCTGGAACCTGTGGTTGACGCGAATGGCGATTTCCTTTGATAAATTTACTCGTTAGTATTTCAAGATATTTTGGGTAATTTTGGTAAACACTATCTGATAAAATGAGATATCAGTGTTATTTTCGTTTTTGACGACAATTTATCCATCGCACCCTCTGTATGTGTGCATATATGTAAAACATGATCACCGTAGTCTGAATGTAGAAATCCAACGTAGTAAGTAATTTGTTCAATGAAACAGCACCAATATCTAGTAGCAGCTATTCAGGAATTCTTACGGTCTTCCATATCAGAGGTTGGCAGTGGATATTCGGAGAGAGTAGGAAAGCGTAGTTCTGCAGGTCTTTCATCTCACAAGTTAACAGTGGATATTCCGACAAGAAAAAAAAACAAAGTGGCCGTCTTTATACACGTCGGATTGAATATTCCACGTCTTCTGATTGGTTAACCTTCTCTTGTTAAACTATAAAATGAGTCAACTCATTTTTGTTGGCTCACTAGTACACTATGTACACAAAATAACTTAACAATATATATATATATATATATATATATATATATATATATATATATATATATATATATATATATATATATACATATATATATATATATATATATATATATATATATCGTCTGGAGAAAAGAAATCAGCGAAATGATTTCGAATTCTGGTTGGGTTCGTTACATTCACTTTATCACAAATATCCTTTGGAAAGGTATGAGGCCATTGCTTCTCCCTCGAGTTATGAGTTAATCATGAAGGTATCCTTGGTTAGCGATCAGTCTTGGAGGAGAATAAGTCTGAGTTCAAACCCGAGGAGATTTCTTTGGTAACTTCATGGTAAAGTGGGCACCTTTTCTTTATATACAGAGATATTTAAGATATCTTCATTCTTGATCAAAAATATTAGTTTTCAGGGTGATATATTCGTCATTACAATTGGTCTTCCATAGTTTTTATTTTATTTTAAACAATGTGTTAAACACATTTTGCATATGTTATTTTTTTATATATATATATTTTATTTATGCATTGTATATTGCTGTCACATTTGGTCGTGCTTCTGCTATGTATTTAGAGATTTTAGATGAAATACCAAAGAAGAACATGCAATGTTATTTGGTCCTGACCTGGCATATCGGCTTCAATCTCTTTCACACCACCGTAACGTAGGTTCCATGTGCCTTTTCTATAAATATTTTCAAACTCATTGATCTGATGAACTTTCCTCCCCTCCCCTGTTCGGTGACAGAGATGACAATTCTCTGGTAGATGCAGGCGCATTTTGTTTGTCAAGTGCGTATTTCGTATTTGTTTTTGGAGTGAGTGTTTGGTCAAATGATTTTTAATAATTACCTAGTCCAGCATTAACTTCGTCCAGTTAAGTGAATTTTTTTTTCTATTGCTTCAATTAAGTATTGTGGTTTTTTAAAAATTGCTAACACTATTTTGTTTAGTTTCTTGTATATAAATTATATTCCTTGTAAATATTCATTAGACTTTCATTTTTAAATACTGTTATTTTTACTCCCCACCCCCACAGACAAATTGTACATATGGGAACTAGTTAGGACTACATAGAGACTCGTGGTATTATGGTGACTGAAGTAAGAATGTGTTGTTTTGGTGTAAGGAATACTTTGGCATGTTTGGATCAGTAATTGTGGCTAGCTAAGTTTAAGATATGACAGCTTGAAGACCAGTCTTCCCCTCTCCCTACTTTTGGCCTTGTGTCCCATTTTTGTATTCAAAATAAATATTACTTTCCTCTATGGTGCCTAAACTTTATGAATTTAAGCGTACTACTAGACTGATGACTAGGTTTCATCTTTTTACCGTTGAATTGGCTAAGTGTAACCGTAATTTCTACGTTAACTGTTTCTTTTCCCGCACTTCTTACTTGGGGAATTCTCTTCCAGCTTCTTGCTTTCCAGTCAACTTTGATCATCCAAAATTTAAATGCAATGTCAATCTTTATCTTCTGTGTTCTTAATTTTTGTTATTTTATTCTTCTCTCTCCATAATAGTGTTTCTTTTGCTCGTGTTCTCTTACACTCAGTAACTTAGTAGCTTTATTGCCCTGCTTGTGGCGAAATTATTTTCTAAAAAATGGTTCTTTCGAGTGAGCAGGCCAACAGACGTAAATCACG
The DNA here is from genome assembly GCA_964036315.1 of Acanthosepion esculentum. Taxonomy (NCBI): domain Eukaryota; kingdom Metazoa; phylum Mollusca; class Cephalopoda; order Sepiida; family Sepiidae; genus Acanthosepion; species Acanthosepion esculentum. Next base: position 1,837,598 of record OZ038502.1, on the reverse strand, counting down.
ATAGACGTATTATATTTTCAATATCTACATGCTTTATATAAACATTATGCAGATACTGAGGACGATAACTGTATAATATAAAAAGGATATATATATATATATATATATATATATATATATATATATATATATATATATATATATATATATATATATATATATAAAGAAATATAGTCTTAGGGTGTGCTATATTTATGGGATAAAGTGCTCAATATCAGAGATAGAGCGTGTGTAAATATAAAAGTGAAACAGACTGTCGCCTCTAAGTGTTGACTTCTATGTTCACTTATATATATATATATATATATATATATATATATATATATATATATAGGTAAGATGACAACGAATATACAATTTCAACGTGCGTAACACTTAATTTAAAAGAGGGCTCAATACAAAGTAGAACAATATTATTTAAAGATATTACATCGAAAACAAGTGAAAATAGCTACATAATTACAGTAGTGTTTCGATGCGTATCAACGAATCTCATCAGGCGTTTGTAAATTAATTTTGAGTGAACGATTTATTTAGATTTAAAACCAAAATATAGCCTCTTTTTACGAAGAAAGAGGCTGTATTTTGCTTTTGTTTCTAAATAAATCGTTCCCTAGCCCCCCATTAATTATCTAGAACTCCTTGATAAAATCTAAAGAAGAATCAGCAATATTATATGTCCTGATCTGGCGTCTCGGCTTCAGTCACTTGCCCATCGCCGTAAGGTTTCCTCCCTGTGTCTTTTCTATAAAGACTTTCATGGTCATTGTTCGGTTGAGCACTTCGCTATGGTGCTCTTTCAATTTGAAAGCTTTGCTAGACTGGCGTCGAGATCTCAGCAATTGACAATTGAAATTTTTTTTATCGGAAACGTGACGATTCTAAAGACTTTCCCAAAACCTGTTTATTGTATGCGTTCGGATATTTAGTATGCTTCCAGGGGTCTGTTTATTAGAACGGTTCGGTTATTTTACAAAGGCTTCCAAAAATCAGTTGGTAAAGTTGAGCATAAGTAGCCGTATAAAAAGTGATCTTTCAAAGCGACAATTTTTACCTTATTTTATTAGAGTTTTGTAATGTCTGGCACTAGGTTTCAAATAATCGGTATAGAGAACCTGTGAGTTTGTTTTGGTAAATATTTATAGAATGTCATTTATTCGGCCGTTTCTAAAAATAATTTCAATTGAATACTTGCTTTTTAAAAGAGTTTCCAAAAATTTGTTTATTTCACACATTTTCTATATATCTGGTGCTCTTGCTATTTTGAGCTCCTTGATAAAATCAAAAAAAAAAAGGAATCAGCAATATTATAGGTCCTGATCTGGCGGGTCGGCTTCAGTCACTTGCCCATCGCCGTAAGGTTTTCTCTCTGCGTCTTTTCCATAAATTCTTTCATGGTAATTGTTCGAATGAGCTCTTCACTATGGTACCTGGGCTCTTTCAATTTAAACGCTGTACTGGACTGGCATCGCGATCTCCTCAATCAACAGTTGCTCTGGCGTAAATTCTATGCTAACAGCTTCTTTTCTCGCACTTCTCGCTTGTAGAACTTCCTTCCGGTTCCATGCGTTCCAGCCAACTTTAATCTTAAAACATTTAAATGCAATGTCAATCGCTATCTACTGCCCACTTGATTACTCTTTTCCGCTCATTAGTAATGTTTCTGTTCCTAATTCTTTCAGACTTAGTAACACCTTGTGTCTTAGTGGCTTTATTGCCTTACTTGGGGTAATGCTGATTTTTAAATAAATAGAAGAACCTGTGGATACCATAAGGGTTATCAACTCGAAAAGTGACGTTCTCAGTTATAAATCTGACCGACAGATTCATTCACACTGTAACAATGGCCTTGAAAATCATTAAACTTGTTCCACTTGTAAGTTAAATAGCAGGATAGAGCTAGTTTTATTCGAAATCAACCTAAGAGGGGTGGACTCCGTCAGGCGATCTTGCTCTAGACACATCCACTGCTACTAGGGCTACGTATATGTGGGCCTCTACGAGCCTGACGTGCTAGGGGAGTCGTGCTCGTGAGAAGGAAGCGATGCCTTGGAAAACCCAAGACAATAAAAGTGAGACAAGAGAAAGAGAGAAGGAGAGAAATAAAAGAGGAAGCAAGGAGATGGAAAGATATGGGCGCGAAGAGCAATGGGAGAGACTGACAGAAGAAGAAGGGAAGAAAGAAGAAGAACTAAATCCGAAACAAAATTCACAAAATCCTAACAAAACAAAACACACCCTGTAATCATTTTTGGGAAATTTGTATTTAGCTTTAATTTCCTCTCAATTTCCATTTTTCTGCTGCCTACATTGTCAGCTAAAGAACCTCGCAAGCCCATACCCGACGTCATTGTTAATTATATATATATATATATATATACATGTTTCAGTTGAGCTCTCTGAGGAGGAAGTGTGGGTTTGTAAATAGAGACTATTACTGCTTATAATGCAAGACACTTCGGTAAATCGAATCGAGTTCTCTCAGTGATTGTGTGTTTATCTAAAAAAAAAAAAATACGCTTAACTTCACCTGCATCCTTGCCGTGCGCAAACGTCTTAGTGGTAGAATCCCCCCGCCCCCGACTGACGCCAATTCTATCGGGTTTCGATCCTAGCTAAATGAAACCAGACGTCCAACAATACTGATGAGCAGTGATACAGCGAAACAGTCTTTCTGTGGATGATAATATATATATATATATATATATATATATATATATATATATATATAAAATTTGGGACCTCCACTTTTTTGGCTTAAATTTTCGATACCAAAGGTTTAAAATTAAATTTTAAAAATGAAAAATATTTCTTGAATATTTCATTTTAGCTTTAATTGAAAGCTTAATAATTAAATTTATTATTTCCATTAAGTAAAATATTCTTTGTATTTCAGATAGAAATTATATAGATTGGAATGTCAAATTTAATTTTGATTTCTTAAAATTTTCTTAAAAGCGGCCATTTTCTTAATTTTAAGAAATTTGTCAACAAAACAAGTTTTTCTATTTTAAAATTCATTTAAAAAATAAATATATATTTCTGATACGTTATTTTAGTAAGATTAGAAAATTTAAAGTTAAATTAATCTAATCTGAAATAAATATTACTTACTTATAACATCAAAAATAAATATACAACCAATTATTAACGATTGGTCTTGTTCATTTGATCCAACGTTTGATGGATTGCTGATAGACGAGGCGATGACAGCTACTATGGATGACCCCAATTGTCAAAATTCTAAGTGAACGCATATTTTTGTAATACATAAAAGGTTAATGATCAGAGTTGAATCAGACCAGAAAACAGCGGTATTAAAAAGTGCTCAATACACGTGTGAAAAAATAAAAGTAAAAATTAAATGTAGAGCTTTTAACTTTAAAAATCAGGAGGTCAGTTGAATCCGCCATCTTTGTTTCAAGCTTACGGTATCCGCAGGCGACTTCTTTAAAGTCGATTTAAATAAAGCGTTAAAACGTCATTTGATAATATCGCTTGAGGATACCGTAAGGTAGCGGATTAAAATGACCTCCAGATTTTTAAAATCTCTCTCTCTCTCTCTCTCTCTATATATATATATATATATATATATATATATATATATATATATATATATATATGGGCAGCAACCTTTCTTGCAAACATTTTTTTATTTGATATACCAGACAACGAAAATTTGATGATTTTTTTTATTTAATTTTTCTAATATTCTTACATTTATCTGTTTGGTGGAGGTGGTAAGAGGTGTCAAAATTGTCCGTCATGTCTATTGACCCAAACGCTTTCGGCCACTTCTTTAGACGTTTTTAATGGGAATTTCTTGTTGAGTGTTGTTATTTTATTTCGTGGGTGTCTCTTTGAGATGTAGGGCGTGGTGCCTGGTTGGAAACTTTCTATTTAAAAATAAAAAAGGTATATATATATATATATATATATATTTGTGTATTTAGGCAGCAATCCTTCTTTCATGCACATTTCATTGAATACGACAGACAAGTTGCTTTTATTTAGTTTTTTATACAATTTCTCATGCGATCTAATAATTGTTTTTCTTTTCGAATTTAAATCATGACAATTATGTGTGGAAAATAATATCGCCCAAATATCCGTCGAGGCTTCGGCGGCACACCTTCACTCTACTTTGTCAAAGTTTTTGATGACGTCTCTGCATAGTTGCTCCTCGATCTCACCAATATGCCTTGTTATCTCATCCTTCAGCTTATTGTTGGCTTGTTGGCATAGACCTTACTTTTGAGATGACCCCAAAGGAAGAAATCTAAAGGCGTCAAGTCGTATGATCGTGGTGGCCCAAAGAGTTCGCTGTTTCGAGAGATAATGCGACCTGGGAACTTCTCATAGCATTGCATTCAGGCTTCGATAACTTTAACACGTTGTTTGATTGTTAATTTTTCCATGGTAGAAATTGCCAATGACTTAAGTTGTTAAATCTGAAAGAAAAAAAATCATTAGACACCTAAACTTAATTCATATTTAAAATCGGTCCAATTTATTGGAACACCATTTTCTTGGTTAAGAAGAAAGTGAAACATGATTTTTAATTAGAAATTTTATTATGACAAATTTTATTAAATTTTGTTCTCTTCAAAATATCCCCCTTTAGCCTTGATTACTGCAGCACAAATTATTGGCATTCATTGGAAATGTTTTTCAAATTATAAGTTTGATAATTGATTCCATTCTTTTTTCTATGACTCTAAGAGCTCTTTTTCATTTATTTTTTTTTTTTTTACTCTTCTGCAAGTTCATCACATGCTAATTCTGAGATGGCTTCAAACTTTTGAACTGTAGAGGATAGATAGATAAATAGATAGATAATAAAAAGGCCGAGATATATATATATATATATATATATATATATATATATATATATATAGATAGATAGATAGATAGATAGATAGATAGGGACAGAATTAGATAGATAGATAGATAGATAGATAGATAGATAGATAGATAGATAGATAGATAGATAGATAGATAATGAACAGACTGAGATAGATAGATAGATAGATAGATAGATAGATAGATAGATAGATAGATAGATAGATAGATAGATAGATAGGGACAGAATTAGATAGATAGATAGATAGATAGATAGATAGATAGATAGATAGATAGATAGGGACAGAATTAGATAGATAGATAGATAGATAGATAGATAGATAGATAGATAGATAGATAGATAGATAGATAGATAGATAGATAATGAACAGACTGAGATAGATAGATAGATAGATAGATAGATAGATAGATAGATAGATAGATAGATAGATTACTATGTTTCCTTTCTTAGCATAACCATTACCTGATATGAATGAACGTAGCTTTCCAACACCTATATATATATATGTGTGTGTGTGTGCGTGCGTGCGTAAAGAGGTGCTGAGAGGTTGACATATGACCCATGTTGAAAATCTGACCAAACGAACATCAGATTATATATATATATATATATATATATATATATATATATATATATATATATCAGTCAGATACACAGATGACTGACGAGGCAGATTTTTCCCGCAGTAGTTTGCCATTCCTAGATCAGTTGCCATCCAAGGCTATAGAACCCGGTCTGTCCTACTACTTACCCATTGCTGGTGGGAGGAGAAGAGGATTCGTACCTTTCCCAAGAGTATTAACACGTCAGTGAATGTAATGGATTCAACCTGAACCCGAACTCGGCTCTCCGATTCCTGAAACCGAGCCTCTATCCATTACTCCATCGCGCCTCCTATATAAGTAGACATTGGGAATCAACACCCAACGGTGACAGTCGGTTCCATACGCTTAACCGTAATTTTTAGGTCTGTTGATTGCGTTTAAGCATGAAACAGTCTGTTACCTCTGGGTGTTGACTTCAAAGTCCACTTTTATATTTATATACGCTCTATCCTGGATAGTGAGTACTTTAACCCATAAATATGGCATAAGTGTAAGCAAATATTTTTCCATATGCATTGTTTACGCCAAATCCATCGTTTGAAATGGGGAAAAGGTAAAAAAAAATAATGTGATTATATATATATATATATATATATATATATATATATATATATATATATATATATATATATAAAGGGGATGTATTTTTATTTATTAATCCGAAAGATTTTATTACCTAAACGTTATTTTTAATGGATGCCCGTATTTAAGTAGATTTAAGTAGACGCTCCCTTTATTTATTAAGCAGCTTATTTATTTTCGCCTACCGGCATGAATATTCGAGAAAAGAATGGGCTCTCTGGCCAGATTCTAATCTGCTTCCCCCTTGGCAGGTGTAACCATCGTTAGATCCGACGTGCATTTGATCATCTAGGCCATGCACGGCGACGACGAACATCGAAAGCTGAATGGCGCCTTCAACGCAACTCTTTTTCCGGCTCTCGCAATATTCACATCACCTCAGTTTGTATCCGAACGCAAACAAAGCAATTTATAATTCAACCGGAGCACACATATTTTTCTCTAAAAAGATTACTCGAATATTAAAGGCCGGTAGGCGAAAATAAAGAAATATACGGATTAATAAATAAAAATCTATCTCTTCTTTAGAAACTGGGTCGATATAAATGTTTCGAGAGGGTGAGGAAGATTTGCGCCTATAAGACACTATACAACTTTGCTTGGTGGGCATCACAAACAGCGACCGAGACTGTATGCAGCATGTCAGATCTTATCAAGGTAAATGCAAAGATTTTATTTTGCAATATGAACGGAAATAAAAAAAAATATTAATGATGCTTTTTTACTTTCGTTTCTAAAACCATATTGCAAAATATATTCCTTGCATTCACTTTCTATGTGTTTGCATTTAAGAACTCTCAAAAATATTCTTACGGCCAAATGTAAAGGTTAACTATGGAGGATGCTAAGTGATATAATTTAATAAACAAAAGTGTATAAATGTTGTTATTGTTAAGAATATTTCGGCAATGTCCAGCCTTGACAGAGCTGATAAGTGATTACGCGGACTTGTGGATGATGAATTATTTTCCCCTAAAACTCTCTTCCCACGGAAGAAATGTTGCGAGCCTCTTTTTACTCCATTGCTATTCCCATAGAAAAGGTTCAGACGAGCCACATTTTTTGTTTCCCCAGTTCAGACCTTCACAGCTAGGACTCGCCATCCCCACGTACACAGGATCAAATCATCCTCCTTCTCTTCATATTCCTTTAGTAAAAAGGAAGTTCCACTCAGACTACTTTATTTTCCAGAACTGTCACTTTGTGTAACAGATTCCTCGACGGTGCTTTTCCGACGTCTACAATGTTAAACTCCGCAAATCTAATATGACGCCGTTGTCATGTGTAAAAGACGCCCGAGAGGATGCTTCCCGGATCACTACAATCTTAATCACTTCAAATCTAGGCTCAATCGTTATCTTTTCTAAATATCCTCATAATAGGCACCACGTCCTATACTTTTACCTCCTTACGATAATTTAATTCAGTAAACCTCTGCTTTGAGTGGCATTTGGGCCTTGTATTGGGTATTAAAAGTTAGGGAACAGGCTCTACTTTTAGACAGAATCTCGTATCACGAATGAGGAAAGAGGTTAGATTTGGAATACCGAAACTTTTCAGTCTCGAGACTTTTAAATCCCGAGTCTTTTAAATCCCGTGACTTTTAAATCTCGTGACTTTTAAACCTCGAGTCGTTTAAATACCGAGACTTTTAAATCCCAAGACTTTTAAACCAGGAGACTTTTAAATCTCGTGACTTTTAAATCTCAAGTCTTTTAAATACCGAGACTTTTAAATCTCGAGACTTTTAAATCCCGAGACATTTAAATCAGGAGACTTTTAAATCTCGTGACTTTTAAATACCGAGACTTTTAAATCTCGAGACATTTAAATCCCAATACTTTTAAATCCCAATACTTTTAAATCCCAAGACTTTTAAATCTTGAGACTTTTACATCTCGAGACTTTAAAATCCCGAGACTTTTAAATCGGGAGACATTAAATCCCGAGACTTTTAAATCTCGAGACTTTTAAATCCCGAGACTTTTAAATTCCGAGACTTTTAAATCCCGAGACATTTAATCTCGTGACTTTTAAATGTCGAATCTTTTAAATAGCGAGACTTTTAAATCCCGAGACTTATAAATTCCGAGACTTTTAAATCTCGTGACTTTTAAATCCCGAGACTTTTAAATCTCGTGACTTTTAAATCTCAAGTCTTTTAAATCCCGAGACTTTTAAATCTCGAGACTTTTAAATCTCGAGACTTTTAATTCCCGAGACTTTTCAATCCGGAGACTTTTAAATTGCGAAACTTTTAAAGTCTGAGATTTTTAAATCCCGAGAGTTTTAAATCTCGTGACTTTTAAATCTCGAGTCTTTTAAATAGCGAGACTTTTAAATCCCGAGACTTTTAAATCTCGAAACTTTTAAATCTCGAGACTTTTAAATCCTGGGACTTTTAAATCCCGAGACTTTTAAATCTCGAAACTTTTAAATCTCGTGACTTTTAAATCCTGGGACTTTTAAATCCCGAGACTTTTAAATCTCGAGACTTTTAAATCTCAAGTCTTTTAAATACCGAGACTTTTAAATCTCGAGACTTTTAAATCTCGTGACTTTTAAATCCCGTGACTTTTAAATCCCCAATACTTTTAAATCCCAAGACTTTTACATCTCGAGACTTTTAAATTCCGAGACTTTTAAATCGGGATACATTTAAATCCCGAGACTTTTAAATCCCAAGACTTTTAAATTCCGAGACTTTTAAATGCCGAGACATTTAATCTCGTGACTTTTAAATCTCGAGTCTTTTAAATAGCGAGACTTTTAAATCCCGAGACTTAAAAATTCCGAGACTTTTAAATCTCGTGACTTTTACATCTCGAGACTTTTAAATCCCGAGACTTTTAAATCGGGAGACATTTAAATCCCGAGACTTTTAAATCCCAAGACTTTTAAATTCCGAGACTTTTAAATCCCGAGACATTTAATCTCGTGACTTTTAAATCTCGAGTCTTTTAAATAGCGAGACTTTTAAATCCCGAGACTTAAAAATTCCGAGACTTTTAAATCTCGTGACTTTTACATCTCGAGACTTTTAAATCCCGAGACTTTTAAATCGGGAGACATTTAAATCCCGAGACTTTTAAATCCCAAGACTTTTAAATTCCGAGACTTTTAAATCCCGAGACATTTAATCTCGTGACTTTTAAATCTCGAGTCTTTTAAATAGCGAGACTTTTAAATCCCGAGACTTAAAAATTCCTAGACTTTTAAATCTCGTGACTTTTAAATACCGAGACTTTTAAATCTCGAGTCTTTTAAATCCCGAGATTTTTAAATCTCGACACTTTTAAATCTCGTGTTTTTGATATACCGAAACTTTTAAAGTCTGAGATTTTTAAAGTATGAGTTTTTTTTAAATCCGGAGACTTTTAAATCTTGTGACTTTTAAATCTCGAGACTTTTAAATCCCGAGACTTTTAAATCTCGAGACTTTTAATTCCGAGACATTTAAATCCGGAGACTTTTAAATTGCGAAACTTTTAAAGTCTGAGATTTTTAAATCCCGAGTTTTAAATCTCGTGACTTTTAAATCTCGAGTCTTTTAAATTCCGAGAGTTTTAAATCCCGAGACTTTTAAATCTCGAAACTTTTAAATCTCGAGACTTTTAAATCCTGGGACTTTTAAATCCCGAGACTTTTAAATCTCGAAACTTTTAAATCTCGTGACTTTTAAATCCTGGGACTTTTAAATCCCAAGAGTTTTAAATCTCGAGACTTTTAAATCTCAAGTCTTTTAAATACCGAGACTTTTAAAATCTCGAGACTTTTAAATCTCGAGTCTTTTAAATACCGAGACTTTTAAATCCTGCGACTTTTAAATCTCATGACATTTAAATATCGAAACTTTTAAAGTCTGAGATTTTTAAATCCCGAGACTTTTAAATCCCGGGATTTTAAAGCATGAGATTTTTAAGTCCCGAGACTTTTAAATCTCGAGTCGTTTAAATCCCCCTGACTGACGCCTATTCTTTCGGGTTTCGATCCTAGCTAAAGGAAACCAGACGTCCAACATTACTGATGAGCAGTGATACAGCGAAACAGTCTTTCTGTGGATGATAATATATATATATATATATATATATATATATATATATATATATATATATATATATATATATATATATAAAATTTGGGACCTCCACTTTTTTGGCTTAAATTTTCGATACCAAAGGTTTAAAATTAAATTTTAAAAATGAAAAATATTTCTTGAATATTTCATTTTAGCTTTAATTGAAAGCTTAATAATTAAATTTATTATTTCCATTAAGTAAAATATTCTGGTGTATTTCAGATAGAAATTATATAGATTGGAATGTCAAATTTAATTTTGATTTCTTAAAATTTTCTTAAAAGCGGCCATTTTCTTAATTTTAAGAAATTTGTCAACAAAACAAGTTTTTCTATTTTAAAATTCATTTAAAAAATAAATATATATTTCTGATACGTTATTTTAGTAAGATTAGAAAATTTAAAGTTAAATTAATCTAATCTGAAATAAATATTACTTACTTATAACATCAAAAATAAATATACAACCAATTATTAACGATTGGTCTTGTTCATTGGTCTTTTAAAGTCTGAGTTTTTTTAAATCCGGAGACTTTTGAATCTCGAGACTTTTAAATCTCGAGACTTTTAAATCCCGAGACTTTTAAATCTCGAGACTTTCAAATCTGGAGACTTTTAATTCCCGAGACTTTTAAATCCGGAGACTTTTAAATTGCGAAACTTTTAAAGTCTGAGTTTTTTAAATCCCGAGACTTTTAAATCCCGAGACTTATAAATTCCGAGACTTTTAAATCTCGTGACTTTTAAATTCCGAGACTTTTAAATCTCGAGACTTTTAAATCTCAAGTCTTTTAAATACCGAGACTTTTAAATCTCGAGACTTTTAAATCTCGTGACTTTTAAATCCCGTGACTTTTAAATCCCAATACTTTTAAATCCCAATACTTTAAATCTCGAGACTTTTACATCTCGAGACTTTTAAATTCCGAGACTTTTAAATCGGGATACATTTAAATACCGAGACTTTTAAATCCCAAGATTTTTAAATTCCGAGACTTTTAAATCCCGAGACATTTAATCTCGTGACTTTTAAATCTCGAGTCTTTTAAATAGCGAGACTTTTAAATCCCGAGACTTAAAAATTCCGAGACTTTTAAATCTCGTGACTTTTACATCTCGAGACTTTTAAATCCTGAGACTTTTAAATTGGGAGGCATTTAAATCCCGAGACTTTTAAATCCCAAGACTTTTAAATCTCGTGACTTTTAAATCCCGAGACATTTAATCTCGTGACTTTTAAATCTCGAGTCTTTTAAATAGCGAGACTTTTAAATCCCGAGACTTAAAATTTCCTAGACTTTTAAATCTCGTGACTTTTAAATACCGAGACTTTTAAATCTCGAGTCTTTTAAATCCCGAGATTTTTTAATCTCGACACTTTTAAATCTCGTGTTTTTGATATACCGAAACTTTTAAAGTCTGAGATTTTTAAAGTATGAGTTTTTTTTAAATCCGGAGACTTTTAAATCTCGTTACTTTTAAATCTCGAGACTTTTAAATCCCGAGACTTTTAAATCTCGAGACTTTTAAATCTCGAGACTTTTAATTCCGAGACTTTTAAATCCGGAGACTTTTAAATTGCGAAACTTTTAAAGTCTGAGATTTTTAAATCCCGAGAGTTTTAAATCTCGTGACTTTTAAATCTCGAGTCTTTTAAATAGCGAGACTTTTAAATCCCGAGACTTTTAAATCCTGAGACTTTTAAATCTCGTGACTTTTAAATACCGAAACTTTTAAAGTCTGAGTTTTTTTAAATCGCGAGACTTTTAAATCCCGAGACTTTTAATCTCGAGTCTTTTAAATCCCGAGACTTTTAAATCTCGAAACTTTTAAATCTCGAGACTTTTAAATCCTGGGACTTTTAAATCCCGATACTTTTAATTCTCGAAACTTTTAAATCTCGTGACTTTTAAATCCTGGGACTTTTAAATCCGGAGACTTTTAAATCTCGAGACTTTTAAATCTCAAGTCTTTTAAATACCGAGACTTTTAAATCTCGAGACTTTTAAATCCCGAGACATTTAAATCTCGAGACTTTTAAATCTCGAGTCTTTTAAATACCGAGACTTTAAAATACCGAGACTTTTAAATCTTGTGACTTTTAAATACCGAAGCTTTTAAAGTCTGAGATTTTTAAATCCCGAGACCTTTAAATTCCGAGACTTTTAAATCTCGAGACTTTTAAATCTCGTGACTTTTAAATCTCGAGACTTTTAAATCTCAAGTCTTTTAAATCCCGAGACTTTTAAATACCGAGACTTTTAAATTCCAAGACTTTTAAATCCCGAGACTTTTAAATCTCATGACATTTAAATACCGAAACATTTAAAGTCTGAGATTTTTAAATCCCGAGACTTTTAAATCTCTGGATTTTCAAGCATTAGTTTTTTAAGTCCCGATACTTTTAAATCACGAGACTATTAAATCCTGAGACTTTTAAATCTCGAGTCGTTTAAATCCCGGGACTTGTAAGGCCTAAGAATTTTACATCCCTTGACTTTTAAATCACTAGACTTTTAGATCCCGAGACTATTAAAGCCTAAGATTTTTAAGTCTTGAGACTTTTTAATGCCGAGTCTTTTAAATCTCGAGATTTTAAATCCCGTGTCTTTTAAAACCCTAGACTTTAAATCCTGAGATTTTTAAATCCCGAGACTTTTTAATTCGTTCTAATTAAAAAAGAAGAAACGCTATAGTTTGAACGATCGTTGTATCATAATTAGGCTGAACCATGCTCAAGACGAACCATGGATTTTCGAAGTGCAAAGCCTAAACGTTTGTGACCGAATTCTCTTTGCCAGCTTCTGTTAAGTGCTTTTATTATCACTTTCCTAGTAGAAGAAAACCCACGACTTCCCCTTTCCACACCGAAAATACTAACTTAGTCTTCTACAGAGTTTAACCGGTTCTGCTGTCGTATATTTCGTGGGTGCCCAATGTAAACGATCTGTAACCGTGTTGGCTTTAATTCGAGTCACGTCATGAGACTTCGTAAAAGAAACAGCCCCAGACAAATGACTCACAAGAACTGGTTTCAATCAACAGTTTTTGACTTGACGTCCACTTTATATTTAGTAGCAGTTCAGCACAAATACAAGACTATATTTCTTTTCTTTTTCGTTAGTCTTCCCTTTTCTTTTCTCCTCTCTATAACGACAACAACAATCACACCATCGTCGCTATCTCGACGTGTGACAACTGAGCGACAGGTTACACGATGCAATTTCATAGCACGCATTCGCCGTCAGAATCAAAAACGAAAACAATATAAGCGACAAGAAATCCGATTTAATTCTAAAAAGAACAAAAATTCTCTTTTTTTTCTGGTCGGTACGCCAGAAGTGTATTATGTCTTTAGTCGCGTCTATTTTTCGTGCGAAATCTCACTAAGCATTAGCCAAAAAAACAACCGAAAAAACAAAACAATTGTTTAACTCAGATTTCAAGTGCGTATGGACTAAAGAAAATACGACAAACTTGTTTGTCTTCAAATAAAAAATGATATTACTTAACTCACCCCGTAACTTCGGCAAATACAGTACCGTGAAAAAAAAAGTCTACGGCTTATTTAAATTATTGTACGCGTATGGCTGATGGTAATCACCAAGAGATTGTGGTTTAACCCACTTGACTTCGCCAAACGCCCATTAGGCGACGCTGTTTAAGTCTATAAAAAGACAAAGATTTCAGAACCAGGGAGCTAAGACGAAAAATGGCATCATGACGTTTTCCACTTAACATTTTTGTAATAATAATAATAATTTTGTACACACGGTGACGATTCTGAAACTCTGGGGGGGGCGGGGCACTTGGGGGTCGAGATTTTTCTGCGGAGGAGGTGGTGGAAATTGAAGCAGTGTCTTTATTTTCATACTACACCACTATCATATATACAACTTAGGAATGAGTTTTAGTATAAGTATGCCCTCAACCCCCCCCCCCTCTCAAGCTGTTGGACTACAACAGAGGTTAACTTCAAAACAAAATCAAAGGTTCAATACTAATGTCAATACTAGCAGAACAGTGTAATTTGTCTGCTCTGATTTTTTTGCCTCTACAAAATTTATAAAAGTGGGGGAAACCAAGGATTCCAGCCAAAATTCGAGGGGAGGCAATGGCTCCTTCTGCCTCACCCCCGTAGAATCGCCACTAGTCACACACATTTTACATTGATAAACCCTTCGTAAAATGTGAGCTGTACTTGTGAGTACATTTTTTTTGTATTTCTTTAAGGCATGGGCTAACAGGGATCCCTTCAATGAGTCTATCAGAACCTTTTTCTAAACCAGCCGAGTGCTCCAACCATTACTGAGATTGCTGATATCGTCATTTGCTACATCTTTTTTAGATTTCTACTTCCATATCCTTGTATTTTAATACTTTTGGAAGATCTTCAGAGATGCATTACAGTCTGCAGGAATTACCATGTCAATAAGAAAGCACATTCTGTTCTCGTGGTGTTTGATCACGATGTCTGGGTGATTAGCTTTGATAGTTCTGTAGGTATTTTGCAAAGTCTCGTAAAATTGTTACAGGTCCTATGATTGAAACTGAGAGGTGTTCATATGAATTCCATGCAGTTTCCTTCCAGTAAAAGTTGCAGATTTTCCAGTGCAAATATTGGCCAACTCTCTCATGCCAAGTTTTTTATTCGGTAGGTGCCAATAACGTGCACCCTGATGCAAGACTGTCAATTGTTTCTGGATATTCATCACAGGGTCTGCATTTTGGGCTGAAACATTTTTTCAGTACGTGTGTTCGTTAATTCCGAGTTAGCAAGCACGGGTCCTGTGCAGCAAGAATAAGACCTTCGGCTTCTGCTTTTAATTCTGCACTACGTAACCCCTGATGTGTACGGGATTTAGCATAGGCAGATTATTGGCTATGAAAAGGCTTAGGTTTGGTTTGGTTTGGTTTGGTTTGTTTTACGGCTTATCAACCTCAATGGGTCATTTAATGCCGACAACTTTTTTTCCTGGTAATATTTTTGTTTTGTCAAAAATCTATTTCTGGTAATATTTTTTCCTCAAAAATATATAGGTGGTAATATAATTTAAAAAAATGTATTGCTGGTAATATTTTTTCTTCTTCAAAAATATATTTCTGGCAATAATTTTTTACAAAGTATTTCTGGTATCAAAACCTAGTTTTACACTTTCATAATGCTTTTTACCTCAGTTTCGGGGTTAACTATTTGCCATAGCTGGAATCCTAACAAGTGCTACCACCCCGGTTCAGGGTGGACCTGGGAACACCATCAATTAAGAGGTGGTTCCACACTCCTCAAAGCCTCCTGATCAGAGGCCTTGCTGTCGGACGTAGTTTATCGTCTTACCCTGGACGCGGATGTAGTTTATCGTCATACCCAGGAGGAAGCGGCTTATCTTGTCATTGTTTCTGCATTTGATCCATTACATTTGATTTTGCAACCTTTTTTATGTTCTTTGCCACTGCAGAAGATGTATGATGACTTACTTCCTCGTCATCTTCTTCTCCTTAAATTATTATTTGTAGACGTATCATTTTCCCAGCCAGTGTACCAAGTAATATCGTTAGAGATCATGTAGTAACAAGTCATTTGAATACCCCAGGACATTTATTAGTATTTTAATTATGATCTACTCTTGTTGGGTTTTGTTTCTGACATCGATTATCATTTCTCTCTTTGAAACGATTGAAAACACGACGATAACGATTGATTGATTTGCGTCAGTTCAGATAAGGAGATATAGATATTGCCAGTTAAAAAAAAATGTTGCCTTTTTGGTATCTCTCCTAAACCTTGTTCGTCCATATATATTACTCAAGCTCGCTAAGTAGATCATGCTCTGTTTTCCTCTGTCCTTCTTTTCTTCAATATAGCCCGTGAGTATCAATTTTTCCAAACCCTCTTTCCTCATTATGCGCCCTAGAACTGTCTCTTCCTGGTGTTAAGTATAAGTGTCCTTTTGTTTCCATTTTCTCTAAAACTTCGTCGTTGCTCACAAGTTTGATCCATGATATTCTCAGTATCCTTCTGTAGAACCACATTTCTGTTGATTGAAGTCTCTTCTTCGTCTATGAGAGTAACAACGATTTGAGCAGCTGTGTTTCCAAATTCTTCTTTCTCTCCGACCACACACCTTTTCTTCTATGCTTTTAATTTGTCAATTTAGATTTATCAAACTTAGCAGAATAAATGTTGCACCAATCCTGTAGTTGGGAAGGGTGAATCTATCTTGAAAAACAGATGAATACCGATCATTGACATCAGGGATATTATTTTCACTCCAGGCATTGCGACAGTGCCACTAGAACGCGGAGGTAGTTACAGGAAGGGAAAATGAAAGAGGAGAAGAAGACTGAAAATGGGGAAAATTGGAGGAAGGGCAAAAAAGGAACAGGATTTAAAAGGACAGAAGATGGCGATAGACGTTGTATTTAAATTTTTGAATATTGTAGTTATCAGGGAAGCAAGAAATCGGAAGTGAATTCCACGGGTGGGAAGTGCGAGAAAAAACTGACAGAATACAAATGACGATTGCATCTAGCTATTTCAATGGTAAAACAGGGAGGTCTTCAATTCATGTGGAAAAATGCTCCTCAGAGCAGTTACCATGAAAATAATATGTAGAACAAGCATAAGGAAGCCACGTCACGTCGGTGAGAAAGTGACTGGAAACGAGATGCCAGGTCAAGACCGATTGTATTGCAGACCCTTTCTCTGGATATTGTTAATAATCTCGAGATACACAATAGGAACACCAGACCAGATACGGATACAGAATTCAATACGCAGATGAATTGTAGGTTTATAAATGTGCAAGATGAATTCTGACGAGAAAATGTTTTTGGCACAACACAGTTAATCAACCTTCCAGTAGATGCAGCAATTGATTCGATATAGTCGGTCCACTTTATGTTAGTGCAAAATGTGGAGCCAAGAAGGCGTACAGTGTTGCTCTCCTGGAGTTCAACTTCAGCCATACTGATGGTAGGTAGTAAAGTTTCTCTGCAGAGATGAAATTTTGTTTTGGAGGTGTTGAAATTTACTAGCCATTTCTTGCCCCAGTTAACCACCGATTGGAGGTTCTTATTAAGATTATTTGCCAGGTTTACTTAGTAGGATCTGTTGGATTTAGACAGGAATAAATGGTAGTATCATCTGCATACATACCTAGTTCTTTGAAGTAGGTATGTATGCAGATGATGCACCTGGTATTCCCAAGCGGTCACCCATCTAGGAACTGACCTGGCTCAACGTTGCTTAACTTCAGTGATCAAACCGGTCTTTCAAAAAATTTCTTTGCATCACATCCAACAAGTCCAACTCGGGGATATCTCAAAAACGTATCTCGATAGAGAAATCCATTTAACGACTGCTTTCTACGTCACGCAGTTGCCGTTATTCTGTCGAAAGGATGCGCTATACATTATGAGGTCGATGTCTCTAATTTGTTGCTCAAATAATACGAGCATAGTGCAATAAATACAATCAGAATCAAACAAATATATAAACAACATTTTATATATGTCTGTATCTTTCATATATATATATATATATATATATATATATATATATCGTCATCCACAGACTGTTTCGCTGTATCACAGCTCATCAGTGTGGATAGACGTCCGGTTGCCTCTAGCTAGGATCGAAACCCTACTGAATTGGCGTCAGTCGGTGATTCTACTACTAAACCGTTGGCACACGGCAAGGATGAAGATGAATTTAAGCGTATTTATTTTTAGATAAACATACAGTGACTGAGAGAATTCGATTCGATTTACTGAAGAGTCATGCATTATTAGCATGATATGTATGTGTATGTGCGTGTGTCTCTGTGTGTGTGTGTGTGTGTGTGTGTGTGTGTGTGTGTGTGTGTGTGTGTGTGTGTGTGACATCATTATAGAAGGAAACTCCTACACTTTTGAAAACCCCAAAACTACATTCAGAATAAATAAAAATTTAAACTGCAACTCCAAAAATGTGTTTTATGCACTCAAATGCACAAAATACAAGAAGTCATATATAGGTATCAGCCAAGCACTAAACAACGGAGTTTCCCTTCACAAAAGAAACAACAAATTACCAGACAACAGAAAACTCTTTGTATCACAACACATCTATAAATGTAACCAGGGTGAATTTAAAATTATGCCAATATATCAAACAATTATTCTTACATACAAATATAAGAAAAAAAAACTTCATAAACAAATTTAAACCAGCACTAAATAGATCATAACCCCACACACAAAAACATACAACATGCACACATAATGGCCAAATACAGTGGTCGAACCACTCATATGCATACGCACACACTCACACGCGGGTATCTGTGGAGCACGAATATATATATACATATTGGCAAAAAAACAAATAGACTACTCACAAGCACACACACGAACCCTACACAACATAGGAAGTGTGTGTATGTGTATGTATGCATATATGTATATATATGTATATGTGTGCCTATATATGTATGTATATATGTGTATACTAATTCCTTATAATAAAACAGTATGTATGTATGGAGAGGGAATATACATATACATACGCATACTAACAAAAACACACACAATACAAAAAATGGAAATACATCTAAAATCACACAGGGGTCATTAAAAGATAAGAATACAGATATCTTACTCTTTCTCGGACCAATCTTAATTGTTTTATTACTCTTCAAGCACAAGAACTTTGTCACTGCCAGTCCAAGATAAACATTTGTGTCACTACCACACAATAAAGAAAGAATGCTTAACATTAAGAATGTTTAACATCGAAAAACATAAGTAAAATTAATTCATTTTAATGTGTGGAAATATCCACTCTTTGCAAAATTATGGAAAATAAAGCATAATATATATTTTTTTTTAAAATCCACATTACAACCAAAACATTAGAGGTTTCTCTCTTCTTTTTAATATATATATATATATATATATATATATATATATATATATATATATATATATATATATAAAGTGAACATAGAAGTCAACACTTAGAGGCGAAAGTCTATTTCATGCTAGATGCAATCATCGGGCCCGATGATTGCACTAGCATGAAACACACTGTCGCCTCTAAGTGTTGACTTCTATATTCACTTTTATATTTACACACGCTCTATCTCTGATATTGAGCACTTAATCCCATAAATATAGCACATCTTAAGACTATATATATATATATATGGTCAGCTAAATGAAAGAAAAGACAAGAGGAAAAATCTTTTATGTCAACTCGTTTAATTCACTGAAGAACTTTATCAAGGCAACGGTAAACATTTTATTTCGTAACCTGTATTCATACAGAAAAGTAAGGCCGAGAAAAATATCGTTTTCAAATTTTTAACAAGAGATCGCGCTAAAATGTTCTAAAATCTTACTAAAGATTTATGACAAATAAGAAAAGGCATATCGGGTGAAGACCTCCAATAGTAGCAACAATTAAAATGGATAACGCATATAACTAGAAGAGAGAATAATAGGTAATCACGATCTTGACTTTCCACACTACTTCATACAAAAGGTTAGGAAGAAAACTCCCATCACTAGAAAGAGTGTTAATAATAGACTTAAGAAATTTATTTTCATGGAAAACTGTTTTGAGAAAAAGATTTTATAAATTTCAATGAGTGCCTAATGTTTCCTGTATGAAAACGGTTATTTTCACTATTAGTTTTACCGTTTACCAAGAATTCATTTTCCACATAAGATATCAAAAATAAAAAAATCTTGTTGACCAAAATATGACCCTCATTTGACAGTAAAATAAATATTCTGATGGTCTGTTCTCAGCACCTCATACGTTAAAATGTGGGGCAGAGAATATGACCGCACCCGACAGAGCAATGTAAATATCCTGTTTACTGGAGATCCTCTCCTTCTGACTCAACAAAGTAAATCCCCATTTTGATCGGAGCTTGTTTCTCTTCAGATTCTGGAATTAACATCGCCGTTGAACTAACGAAATTGAACTCTTTTAAAGTAGACCAAAATGGTGGAATTTTGCAACTGCAAAGTCGGCGAAAGTTGTTGATAAAATGTGTTTAGCAGCAGTCAGGAGATTTTCATGCAGACGAAGGTCATTGCACTTATGTAATTAATAGTAAACACTCTTCTCTTCTTCTTTTCCCGCCTTTCTTCTTTCTTTCTTTCTCTCTCTCTCTCTCTCTCTCTCTCTCTCACACACACACACACACACACACTTAATCTCAATTCCTCTCTCTACCATTCTCTCCTCTTCCTTTCTCTCACACACACACTCACTCACCGTATCACTTCCTCACTCACTCTCAATTCCACTTTCTCTCTCACCTTCTCTTTTTCTCTCTCTCTATTTTTATTTTTCTCTTCCTTTCTCTCTCTATCCCTCTCTCTAGCACTTTCAATTCTCTCTTCCCTCTCACTCTGTCACTCTCTGGCTCAACCTCAATTCCTGTCTCTCTCTCCTTCTCTCTCTCTCTCTCTCATTCTCTCACAGACACTCTCTTTTCCTCTCCCTCCCTCCCTTTCACTATCACTCAATTCCTTTCTTTCACACACAACACACTCACTCTATAACTCTCTCTCACACTCTCAATTCTTCTCTCTCTCTCTCTCCTTGTCGCTCTACTTATCTCTCTCACTCCTTCTGTCTCTCTAACGTACACATACACACGCACACACACGGACACGCACACACACACACACACACACACACACACACACGCGCGCGCATACACACACGCATACACACATACACATGCACATTCCTTTTTATTTTCTTTCGCGTTGCATAACTGTCATCGTGCATGTTTTCAATCATTTAACTGGAGTTTGTCATCACGGGGAAATCCGTGGAAATCACACCCTCTTTTTATGCGTATTTATCTTCCTTTTTTTCTTCCTTCTTTCCTTCCTTTCTTTCTTGCTTCCTTCCTTCCTTTCTTTCTTCCTCTCTTTCTTTCTTTCTTCATTCCTTCCTTTCTTTCTTTCTTCATTCCTTCCTTCCTTTCTTTCTTTCTTCATTCCTTCCTTTCTTTCTTTCTTTCTTTCTTCATTCCTTCCTTCCTTTCTTTCTTTCTTTCTTTCTTCATTCCTTCCTTCCTTTCTTTCTTCCTTTCTTTCTTTCTTCCTTTCTTTCTTGCTTCCTTCCTTCCTTCCTTTCTTTCTTTCTCTCTTTCTTTCTTTCTTTCTTTCTTCATTCCTTCCTTTCTTTCTTTCTTTCTTTCTTCCTTTCTTTCTTTCTTCCTTTCTTTCTTGCTTCCTTCCTTTCTTTCTTTCTTTCTTGCTTCCTTCCTTTCTTCCTTTCTAACTTTCTTCCTTTCTTCCTTTCTTTCTTCTTTCCTCCCTTCCTTCCTTCCTTTCTTTCTTTATTTCTTTCCTTCTTTCTTCCTTCCTTTCTCCTGTTATCTTTTGACGTAATGCAAGTAAGAGAGCAATTTACGTAAGCCTCAAACCAAAGAATGAATTGATGAAACCGAACCAACGAGTGTAACAAAAATCCGGTTTTATTTTTTTTTTTTTTTTTTTTAATTCCGTAAACAAAAATGCAGCCATTGAAAACTTGTAAGAAAATATTATCTCGAAACCACTTTAACCTTTAGAACACTGGCGTATTATTTTATTCTATTTATTTATTTTAACAGAGACTTCTTTGAGATCTATTATTTTCATTGTTGCTGAAGAGGGCGTTTACATCAGAAGGTCGAAAACTCATAAAACTAAATTGATATCATTATTAATTGTTTTATAGGAGTTGCGGCTCGTAACGAAAAATCGACAAATTTTAGAGATATCAGATCGTGGAAGGTCATAAATTTCAGATGAAAGGGCAATGACCCCTGTTTTCAAGTTGGGCTTTTTCGATTGTTGACAGGATATTTCTAGGATTAACCTCTTAGCAAAAGTAGCAAAACCTACGAGCTCCGCATTAACCCTTTGAGCCTTGCGTTCCTGAAAAATGTTAACCCTTCTGCCTGAGCTCCTGATTCAAAGTTCGCAAATAATTGGTATGTAATGTTTCACGGTAAAAATAAAACTAGTTAGAAAGATTTTACCTACCGTTCAACCAGTGGCTGGGCATTACGTCATTTTTCTATGCCATTTTTCTCTCGGTCAGATCTCAAAAGGTTAAATACTTTTAAGCTGTTGGGTGAAATCGATATCTTAACCCTCCGGCAAAAAATGATGATTTAGACTCCCCGAATCACAGCCAAGAAGTTCAGTTCCAAGATCATTTAAACAACTGGACAAAAAGTGTATTTAGACGAGGTAAGCTTTTGAAAACAATTAACATTATCACTGATATGGATATTGCAATGAAAGAGTTTTTACAGTGGTGTCCACCTTGTAAAAGGACTGAGAGCCACTCGTGGCAGAGTAAGAAGTACAGCTAATGCGGATATCTGTGGACGATAACGGTTATCCCTAGATTTGAACAGGTTAAGATTGTAGTGATCAGAGAAGCCACATTTCGGGAGTCGGTTCTACAAAGCAGTGCTTCGTGGGGAGAAACTGCTTGGGTGGAACTTACATCTCACCAGGGGAATTCGAAGGCAATGCGAGTGGTTCGCTACAATGGACGTGGCATAGAAATAGCGATAGAGCAGCGTCTTGCGACGTTGTAGGGTGGGAAATAATTCATCACCCACAAGGACGCGGAGACGATCTCTGGACTATATCGAGAGTAGAAAATGAAGGATATGGAAGCTACCACGCATGTATAGTAGCAGTGTTCCATTTTCGGTTCGCTCTCTTGTAAAGGCAGAGGATAGCAGGAGGAATGAGGAACTTGCTTGAGCGGTACAGGAACCAACCACTTTTCCAAGCTCTTTAGCGATGAATCGTATGTAAGAGTTCCGCTTAAGGTATGGGTTGAGTTGAAGTCCCAATAGGCGCTCGAAGCATGGAGTCTCCCTGAGGGAACATCCGTTCATCATGACTGATGAAAGGTCTGGACCCAATCGGAACAAGTAAAGAAGAAATGAACAATAACAACAGCAATGCTCAACATTTTCGATGATGATAAAGACATGCGGTTCAGCACAGACAAACTGACATTGACTACTTCTTTAAAAAAAAAAACTATTAATATTATGATTAATACAAATTCCTGGATAAAAGGACTTGACCAAGACGATGATTCTAAATCTTTCGTAATCCAAGTAGCGAGTACTATAAGGCATTTGGCAAACAAAGAAAAAGTCAAAAATTTATGAATTTTTTTAGTACGGAACCTAATTATCACAATCGGATTACGGCTTTAAAATTGCAAGCAATATCTCTCTCTGCAATTGTTCTAAAATAGATTCTCATTGGGATAATTTCTCTCTCTCTCTTTCTCTCTCTCTCTCTTTCTTTCTCTCTCTCTCTCTCTCTATTCTAAAATAGATTCCATTTTGACTAATCTATTTAATTTGAAAAAGAAGTTCGCTGATGACACAGGCATGCACCTCGTCTTAGACAAATTTATGAAGACGACATTCAAGAAAATCAAGATTGGTTAAGGCCATTAACATTTTGATTGATATAGATTCCGCAATAAAATTACTTGATCCAGATGATTATTCCAGATCTTTCAGGTTCCAAGAAGCGGGTGCTATGAGGCATTCTCCAGAAGAAAAAGATGAATTTTTAGTAGGGAACCCAATTGCCATAATCTGATTACGGTAATCTATATCGGCAGAAATATCAGTTCTAAATTATAGGTTCAACACTAACTACTGTGATAACGAAAATGGATTCCAAATTAAGAAAATTAATAACTTGTTATAGAACCCACCATCTGAAGGCAGATGTTGCCCGGCTTTAAATTGCCAGAAGTAACAGTGCTAAAGGTTTTAATTCAATTTGGGTTAACCTATAAAATAACCACAAAAACAAAAGGAAAAAAAAGAAAGACTATTTAGAGAGCAAATCTAACGGGATGTTTTATCAATGAAACATCAAAGGCTCTCAACATCCCTCTCAAGGATAGAAATAAACATACGCTACCATGAAATTGTAATAATAATTAAGAATAACGAAAATGGATTCCAAATTAAGAAAATTAATAACTTGTTATAGAACCCACCATCTGAAGGCAGATGTTATCCGCCTTTAAATTGCCAGAAGTAACAGTGCTAAAGGTTTTAATTCAACTGGGGTTAACCTATAAAATAACCACATTTGGTGTAAAAAAAAAAAAAATGAAGTACTTTTGATCTATCACTGACTGGATGTTTTATTTTGGTATCATTTATACGGGAAAAACTTTATAAAGAAAATAAAAAATAAATCAACATCATTGCGAAGGAAATAAATACATATACACAAGCAATAATTTATTTTTAATCATTTGACCCCATGCAAGGCAGTAAAGCCACTGAGACAGAAGAGGTTAATGTGTGTGACAGAATAAGAAAGAATAGAAACATTAATAAGACGCGAGAAAAAGAAAAGAAAAGGGATCAGGAGGACAGCAGATAACGATTGACATTGCATTAAAATTTTTGAAGATGCAAGTTGGCTAGAAAGCATGAGGCCGGAAGAGAGTTTCGCAGGCGAGAGAAGAAGCTGTTCGCATAAAATTTACGGTTGCATCTAGCCAATTCACCTTTAAATATACGCGAAATGGCTTCACAAAACTAAAAACGGAATGCTTGTTAGGCTTCTTTCTGCCAAGGATCGAACCTAAATAAAAATAAAAGAAAAGAACAATGTTAAATATATGATTAATATTCGCCAATCAATTAGGTGCATTGACGCAGAAAGAGATTTTTTATCCATACCCACCGCCAAGCAAGGCAGTAAAGCCACTGAGACGCAAGGGATTACTGGGTGTGGAAGAATTAGAAAACAGAACATTATTAAGGAGCGATAACAATAGAAGAGTAATCAGGAGGACAGAACATATCGATTGACATTGCATTTAAATTTGGTGAGACCACTTGGCCAGTCTAGTACTGTGCTTAAATTTATCAATTCTAGGTACTCTGGCGAAAATCTCATCAAAACGGTTGTCAAAATTATCTATAGAAAAGACACAAGAGGCAACTTTACGGGGGTGGGAAAGTGACTGAAGCCGAGATGCCAGGTCAGGACCAATAATATTGCTGATTCTTCTTTGGATTTTATCAAGAATCTCTAAATATACAGCAGGGGCACCGGACCATATGTGATAGTAATATTCAAAGCATGGACGAATGGAAGACTTATAATTATATAAGATAGATTCAGGAGAGAAGAATTGTCTAGCACGACGCAGTGAACCAACATTTTTAGCAGCAGACCTAGCAACTGATTCAATATAATCTTCCCACTTCATGTCGACCGAGAATGTTAGCCCGGGAAAGAGCAACGAGTCACTCACCAGGAAATTAGCTTCAGCCATGCTGATGTGAGGCAGAAAGTGCTTTCGCAGATGATTAATAGAGAGAAGTTTCGTTTTGGAGTTGTTAAAATTAACAAGCCATTCCTTGCTCTGGTTAACAACAGTCTGTAGGTCTTCTTTTTGTTTTTTAGATGAGCTGCCAATTTGATCTTATCAAACTGATCAGACTTACTATTGAGACAGGAGTAAATGTGAAGAAGACCCGTCGAACGCTTTCGAGATGTCCAAAGCAACAACCCGAGTATCACCATTATTATCTAAAGCTTGACAGACTCTTTCAGCAATAACTGGCAATATATCAGCAGTTGACCTAGAGAAGCAAACGCCATATTGCTTACTGAAAGAAGGCCTTGCGATGAGAGATACTTAACAGATTGAGAGCTGTTATGGTTTCTATTAGTTTTCCAAAAAGAAGTAGAAGGTCGATAGATGGAAGGATCCGACGGCTCGCCAGAATTCTTAAAGACTGGAACAATAGAAGAGGAATTGCAACAAGCAGGAAAGCAAGAACCAGCTCGGCACATAAAGAAAACAGAAACCAGTTCAAGGGCACATTTCTTAAGGACTAATATTGAGATACCATCAGGTTCGTATGCTTTGTGGGGATCCATATTAGAGATGATAGCAGAAATCATGGAAGGAGTTATATGTAGACCACTCAACAGAAAGTTCTAAGTGGAAAGTCAGGCAAAGATACTCCAGATGAGTCAAGAGTAGAGTTTGAGAAGAAATTATGGGTAAAACAAACTGCTTTATCAGCAGAGGTTGTTAACAGCTGATATTGAGTGAAGAGAGGAAGAATAGAAAACTTACTCATTTATTATCTATTATAGAGCCTTCAGTAGTCACGACAGCTGAAGTTGTTTCAGACTTGAAAAGTAATTCACAAGCCATGGAAAACTTCAGAAGGATCTACAGGCAGCTGGCACAGAAGAGAGTAAGGAATGTAATTAGTCAAACACTTCACTCTATACGATTGTCTTCTTGGACTTCAAGAGAGATTCCTCTGTTGAAGCCCTGGCATGTAAAGGCTTGTCTTAAATTTACCCATTATGATCTCAAGAAGTTTTGTGAATAGGAGCTTTCTGTCTGATAGAATTCTTAAATGGTTATCTGTTTTCTAATAATCAGTTAACTTTCATAATAATGTATTAGCCACTAACCAACTTCCCACCTGCCCAATAATATCAAAGTACATTGATTTTTGAATATTGATGAATTCCCAAGTTCAAAATCTTTGCATAATTAAGATACCATCACTTACACCTCTTTTCTCGAGAATAAAAGAAAGCATACGCTTCCCTACTGAATATAATATTTCAACAATTTTAATATGAAAGACTATTTTCAGAACAAGCAATAATCATTAGTACATCAGTTGTTGACCTAGAGAAATAAAAGCCATACTTGCTTATCTGAAAGAAGGTCCTGTGATATGAGGTACTTATCCAATTTAATTTTAAGTAGCTTACCAGGCATTTATTGTACAGTTTAGAGAGAACAGGAGCCAGTTCAGAAGCACATTTCTTAAAGACTATTAAAGGCATACCATCGGGTCCACATACGGATCAAGATTAAAGATAAGAGTAGAAACCATGAAAGGAATTATATGCATACCATTCAACAGAGACTCTGTTCTAAGTGGAGTCAGGCAAGGATACTCCATTTTTTTTATTTTAAGCTTTTCACCCCAAGCAAGGCTGAAAGCCACTAACACGCAAGGGCTTACAGAAGGTTTGGAGGAAGAGCAGGTAGGAGTGGTAAATGAGAGGATGCTCAGCCGCCATTGCCCATAGGAACCACTTCCTCCACCTATTTCGTAGCGATATGTCTGACTGCAATAGACGCCTATTTGCCTCTGCCCGTAACGAGTGTAAGCGTGTCCTCAACGAAGCTAAGTCACTATTTTCTGCTCGGATGAAGGAACGTATTGCATCTCGCAAATTCGGCTCCAAGGATTATTGGCGCCTCTGCAAGAGCGTTCTGAACAATAGCAAACCCTCCATTCCTCCCCTGTTCAATCAGTTTGAGGTCCTGACCACCTCTGCCGACAAGGCTGAATGCTTTGCTCGGAAGTTCTCTTCCAATTCAACGTTTGACTCTTCCGGGTTACCCATGCCCGATTTCCCTCCCAGAACTGAGGCCCTTTTGAGCGGATTGCACATATCCCCGTCTTTGGTATTGGGCATTATCTCTAACTTAGGTCACCACAAGAAATGAGTCAAGAGTAGAGTTTGAAGAGAATTTACAGGCAAAACATTCTACTTTACACTTCAAATATTAACAGCTCAATTTGAGTGAAAAGAGGAGGAATATAAAAGTACTCTTATTTAATATGCTATTAAAGAGCCGCTAATACTCACGTGAGCCAAAGTTGTTAGAGGCTGCATGGTGCCTCATTCTATCTACAAACAAGGCGTAGCTCCTTCAAGGACATGTTTACTTTTATTATGTGCAGACATGAATAGGTGTCTGTTGAGACTGGAATTGTCATGCCGGTATAGGCCGGTGTGAACCATGGAGAAGATTATAGTTTCAACTGGTATTTCTAAGATGGTACAAAAGCATCAAGAATATAAATCCAAGGAGTATCTGGAAGAAAGTCATGACATGAATCAGCATGCTAGTACCAGAAGGCCGTCTTGTAAATAGGAGATTCCTGTCTGATAGACAACTGAAACAAAATACCAACATATATTACAGCGTGTTCCAAATTGCTAAGAGAAAAGAGTTGCAACGCTTGACAAAAGCTAGAAAAGGAGGTAAGGAACAAATCAAGTAAGGAAGAATGTTGATCAGATTTATTAGGGAAACTAGTAGGGAAAATCAAGTATTTGTGTAAAAGAGTGAGCAACAGAAATATTGAAAGTTTGAATACTGTCAATGTCAGTAAGATTAGAATTCTTAAACCACTTGTCATGATGAGCATTAAAATCATCAAATAAAAATGTTTGAAGACGAGTGGAGAGAAAGAGCCATTTCTATACTGTCAGAAATTTTGTCCAATATACTGCAGTCCTAAGAAGAGAGAAAGTGGTAAAAGAAAAAGAAATAGCTAAAAGAATGCAATAATGCAAGTCAAAAAAGCACATGAAAGAATAGAAACTATGAAAGGAGTTATATGCACATAGAATTCAAGAGACTCTGTTCTAAGTGGAAAGTCAGGCAAGGATACTCCAAATGAGTCAAGAGTAGAATTTACGAACAAAACAATCTGCTTTATCAGCAGAAGATGTTAACACCGCAAATTCAGTGAAAAGAGTGATAGAAGACTTACTCTTATTTAACACACTGTCAGTAGTTACGTGAGCCAAAGTTGTTAGAGGCTATACGGCGCCTCATCATATCAGCGAACAAAGATTTGGCCCCTACGACGAGACGTTTAGTGTTATTACGTGCAACCACGAATAGGCGTCTGTTCTGATCGGTACAGTCACACTGGTATCACCGGGAGAAAAAAATGACTCTTGTGGGCTATAGCGACCGAACAAGCTGGTGTGGACCAAAAAGTAGATTGTGGTTTCATATCGTATTTCCGAGAAGTTACAGAAGCATCGATACCGTCTTTAATCCAAGAAGAAACATGTGGGGCAAAATTCTCAACAGGAATATAAAGAATATCAATCAATCTAAGTTGCGTCTCGAAGAAAGTTACGAAGTGAATCCCAATCAGTATGCTGGTAACAGGAAGTGGTTTTGTGAATAGGTAGTTCCTGTCTAATAGACGACTGAAATGAAATATAAACAGATACTACAGTTTGATCCGAATTACTTAGAGAACAGAGTTGCGAAGCTCGACAAGATCTAGAAGAGGAGATGAGAATCAAATCAAGTAAGGAAATGTGTTGCTCACATTTATAAGGGGAAACGAGTAGGGAAATCTAGACAAGAGATTGAGCCACGGAAAAATTGAAAGTCTGAATAAGATAGTAACATTAAAATGCTTAAGACACTTGACATTATGCGCATTAAAATCAACAAACAGAAAAATGTTTGCAGGTGAATGAAGAGACAGAGCCATTTCTAATACTCTAGAAAATGTAGTCTAATAAATTACAGTTTTGAGAAGAGTATGGGGCGATACAGGAAAAAGAGATAGCTAACAGAGTGTAATAACGAAAGTCGAAAGTACACGAAAGAATTATCTGGGGATTCGAAGGACAATTCCCTTGCCACTGGAAGATTTTCTTGTATATAAATATCAAGGCCATGCTAGAATATTTTCGATAAAGATGATGATAGCCTGGAATAGAGAATTAATTGGTAGTAATAAAAGAAATTAAATTAGTTTCACAAAATGCAAAGATATCTGGAGACTGTTTCAAGAGAAAAGATTCAACAGTCAAGAAATTGGAGCGGATATCATGAATATTGGAAAAAGAAAGGCTGAGGAGGGTAGATGATTTTTTTGTTTACTAGTTTTCTTGTGTTTCTTTTCATTATATTCGACATAAGATTCGTTTTCTAATCCTCTACTCCTGTTCAATAAACATAGAAGGCGTACAGAAAAAACAAGTGCAACGAAATGATCACTATTTACGTCGTCACTGGTAATACAAACCAACTAGAACATGGCTGAGACTAAAGCATAATGTGACATCTAGGTTACCCACCGGAAATCCATGCTGGGACACATGCGCGATTATGGCACTACAAATACACTGATATTATGCGACTGTTGATCAGAGCAGACTCTCTAAGCGCTACCAAAGAATTGGGGCTACTTATTACCAGTCGGATTCAGCAACCCGAAAACTGCCAATCTGGTATCCTTATAATTAAGAGTCACAGTCGCTAATCAGCCGTCCTGGGTATGACGATAAACTACATCTGCGTCCTCGGTAAGACGATAAACTACGTCCAACAGCAAGGCCTCTGATCAGGAGGTTTTGAGGAGCGTGGAACCACCTCTTAATTGCTGGTGTTCCTAGGTCCACCTTGACCCGGGGTGGTAGTACGTGTTAGGGTCCCAGCTATGGGCAAATAGTTAACCCCCAAACTGGGATCAAAACACTATGAAAGTGTAAAAAAAAAGATTTTAATACCAGAAATACTTTTTAAAAAATAATTATTTCCAGCAATACATTTTTGAAGAAAAAACATTACCAAAAATACATTTATGAAGAAAAAAATATTACCAGCAACAAAAATTTTGTTGGCATTAAATAACCCATTGAGGTTGATATGCCGTAAAACAAAACAAACCAAACCAAACCACTAATCAGTTAGATCAGTTAAAACAGTTAAAACATTTTGGTCTTGGAAGAAAGAACCGATAGACCGTATCCTAAACAGAAAACGAGAGATAATCCTCTACTGCTGTTCAATAAACATAGAAGGCCTACAGGCCGGGCGATAGGCGAGCCTATCTACACCTATTAAGCTGTTTACAAAACAAAAGGCTGCACGATTTTATTGAGATACCATCTTTCGGAAGCTTGCTAAGTAAGTATATAGACCCCATTCTGACCAAGGGGAAAATACTGAATTATTAATATCAGTCTGAAGGAATTAAGATTAAGGATTGGATTAAGGGTGGTGGTGGTGGTGGTGGTGGTAAGTCCATGATTAGCTTAGAATACATATATTTTTGGAAGTGTTTAGCGTAGTGATAGTATGTTGTTACCTATTAAGACTTATATTAAGTCCGATTAAATTGCTTATCACTGAAAGGTGGTCTCTCCCGCAGTGGATATGCCTTACAGTGTAAAACTGCATTCCTAAATCTCTTGTTGATCGTTGTGTAGTCGATATGGTTTTTCGTTTCTCCTACTGTGCTTCTCCATGTCCATAAGTCTCCTGCTATTTCTTGAAACTAGGTTTTAGCTATTACATGGTCGTCTACCGTACCCATTGGAGCCATTGTTCTCCGTGTTTATTAGAGTTTCCTTGTCCAAATTTGCTAACTATTCCACTATTCCGCTCCTTCTCCATTTTGGCATTCAGATCTCCCTTGATTCCACGATTTTGCTCTATTCATTTCACCCCATGCAAGGCAGTAGAGCCAATAAGACGCAAAGGTTAACTCAGTGCGAAAACACTATTAAAGAGGGATAACAATAAAAGAACAGAATTCATAGAGAGAGATGACAATTGACGCTACATTTATGTTTTTGAAGATCAATTTTGGAAGAAAGTTCCACAAGCGAGAAGTACGACAGAAGAAACTTCTCGTTAATTTTTCAAATTCAATGTGAAAAAGTAGAAAAAAAAATTTATTTATTTAATCCTTATTTACACTATTTACATTCGGATTATTGTCCTCATCTTTGTTGTTATCACAACCTTTCGGCTGAGTCCAATTACACACTACCTGGCCCAAGAATTGAACTCATGATTACTATATCACCAAATTGACAAACCAGACCTACGGAACAACAGCCTACTAGATCAAAGCATGAATTTCATAACATTTATTTTGAGTTCAATCCCCGGGCCGGTCAGTGTGTACTTGTACTCAATGAAAACTGAACGAGCAATAACTGAAAAGTATTAAAAATGACAAGACGAGATATTCCTAGGCATGGGTAGTGAAACGAGAACAGTCTACCCCTTGTATTTAATAAAGTTCAGAATTCCCTGTAGGTTACACGAATCGATATACACCTGATGAAGACCAGAGAGCACAACGACCATTGTGATAACAACAACAAAGATGAAGACAATAGAGGGAATATAAATAGTGTAAATAATAACTTTGCGTCCCACAAATTCAGGCAGAAATTACTTTATTCTGAAACCACCTTCATCGAATATTTTTCTGTGTATCACAATCAAATCAGGCAAGAAATGCACTGTAACAGTGCATTCCTTGCCTCATTTTGATTGTAATATACGGGAAAATATCCGTGAATATGAAAGGATTATGATAAAAATAAGCAGACATAATGTTTGCAATTTATTCAATTAGACATGCCTATATATATATATATATATATATATATATATATATATATATATATATATATATATATAGTCTTAAAGTGTGCTATATTTATGGGATAAAGTGCTCAATATCAGTGGCCTGACGATTGCATCTAGCATGAAACCAGACTGTCGCCTCTAAGTGTTGACTTCTATGTTCACTTTTATATATATATATATATATATATATATATATATATATATATATATATATTGATTTAGTTTTTTTGCAAGTTTTCTGTTTTCCTCTTTTACAATCTCCCATTTTCTCGCTGCTGCTTTCTCACTCTCTCTCTCTCTCTCTTTCTCTCTCTCTCTTTCTCTCTTACTTTCTCTCTCTCTCTCTCTCTCACTTTCTATTTTTCTTCGGCCTTGCTCATAACTTTATTCTTTTTACGTTCGCTTTATCAGTCTTTTCATTATCTGTCTCTCTCTTTCTCTTTCTCTCTTTCTCTCTCTCTCTCGTTCTCTCTCTCTCTTTTTAATTATCGTTCGTCTTCTCTCATTCACTCTTTCCTCCTCTCTCTTTCCCTTTGCTTTACTCTCTTTTTCTTTGTCAAGCCTTGTGCCCTCTCTCTCTCTCTCTCTCTCTCTCTCTCTCTCTCTCTCTCTCTCTCTATTTCTTCCTTTTGTTTTCGTCGCTTTTTCTTTCTTTTCTTCTCTTTCCTTTTTCTCTAAAATTTCATTCATCTTTTTAATCTAATTTCAACAAAAACAAAACATTTCTTTTCCCCGCCACAATCTCTTTTCAGCCCTGTACGAAGAACTAACGTAAATTGTCTTTGTACAAATCTTTCTGACGCAAGAACTTGATTCCTTATCTTGTAATAAACCATTGTCTTCAATTCTTTGGCTTTTCGTCGTCTTCTCGCTTGCTAACCGGATTTTCACGGCGAGTCACGTCAAGACCTTCACGGCCTAAAACTTGCCAACAGGCACCCAGCTTGTCAAAGAGAACAAATGACTTCTTCTTATTGCAACAGTTAAAGAAATTATATCCAGGCAACCTTCGGCAAAACAGTGCATCACTATGACTAAGATAATCTGGCATTCTTCTGTGAGAATGCCGACCGTCTAAAGTGATTTGTTGTTCTTTTAAAATGTTGGATTTCTTTCTTTCTTTCGTTCTTCTTTAAACAAATTTTACATTGAGATTTTCGACGTACACTTTCTTCAAAGTTTGGGAATATCTTTAAAAAAATGTAATTTTCAAGTTGTCTTTCTTTCTTTTTTTTTTGTTTTGCAAAACACTTTCCGATAAACCTTGTGTTGATGATTGATTCAAAGATTCACGGACCAACCCTACGGAACAAAAGAAGACCGGAGAGCACAACGACCGAAAACAACAACAAAGATGAGTATATATATATATATATATACATATATATATATATATATATATATATATATATATATATATATATATATATATTGATTTAATTTTTTGTAAGTTTTCTGTTTTCCTCTTTTACAATCTCCCTCTTTCTCGCTTCTGCTCTCTCTCTCACTCTCTCTCTCTCTCTCTCTCTCTCTCTCTCACTCTCACTCACTCACTTTCTATTTTTCATTGGCCTTGCTCATCACCTTATTCACGTTCTTTTTGTCAGTCTCGGGAGCCACTATTCTTATTCCCGTTCTTTTTACAAGACTCGGGAGCCACTCGAGGTAGAGAGTTACAGATTAAAAGACACAGTTTATGCTAATAAGTGAGGAAGATAGCGGTTAAACCTAGACATGAACTGATTAAGATTGTAATGACCGTGAAAACATCCTTTTGCGAGTCGGTTCCACAGGGTAGTAGTTCCCGGGAAGAAGCTGCTCGAGAGGAACTTACGTCTCAACAACGGGATACAGAGGGAATGAGGGTGGCTCGCTACAATGTGGATAGCACAGCGTGTCCTAGCCGTGAAGGTTAAAACCGGTGGATGTAGTTCGTCCGTGCACTTTGCATGGAGGTAGCGATACACCAGTGAGAGGCTCGCTACATCATGCCTTTGAGAAAGGGGTTGGAGGGTGGAAAATAATTCGTCACCCACAAAGACTCCGAGACGCTTTTGGACTCTATCGAAACTGGAAAGTGAACACTGGGCAGCTCCCGCCCAAATATGAGAACAGTACTGCATTTTCAGCCTGATCTAGATCTTGTAAAAGTAAAGGAGTCAGATACTTACTGGAGTAAGTCAAATTTGATCAGGTACTTACTGGAGTAAGTCAAATTTGATCAGGTACTTACTGGAGTAAGTCAAATTTGATCAGGTACTTACTGGAGTAAGTCAAATTTGATCAGGTACTTACTGGAGTAGGTCAAATAGGATCAGGTACTTACTGGAGTAAGTCAAATATGATCAGGTACTTACTGAAGTAGGCCAGATTTGATCAGATACTTACTGGAGTAAGTCAAATTTGATCAGGTACTTAGTGGAATAAGTCAAATATGATCAGGTACTTACTGGAGTAGGTCACATTTGATCAGATACTTACTGGAGTAAGTCAAATTTGATCAGGTACTTACTGGAGTAAGTCAAATTTGATCAGGTACTTACTGGAGTAAGTCAAATTTGATCAGGTACTTACTGGAGTAAGTCAAATTTGATCAGGTACTTACTGGAGTAGGTCAAATAGGATCAGGTACTTACTGGAGTAAGTCAAATATGATCAGGTACTTACTGAAGTAGGCCAGATTTGATCAGATACTTACTGGAGTAAGTCAAATTTGATCAGGTACTTAGTGGAATAAGTCAAATATGATCAGGTACTTACTGGAGTAGGTCACATTTGATCAGATACTTACTGGAGTAAGTCAAATTTGATCAGGTACTTACTGGAGTAAGTCAAATTTGATCAGGTACTTACTGGAGTAAGTCAAATTTGATCAGGTACTTACTGGAGTAAGTCAAATATGATCAGGTACTTACTGAAGTAGGTCAGATTTGATCAGATGCTTACTGGAGTAAGTCAAATATGATCAGTTACTTACTGAAGTAGGTCAGATTTGATCAGATACTTACTGGAGTAAGTCAAATTTGATCAGGTACTTAGTGGAATAAGTCAAATATGATCAGGTACTTACTGGAGTAAGTCAAATATGATCAGGTACTTACTGGAAAAAGTCAAATATGATCAGGTACTTACTGGAGTAAGGTAAATATGATCAGATACTTACTGGAGTAAGTCAAATTTGATCAGGTACTTACTGGAGTAAGGTAAATATGATCAGATACTTACTGGAGTAAGTCACATTTGATCAGGTACTTACTGGAGTAAGGTAAATATGATCAGGGACTTACTGGAGTAGGTCACATTTGATCAGGTACTTACTGGAGTAAGTCAAATTTGATCAGGTACTTACTGGAGTAAGTCAAATTTGATCAGGTACTTACTGGAGTAAGTCAAATATGATCAGGTACTTACTGAAGTAGGTCAGATTTGATCAGATACTTACTGGAGTAAGTCAAATTTGATCAGGTACTTAGTGGAATAAGTCAAATATGATCAGGTACTTACTGGAGTAAATCAAATATGATCAGGGACTTACTGGAGTAGGTCACATTTGATCAGATACTTACTGGAGTAAGTCAAATTTGATCAGGTACTTACTGGAGTAAGTCAAATTTGATCAGGTACTTACTGGAGTAAGTCAAATTTGATCAGGTACTTACTGGAGTAAGTCAAATATGATCAGGTACTTACTGAAGTAGGTCAGATTTGATCAGATACTTACTGGAGTAAGTCAAATTTGATCAGGTACTTACTGGAGTAAGTCAAATTTGATCAGGTACTTACTGGAGTAAGTCAAATTTGATCAGGTACTTACTGGAGTATGTCAAATATGATCAGGTACTTACTGGAGTAGGTCAAATTGGATCAGATACTTTCTGGAGTAAGTCAAATATGATCAGGTACTTACTGGAGTAAGTCAAATTTGATCAGGTACTTACTGGAATAAGTCAAATATGATCAGGTACTTACTGGAGTAAGTCAAATATGATCAGGTACTTACTGGAGTAAGTCAAATATGATCAGGTACTTACTGAAGTAGGTCAGATTTGATCAGATACTTACTGGAGTAAGTCAAATTTGATCAGGTACTTAGTGGAATAAGTCAAATATGATCAGGGACTTACTGGAGTAGGTCACATTTGATCAGGTACTTACTGGAGTAAGTCAAATTTGATCAGGTACTTACTGGAGTAAGTCAAATTTGATCAGGGACTTACTGGAGTAAGTCAAATATGATCAGGTACTTACTGAAGTAGGTCAGATTTGATCAGATACTTACTGGAGTAAGTCAAATTTGATCAGGTACTTAGTGGAGTAAGTCAAATATGATCAGGTACTTACTGAAGTAGGTCAGATTTGATCAGATACTTACTGGAGTAAGTCAAATTTGATCAGGTACTTAGTGGAATAAGTCAAATATGATCAGGTACTTACTGGAGTAAGTCAAATATGATCAGGTACTTACTGGAGTAAGTCAAATATGATCAGGTACTTACTGGAGTAAGGTAAATATGATCAGATACTTACTGGAGTAAGTCAAATTTGATCAGGTACTTACTGGAGTAAGGTAAATATGATCAGATACTTACTGGAGTAAGTCACATTTGATCAGGTACTTACTGGAGTAAGGTAAATATGATCAGGGACTTACTGGAGTAGGTCACATTTGATCAGGTACTTACTGGTGTAAGTCAAATTTGATCAGGTACTTACTGGAGTAAGTCAAATTTGATCAGGTACTTACTGGAGTAAGTCAAATATGATCAGGTACTTACTGAAGTAGGTCAGATTTGATCAGATACTTACTGGAGTAAGTCAAATTTGATCAGGTACTTAGTGGAATAAGTCAAATATGATCAGGTACTTACTGGAGTAAATCAAATATGATGAGGGACTTACTGGAGTAGGTCACATTTGATCAGATACTTACTGGAGTAAGTCAAATTTGATCACGTACTTACTGGAGTAAGTCAAATTTGATCAGGTACTTACTGGAGTAAGTCAAATTTGATCAGGTACTTACTGGAGTAAGTCAAATATGATCAGGTACTTACTGAAGTAGGTCAGATTTGATCAGATACTTACTGGAGTAAGTCAAATTTGATCAGGTACTTACTGGAGTAAGTCAAATTTGATCAGGTACTTACTGGAGTAAGTCAAATTTGATCAGGTACTTACTGGAGTATGTCAAATATGATCAGGTACTTACTGGAGTAGGTCAAATTTGATCAGATACTTTCTGGAGTAAGTCAAATATGATCAGGTACTTACTGGAGTAAGTCAAATTTGATCAGGTACTTACTGGAATAAGTCAAATATGATCAGGTACTTACTGGAGTAAGTCAAATATGATCAGGTACTTACTGGAGTAAGTTAAATATGATCAGGTACTTACTGAAGTAGGTCAGATTTGATCAGATACTTACTGGAGTAAGTCAAATTTGATCAGGTACTTAGTGGAATAAGTCAAATATGATCAGGGACTTACTGGAGTAGGTCACATTTGATCAGGTACTTACTGGAGTAAGTCAAATTTGATCAGGTACTTACTGGAGTAAGTCAAATTTGATCAGGGACTTACTGGAGTAAGTCAAATATGATCAGGTACTTACTGAAGTAGGTCAGATTTGATCAGATACTTACTGGAGTAAGTCAAATTTGATCAGGTACTTAGTGGAGTAAGTCAAATATGATCAGGTACTTACTGAAGTAGGTCAGATTTGATCAGATACTTACTGGAGTAAGTCAAATTTGATCAGGTACTTAGTGGAATAAGTCAAATATGATCAGGTACTTACTGGAGTGAGTCAAATATGATCAGGTACTTACTGGAGTAAGTCAAATATGATCAGGTACTTACTGGAGTAAGGTAAATATGATCAGATACTTACTGGAGTAAGTCAAATTTGATCAGGTACTTACTGGAGTAAGGTAAATATGATCAGATACTTACTGGAGTAAGTCACATTTGATCAGGTACTTACTGGAGTAAGGTAAATATGATCAGGGACTTACTGGAGTAGGTCACATTTGATCAGGTACTTACTGGAGTAAGTCAAATTTGATCAGGTACTTACTGGAATAAGTCAAATTTGATCAGGTACTTACTGGAGTAAGTCAAATATGATCAGGTACTTACTGAAGTAGGTCAGATTTGATCAGATACTTACTGGAGTAAGTCAAATTTGATCAGGTACTTAGTGGAATAAGTCAAATATGATCAGGTACTTACTGGAGTAAATCAAATATGATCAGGGACTTACTGGAGTAGGTCACATTTGATCAGATACTTACTGGAGTAAGTCAAATTTGATCAGGTACTTACTGGAGTAAGTCAAATTTGATCAGGTACTTACTGGAGTAAGTCAAATTTGATCAGGTACTTACTGGAGTAAGTCAAATTTGATCAGGTACTTACTGGAGTATGTCAAATATGATCAGGTACTTACTGGAGTAGGTCAAATTTGATCAGATACTTTCTGGAGTAAGTCAAATATGATCAGGTACTTACTGGAGTAAGTCAAATTTGATCAGGTACTTACTGGAATAAGTCAAATATGATCAGGTACTTACTGGAGTAAGTCAAATATGATCAGGTACTTACTGGAGTAAGTCAAATATGATCAGGTACTTACTGAAGTAGGTCAGATTTGATCAGATACTTACTGGAGTAAGTCAAATTTGATCAGGTACTTAGTGGAATAAGTCAAATATGATCAGGGACTTACTGGAGTAGGTCACATTTGATCAGGTACTTACTGGAGTAAGTCAAATTTGATCAGGTACTTACTGGAGTAAGTCAAATTTGATCAGGTACTTACTGGAGTAAGTCAAATTTGATCAGGTACTTACTGGAGTAAGTCAAATTTGATCAGGTACTTACTGGAGTATGTCAAATATGATCAGGTACTTACTGGAGTAGGTCAAATTTGATCAGATACTTTCTGGAGTAAGTCAAATATGATCAGGTACTTACTGGAGTAAGTCAAATTTGATCAGGTACTTACTGGAATAAGTCAAATATGATCAGGTACTTACTGGAGTAAGTCAAATATGATCAGGTACTTACTGGAGTAAGTTAAATATGATCAGGTACTTACTGAAGTAGGTCAGATTTGATCAGATACTTACTGGAGTAAGTCAAATTTGATCAGGTACTTAGTGGAATAAGTCAAATATGATCAGGGACTTACTGGAGTAGGTCACATTTGATCAGGTACTTACTGGAGTAAGTCAAATTTGATCAGGTACTTACTGGAGTAAGTCAAATTTGATCAGGGACTTACTGGAGTAAGTCAAATATGATCAGGTACTTACTGAAGTAGGTCAGATTTGATCAGATACTTACTGGAGTAAGTCAAATTTGATCAGGTACTTAGTGGAGTAAGTCAAATATGATCAGGTACTTACTGAAGTAGGTCAGATTTGATCAGATACTTACTGGAGTAAGTCAAATTTGATCAGGTACTTAGTGGAATAAGTCAAATATGATCAGGTACTTACTGGAGTGAGTCAAATATGATCAGGTACTTACTGGAGTAAGTCAAATATGATCAGGTACTTACTGGAGTAAGGTAAATATGATCAGATACTTACTGGAGTAAGTCAAATTTGATCAGGTACTTACTGGAGTAAGTCAAATTTGATCAGGTACTTACTGGAGTAAGTCAAATTTGATCAGGTACTTACTGGAGTATGTCAAATATGATCAGGTACTTACTGGAGTAGGTCAAATTTGATCAGATACTTTCTGGAGTAAGTCAAATATGATCAGGTACTTACTGGAGTAAGTCAAATTTGATCAGGTACTTACTGGAATAAGTCAAATATGATCAGGTACTTACTGGAGTAAGTCAAATATGATCAGGTACTTACTGGAGTAAGTCAAATATGATCAGGTACTTACTGAAGTAGGTCAGATTTGATCAGATACTTACTGGAGTAAGTCAAATTTGATCAGGTACTTAGTGGAATAAGTCAAATATGATCAGGGACTTACTGGAGTAGGTCACATTTGATCAGGTACTTACTGGAGTAAGTCAAATTTGATCAGGTACTTACTGGAGTAAGTCAAATTTGATCAGGGACTTACTGGAGTAAGTCAAATATGATCAGGTACTTACTGAAGTAGGTCAGATTTGATCAGATACTTACTGGAGTAAGTCAAATTTGATCAGGTACTTAGTGGAATAAGTCAAATTTGATCAGGTACTTACTGGAGTAAGTCGAATATGATCAGGTACTTACTGAAGTAGGTCAGATTTGATCAGATACTTACTGGAGTAAGTCAAATTTGATCAGGGACTTTGTGGAATAAGTCAAATATGATCAGGTACTTACTGGAGTAAGTCAAATATGATCAGGTACTTACTGGAGTAAGTCAAATATGATCAGGTACTTACTGGAGTAAGGTAAATATGATCAGATACTTACTGGAGTAAGTCAAATTTGATCAGGTACTTACTGGAGTAAGGTAAATATGATCAGATACTTACTGGAGTAAGTCACATTTGATCAGGTACTTACTGGAGTAAGGTAAATATGATCAGGGACTTACTGGAGTAGGTCACATTTGATCAGGTACTTACTGGAGTAAGTCAAATTTGATCAGGTACTTACTGGAGTAAGTCAAATTTGATCAGGTACTTACTGGAGTAAGTCAAATATGATCAGGTACTTACTGAAGTAGGTCAGATTTGATCAGATACTTACTGGAGTAAGTCAAATTTGATCAGGTACTTAGTGGAATAAGTCAAATATGATCAGGTACTAACTGGAGTAAGGTAAATATGATCAGATACTTACTGGAGTAAGTCAAATTTGATCAGGTAGTTACTGGAGTAAATCAAATATGATCAGGGACTTACTGGAGTAGGTCACATTTGATCAGATACTTACTGGAGTAAGTCAAATTTGATCAGGTACTTAGTGGAATAAGTCAAATATGATCAGGTACTTACTGGAGTAATTCAAATTTGTTCAGGTACTTAGTGGAATAAGTCAAATATTATCAGGTACTTACTGGAGTAAGTCAAATATGATCAGGTACTTACTGGAGTAAATCAAATATGATCAGGGACTTACTGGAGTAGGTCACATTTGATCAGATACTTACTGGAGTAAGTCAAATTTGATCAGGTACTTACTGGAGTAAGTCAAATTTGATCAGGTACTTACTGGAGTATGTCAAATATGATCAGGTACTTACTGGAGTAGGTCAAATTTAATCAGATACTTTCTGGAGTAAGTCAAATATGATCAGGTACTTACTGGAGTAAGTCAAATTTGATCAGGTACTTACTGGAATAAGTCAAATATGATCAGGTACTTACTGGAGTAAGTCAAATATGATCAGGTACTTACTGGAGTAAGTCAAATATGATCAGGTACTTACTGAAGTAGGTCAGATTTGATCAGATACTTACTGGAGTAAGTCAAATTTGATCAGGTACTTAGTGGAATAAGTCAAATATGATCAGGGACTTACTGGAGTAGGTCACATTTGATCAGGTACTTACTGGAGTAAGTCAAATTTGATCAGGTACTTACTGGAGTAAGTCAAATTTGATCAGGGACTTACTGGAGTAAGTCAAATATGATCAGGTACTTACTGAAGTAGGTCAGATTTGATCAGATACTTACTGGAGTAAGTCAAATTTGATCAGGTACTTAGTGGAATAAGTCAAATATGATCAGGTACTTACTGGAGTAAGTCAAATATGATCAGGTACTTACTGGAGTAAGTCAAATTTGATCAGGTACTTACTGGAGTAAATCAAATATGATCAGGGACTTACTGGAGTAGGTCACATTTGATCAGATACTTACTGGAGTAAGTCAAATTTGATCAGGTACTTACTGGAGTAAGTCGAATATGATCAGGTACTTACTGAAGTAGGTCAGATTTGATCAGATACTTACTGGAGTATGTCAAATTTGATCAGGGACTTAGTGGAATAAGTCAAATATGATCAGGTACTTACTGGAGTAAGTCAAATATGATCAGGTACTTACTGGAGTAGGCCAGATTTGATCAGATACTTACTGGAGTAAGTCAAATTTGATCAGGTACTTAGTGGAATAAGTCAAATATGATCAGGTACTTACTGGAGTAGGTCAAATTTGATCAGATACATACTGGAGTAAGTCAAATTTGATCAGGTACTTACTGGAGTAAGTCAAATTTGATCAGGTACTTACTGGAGTAAGTCAAATTTGATCAGGTACTTACTGGAGTAAGTCAAATATGATCAGGTACTTACTGAAGTAGGTCAGATTTGATCAGATGCTTACTGGAGTAAGTAAAATATGATCAGGTACTTACTGAAGTAGGTCAGATTTGATCAGATACTTACTGGAGTAAGTCAAATTTGATCAGGTACTTAGTGGAATAAGTCAAATATGATCAGGTACTTACCGGAGTAAGTCAAATATGATCACGTACTTACTGGAGTAAGTCAAATATGATCAGGTACTTACTGGAGTAAGGTAAATATGATCAGATACTTACTGGAGTAAGTCACATTTGATCAGGTACTTACTGGAGTAAGGTAAATATGATCAGGTACTTACCGGAGTAAGTCAAATATGATCACGTACTTACTGGAGTAAGTCAAATTTGATCAGGTACTTACTGGAGTAAGGTAAATATGATCAGATACTTACTGGAGTAAGTCACATTTGATCAGGTACTTACTGGAGTAAGGTAAATATGAACAGGGACTTACTGGAGTAGGTCACATTTGATCAGGTACTTACTGGAGTAAGTCAAATTTGATCAGGTACTTACTGGAGTAAGTCAAATTTGATCAAGTACTTACTGGAGTAAGTCAAATATGATCAGGTACTTACTGAAGTAGGTCAGATTTGATCAGATACTTACTGGAGTAAGTCAAATTTGATCAGGTACTTAGTGGAATAAGTCAAATATGATCAGGTACTTACTGGAGTAAATCAAATATGATCAGGGACTTACTGGAGTAGGTCACATTTGATCAGATACTTACTGGAGTAAGTCAAATTTGATCAGGTACTTACTGGAGTAAGTCAAATTTGATCAGGTACTTACTGGAGTAAGTCAAATTTGATCAGGTACTTACTGGAGTAAGTCAAATATGATCAGGTACTTACTGAAGTAGGTCAGATTTGATCAGATACTTACTGGAGTAAGTCAAATTTGATCAGGTACTTACTGGAGTAAGTCAAATTTGATCAGGTACTTACTGGAGTAAGTCAAATTTGATCAGGTACTTACTGGAGTAAGTCAAATTTGATCAGGTACTTACTGGAGTAAGTCAAATATGATCAGGTACTTAC
This sequence comes from Acanthosepion esculentum, assembly GCA_964036315.1. NCBI lineage: Eukaryota > Metazoa > Mollusca > Cephalopoda > Sepiida > Sepiidae > Acanthosepion > Acanthosepion esculentum. The sequence goes on along the minus strand of OZ038502.1, from coordinate 1,793,881 downwards.
TGGAGTAGGTCACATTTGATCAGATACTTACTGGAGTAAGTCAAATTTGATCAGGTACTTACTGGAGTAAGTCAAATTTGATCAGGTACTTACTGGAGTAAGTCAAATTTGATCTGGTACTTACTGGAGTAAGTCAAATATGATCAGGTACTTACTGAAGTAGGTCAGATTTGATCAGATACTTACTGGAGTAAGTCAAATATGATCAGGTACTTACTGAAGTAGGTCAGATTTGATCAGATACTTACTGGAGTAAGTCAAATTTGATCAGGTACTTAGTGGAATAAGTCAAATATGATCAGGTACTTACTGGAGTAAGGTAAATATGATCAGATACTTACTGGAGTAAGTCAAATTTGATCAGGTACTTACTGGAGTAAGGTAAATATGATCAGATACTTACTGGAGTAAGTCAAATTTGATCAGGTAGTTACTGGAGTAAATCAAATATGATCAGGGACTTACTGGAGTAGGTCACATTTGATCAGATACTTACTGGAGTAAGTCAAATTTGATCAGGTACTTAGTGGAATAAGTCAAATATGATCAGGTACTTACTGGAGTAATTCAAATTTGTTCAGGTACTTAGTGGAATAAGTCAAATATTATCAGGTACTTACTGGAGTAAGTCAAATATGATCAGGTACTTACTGGAGTAAATCAAATATGATCAGGGACTTACTGGAGTAGGTCACATTTGATCAGATACTTACTGGAGTAAGTCAAATTTGATCAGGTACTTACTGGAGTAAGTCAAATTTGATCAGGTACTTACTGGAGTATGTCAAATATGATCAGGTACTTACTGGAGTAGGTCAAATTTGATCAGATACTTTCTGGAGTAAGTCAAATATGATCAGGTACTTACTGGAATAAGTCAAATTTGATCAGGTACTTACTGGAATAAGTCAAATATGATCAGGTACTTACTGGAGTAAGTCAAATATGATCATGTACTTACTGGAGTAAGTCAAATATGATCAGGTACTTACTGAAGTAGGTCAGATTTGATCAGATACTTACTGGAGTAAGTCAAATTTGATCAGGTACTTAGTGGAATAAGTCAAATATGATCAGGGACTTACTGGAGTAGGTCACATTTGATCAGGTACTTACTGGAGTAAGTCAAATTTGATCAGGTACTTACTGGAGTAAGTCAAATTTGATCAGGGACTTACTGGAGTAAGTCAAATATGATCAGGTACTTACTGAAGTAGGTCAGATTTGATCAGATACTTACTGGAGTAAGTCAAATTTGATCAGGTACTTAGTGGAATAAGTCAGATTTGATCAGATACTTACTGGAGTAAGTCAAATATGATCAGGTACTTACTGGAGTAAGTCAAATTTTATCAGGTACTTACTGGAGTAAATCAAATATGATCAGGGACTTACTGGAGTAGGTCACATTTGATCAGATACTTACTGGAGTAAGTCAAATTTGATCAGGTACTTACTGGAGTAAGTCGAATATGATCAGGTACTTACTGAAGTAGGTCAGATTTGATCAGATACTTACTGGAGTAAGTCAAATTTGATCAGGGACTTAGTGGAATAAGTCAAATATGATCAGGTACTTACTGGAGTAAGTCAAATATGATCAGGTACTTACTGGAGTAAGTCAAATTTGATCAGGTACTTACTGGAGTAAATCAAATATGATCAGGGACTTACTGGAGTAGGTCACATTTGATCCGGTACTTACTGGAGTAAGTCAAATTTGATCCGGTACTTACTGAAGTAAGTCAAATTTGATCAGGTACTTAGTGGAGTAAGTCAAATATGATCAGGTACTTACTGGAGTAAGTCAAATTTGATCAGGTACTTACTGGAGTAAGTCAAATTTGATCAGGTACTTACTGGAGTAAGTCAAATTTGATCCGGTACTTACTGGAGTAAGTCAAATTTGATCAGGTACTTAGTGGAGTAAGTCAAATATGATCAGGTACTTACTGGAGTAAGTCAAATTTGATCAGGTACTTACTGGAGTAAGTCAAATTTGATCAGGTACTTACTGGAGTAAGTCAAATTTGATCCGGTACTTACTGGAGTAAGTCAAATTTGATCAGGTACTTAGTGGAGTAAGTCAAATATGATCAGGTACTTACTGGAGTAAGTCAAATTTGATCAGGTACTTACTGGAGTAAGTCAAATTTGATCAGGTACTTACTGGAGTAAGTCAAATTTGATCAGGTACTTACTGGAGTAAGTCAAATATGATCAGGTACTTACTGGAGTAAGTCAAATTTGATCAGGTACTTACTGGAGTAAGTCAAATTTGATCAGGTACTTACTGGAGTAAGTCAAATTTGATCCGGTACTTACTGGAGTAAGTCAAATTTGATCAGGTACTTAGTGGAGTAAGTCAAATATGATCAGGTACTTACTGGAGTAAGTCAAATTTGATCAGGTACTTACTGGAGTAAGTCAAATTTGATCAGGTACTTACTGGAGTAAGTCAAATTTGATCCGGTACTTACTGGAGTAAGTCAAATTTGATCAGGTACTTAGTGGAGTAAGTCAAATATGATCAGGTACTTACTGGAGTAAGTCAAATTTGATCAGGTACTTACTGGAGTAAGTCAAATTTGATCAGGTACTTACTGGAGTAAGTCAAATTTGATCAGGTACTTACTGGAGTAAGTCAAATATGATCAGGTACTTACTGGAGTAAGTCAAATTTGATCAGGTACTTACTGGAGTAAGTCAAATTTGATCAGGTACTTAGTGGAGTAAGTCAAATATGATCAGGTACTTACTGGAGTAAGTCAAATTTGATCAGGTACTTACTGGAGTAAGTCAAATTTGATCAGGTACTTACTGGAGTAAGTCAAATTTGATCCGGTACTTACTGGAGTAAGTCAAATTTGATCAGGTACTTAGTGGAGTAAGTCAAATATGATCAGGTACTTACTGGAGTAAGTCAAATTTGATCAGGTACTTACTGGAGTAAGTCAAATTTTATCAGGTACTTACTGGAGTAAGTCAAATTTGATCAGGTACTTACTGGAGTAAGTCAAATTTGATCAGGTACTTACTGGAGTAAGTCAAATTTGATCCGGTACTTACTGGAGTAAGTCAAATTTGATCAGGTACTTAGTGGAGTAAGTCAAATATGATCAGGTACTTACTGGAGTAAGTCAAATTTGATCAGGTACTTACTGGAGTAAGTCAAATTTGATCAGGTACTTACTGGAGTAAGTCAAATTTGATTTTTTTAAATTTTAATCCAATAGCAATTGTTATCTTCTGTTTTCTTAATTCCTATTCTTTCATTGTTCTCTCTCTCTTTATTGTTCTCTCTCTCTTTATTGTTCTCTCTCTCTTTATTGTTCTCTCTCTCTTTATTGTTCTCTCTCTCTTTATTGTTCTCTCTCCTTAATAATGATTTTCGGTTTCACATATTTTCTCAAATTTGTGTCTTAGAGGTTTTATTGCCTTGCTTGGGGTGAAATGATTAAAAAAACTTTTACTTCTTCTCTATTTGTATTTCCATTTATAATATATATTCCAATATACAATCCTTACATTTGCATTGATAAAATCCATCAGAGGACGAAACGCGTTGGTTAAGAAAAGTTTTCCTTTTGTCTTTATTGTTTTTCAGGAAACACTTTGGTTAAAACAGTAAAATAAAAACATCATCCTCGGCTGTGAATTACGATGACAGACTTATTGTAACTGTGATCGCTGTGATGGTGATTTTTGAAAAACACACACTTAAAATTGGTTTGTCTTCGCAATTCAACCCTGAGGGTGATCTCGGAGGAGATCGAAAGTACTTGGGTTAACAAAAACTAGAAACAATTATTATAAAAATAAATAGACATAATGTGTCTGTATTACTCAATGAAGCATGTTTGAATGAAGACATACAGAATGTATCAAAAATACTTTTTACAAACTTTGGGGTCAGGTTACTCACACCAAAACAAGGACAAAAGTCCACATGAACATATGTCCGCAAATCCTACATTTTTGAGTTATTAAGTTTAAAGAAAATTCACAGTAGATGGCACTGTGGCATTTATGATTCCTATATATTTGTGGCTAGTCTGTCTTCGACATTAAACGTGTGTAGTCGTGAGTTAACCGAGAAGTATTCTGTTTAACAATGGCAAGATATTCATATCGTGAGAAGGCAGATGTGATTTTTACATACAGCCGCGCAAATGGTAATGGACGCGAGGCTGTACGGTTGTATCAGTTTGCAGCCGAGCCATCCAAACTTTGCTGCTGTTTAACCGTCGCGTTACTGAGACAAAATATGGATCGAGAAAGACGACGACCTGCTCGTACACCTAAGTGGCCCTAACATGTCGTACAACTCATAGAACCGTGTGGAGGGTACTTCAAGAGCAGCTCCTGTATCCGTATCATTTGCAACATGTGCAGTGCCTTATCCCATCTGATCACTCATCACGGTGGGGGGGCGATGACTTATTGCACAAACTGTCGATCCGTTGTTTGTCTCTCCAGTCTTGTTTTTTTTTAAGCGTATCACCCCAAGCAAGGCTGGAGGCCACTATCACGCAAGGGGTTATAGAAGGGTTGGAGGAAGAGCAGATAGGAGTGGTAAAGGAGAGGATGTAGAGAAAGAGAAAGACAGTGGGTCGATCAAGGCAAGGGGGTTACAGAAGATTTGGAGCGAGAGCAGATAGGAATGAAAGATGAAAGGATGTGGAGTAGGGAAGTGGATAGATCAAGGCAACTGGAGATGTCGATTGACGCTACACTTAAACCGTTGGATATTGTATTTGTCAGGGAAACAGTAATAGGGAAGGGAGTTCCATAGGCGAGATGTGCGAGACATGAAGCTATTGGAGTAGAAGAGACGTCTACATCTAACAGTTTCAACGGTGTAGGGGTGGGAACGGGATGCCAGCCTCGTAGGACGTTTAAATTCACGAGGCCTAGGGACAAACGAAAGCAGCTCCTCGGAGCAATTACCGTGAAAGTACTTGTAAAAAAGGCAGAGCGAGGCAACATCGCGTCTGTGAGAGAGCGACTGCAGAGTAAATGATAGATCAGGTCCAATCACATTGCATATCCGTCTCTGGATCTTATCAAGAACCCTGAGGCAAACAGCAGGGGCCCCACACCATATATGGCAGCAATACTCCATGCAAGGGCGAATGGTCGATTTATAGACTTGGAGGATCGATTCCGGGGAGAAAAATTTCCTGGCTCGGCACAGGGAACCAACTTTCTTTGCGGTGGATGATGCAACTGACTCGATGTAATTGTTCTATCTCAGGTCAGCGGACAGCGTGAGACCGAGCAGCCGCAGAGATGAGCTCTCGAGAAGTTGGTCTTCAGACATTCTAATGGGATGCAGGGATGGATCCTTGTGGTGGTTAATAGAGAGCAGTTTATGGATGAGATAACATTTGGAAGAGATGGAATAAGAAATTTGCACAACCAGCATTTGTGGGCAAATTGGAATCCCCATGGTGCAATAGAGGAAAGACACCAGCATCAGTTTACGATTAATGTGTGAACTTGAACTGTAGGTGACTGTCTGGTAGGTCCATATCTTCTTCCAACATGTCTTACAATAGCTGTCTACAAGAACTTTATTTCGAACACACTTCCAGACTTGCTAGAGGATGTACCCCTGCTAATATGAAGATGCATGTAGTTCATGCATGATGGATCTCCGGCACAGTTTAGTCACATTGTTCGAAAGATGGATAGTTAGGGTAAGAAGAGTTCCATGACCTGCACATTCCCCCAACCTCAGTCCTTTGGATTTTTATTTGTGGGGAGCACCTAAAAAAATTGGTTTATGCAGCAGACATGAATAATGCAGAGACTCTTCATCAACGTGTCTTGGGGGCCTACGGAAGCATTCGACACCGCGTGCGAGTTTTTGAACGTTTTCGCTAGTCAATGATCCGACGGGTGCAAGCGTGTATGGAAGCAAGCGGAGGACATTTTGAACATTTGCTATGAGTTGCTGTGTTGAGGTACAACTATGGCCTTTTGTGCCTATGTTTATATGGGCATTTTAGCTTACTTTGTTGTCAGTAACCCGCCCCAAAGTTTGTAAAAGTATTTTTGGATTGTATCTTGAATTGTACATTCAACAGTGTCTACCGTAAACTTTAAACTTTATATGTCCTTGTTTTGGTGTGAGGATACCGCCCCTAAAGTTTGTAAACGTATCTTTGATACACCCTATATATATATATATATATATATATATATATATATATATATATATATATCCCTGAAAGGATTCATCATCATCATCATCATCATCATCATCATCATCATCATCATCATCGACATATAACAGAGGATAAAAAGTATGCGATGTGTAATTTATATGCGATCTTTATATATATATATATATATATATATATATATATATATATATATCCTCTATTATATAACAGGGGATAAAGAGTATGTCGATGATGATGATGATGATGATGATGATGATGATGATGATGAATACTTTCAGGGACTTTCAAATGTGGTCTCCTCTCCAAATCAAATCAAACATGTGGCCAGAGAAAAATACGTATTTTACAGCGTCTGTTTTTTTCACTTATCTGGATTATGACGTCATCAAACTGAAACTGGGAATGTATCACAAGATATGACGTCATACATTTCTTTTTCTCTTTTTTGAGAAAGAAGAAAATGAAGGCATATTCTTATCTATGTCGAGAAAGCTGCTTTTTACATGAGATATAAACGTATTTTAGTATGCTTGTTTACGCGCGCGTATGTGTCTATGTATGCGTCTGTATGTACGCGCGCGTGTGTGTGTGTGTGTGTGTGTGTGTGTGTGTGTGTGTGTGTGTGTGTGTGTGTGTGTGACAGTTTATTGGGGTATTCGAATATTCTTCATTTTATCATGGCCTTGGTCAACACTAATGTCCCTAATTCGTCCTTCGTTGTTCATATTAAACAGATGGTGAAACTCAAATTCCACGCAGAGATTCACGTAAATACAGGGAAAATAAAACTTTGTTGGGACACCTTACCAGTTGGATTCGGCTTTTTCCTGACCTGTTGGAGAAGTCTAGAATACAACGACTACATCCTTTGTAAACCCCACCTAAGGGGCCAACTACGAAGTCAATGCCTAGAGACTCAAATATGAGCGACCGATATTTACATATTCCCGGACCAAGTAACTTCTGCTTTTTGGCGCAGACTCCCACGTGTGTGCTTCCCCGAACACAAAAAATCTTTCCCCTTTTCAAGTCAAGGGCCAATTGTTACCTATCACGCACATGCACATACACGTCACTTCCTAGTCATGTATTAATATCAAACACCTCATCCAGTAAAAGCCTATACAGTGAGTGACTCTAGAGCAGTGGTTCCCAACCACTGTGCCGCGGCACATTAGTGTGCCGCGGAATGATTACTGGTGTGCCGCGAAGAGATAATACCTAGAAGCCATTTAATTTCATTTTGTTTAATAAAGACATTCAATTTCTTAATCATGATGACATCGCTCAATTCAAAATCGCCGAATTTCTGGAATCTAAACGTTTCGCGCATACTAATTGGTAAGCGTTATTATGGTTTATATTAGTCATGGGATGATTAATCGGAATATCAGGAGTTTTGCAAAGTATCGGGAATCGGCATCGGAGCTGAATAATTCAGACCCGATTTCGATACCCAAACGATTCCTAAATACACAGGTTGTAAGACAAACAGTTGTAACACAGAACTGTACTATGTGAGGTTTTACGTAATGCTCCTAACTCCCAAACATTTTTTTACCTTTTCCTAATCATTTTTAATCTTTTCAATTTCAGGATAATCTAACTTAATGTACAACTGTCCCACTGACATTCACCATTATTATTTTATACCCGATATTGAATACAGGATATGTTGATTTATGTGAATAAAAATTATTCTTATATAATATTCTTTGTTTTTTATTATTTTATTGCAAAAAGGCTTTATGAGTGGAAAATATTTATTTTTTGTGTTAGGTGTGCCGCGAAAATTTAAAGAATAGTGTGCCGCCATGTAAAAAAGGTTAGGAACTACTGCTCTAGAGCCTTTTATTGGTTGAACATTAGTAAAAACATTTAAAAAATAAAAAGATAAGGGTAACTGTTTATAGATTCAAATCCAAACTACCGATGTTTACCTATTACTGAAATGAGTAAATTGCTTATAAACTATTATTTCTGAAAAGGGCTGACGAATCCAGGTAAAATAGTCACAGGTAAAAAAAGAAGTCACAGGACAGGGTTAGAACACAACAGACAAAATTCCTGTGGAGAAAACCGCAGCCTATTACCCCAAAAGTATACAAAATGCCAGTCTCATAAATAAATTGAAAATTCAAGGGATTTTTAATTCAAAATTGAATGTCAAATTGAGACTTTCTTCGGGTCTTATGAGAGACTAGGAATTCCTAACTAGGAAATATATCGAATATGTGACCGTAGCATTGTTAGATAACGTTTTTTAGAGTTTGGATATTTGTGACTTCTTTTTTTCTTGCGACATTTTTTCTGTGATTTTATTACCGGCCAAGGAGGGGCTGACATGTAAAATCGACCAGCCCGACCTAACTCTGTTTTTTCGTTACTTTAATAACAACACATTGTCGCAACATTTTTACTAAATTCAAACGGTTTTCGATGCAAGGTGAAAGAAGTGGGTCTTTTGTTCTCGACGCTTTGAGTTTTCCTCTTGTCAAAATCACACGTAAAATACAGATAGAAAATTGAAATACAATATGATATTTAATGATAGCTTTGTGTTTGTATCATACAATATACTTTTTGTGTATGTGTAAAATGCGTGTAAGAAATCTGAATTGTCATTGAATGAAGAAAAGAACTGTGTGACAAATTAGTAAAAAAATGTGTTGCAAAATCTTTTCAAGTTGTTTACGTTAAATATCCTCATGTTTTATAGAGTCAATAAAATCATAAGACAATGGCTTATTGTTTATTGTTACTGCTCAGAAGCACAACAGATATTTTTTTCTGTTTTTTTTATAGTGATACTGGTAGTAACTTCTGTGAGGCTTACTTTGGTCGGCATCTTTGATCTACTTCGGCTTGCGGGCACATCGAAGCACCAGTTCCAGTACGATCATCGAAGTTAAGCAACGTCGAGCCTGGTCAGTACGTAGATGGGTAACCGCTTGGGAATACCAGGTGCTGTAAGCTAGGATATGCGAGTGGTGTAATGGATAATGTCTTGAAATTGTTAATCAGAGTGTCGAGTTCCAATTCTAGTTCGGTTTGTTATATTCATTTACGTGTAAATAACATTGGGAAAAGTATGAATCCACCCCTTTTCTCCCCTCCAGCTATGGGTTAATTAGTAAGACTTGTATCACTAAAGCATTATTATCTCCAAAAAATAATTACAATCTAAAAATAGTTTCTGTCTTTAAATAAACTGCAAAAGGTTGATAATCCGGAGAAAAGGAATCAATCAATCAAGTTGATCTAATTCGATGGTTTGTCTAGCGTACGATTAACGGCGTATCGAGATTAGAATTCACCCTCTGTATTTGTTGTTGTTCTTGTTTTGTTATCTTTTTGTATGATTTTTTTTTTGTTGTAAAAAGAGGATGAAAAATGTATTTGACAGGGAAATTTAGGACGTCTTTTTATTTGTTATTATATCTTCGCTTCGAGTCATGTGATGGATTTTTTGGTGAATTTGATAACAATTTATGCTGTGCGAGGTTACCGTTGCTCTCCAGTTTGTATCCGAGGGACAGGGGCTTCTTTTGTAAGGGATGAATTTGTTTAAGAATTGCGACGACCAGTTTGAGAAGTTCCAAAAGAAACGAATTCTACATTTTCAAAAGACAAGAATTCAGCACATGAAGGTATTTTATATACATATCTGTATAGAACAGCCTAGCTCACAGAAGAGAAAGAAAATTATATTTACATTAATACAGACAACTTAAAGAAAAAGAAAGAAAACATTTTATTATTAAGCCGTAGTGTGTGTGTGTGTGTGTGTGTGTGTGTGTGTGTGTGTGTGTGTGTGTGTGATGTCCTCGTGGTCTGTTTGAAAATGCCTGTTTGGTTTGCCCGTCGGGAAGCAACACGCCCTCCGGCGGAGATAAATTCCGTGTTGTCGTTACTTCATCTCTGCGCAGAAAAAAAGAATGTCAGTGTTTATGTGTTTTTCATTTTTTGGGCTCTGGATAGAACGACACCTAGCGGGCTTCCTGGCAGACATGGTGAAGTAACCCTACAGGTTTACTACGACGTCCTATGTGAATTAAAAAATCTTATTTCCAGGCAAGGCATTTGATTGGCAAAAAAATTAGTTTGTTGATCATTTAGGTGAATCTGTTTTTCAACTATAAATTGATGAGATCTCGACGCCAGTCTAGTGCTACGCTTAAATTCAAAAACTGTTGGTACCATAGTGAAGAGCTCAACCGAACAATTACCATGAAAGTATTTATAGAAAAGACAGAGAGAGGCAACCTTATGGTGGTGAGAGATCGAGCCGCCATATCAGGACCAATAATATTGCTGATTTTTCTTTGGAACTTATCAAGGATCTCTAGGTAAATAGCAGGAACATCAGACCATATGTGGCAGCAATATTCTAAGCATGGACGAATGGTAGACTGGTAGATATTTGAAAAAAGATACTGGACAGAAAAATTGTCTCGCCCGACATAGTGAATCGACTTTCTTAACAGCAAACCAAATCACTTAGGTAATTTTACATGTAAAATTTTGTCGACGTTTTAAATTTACTCAAATGAAGCTTTTCCGTTTTTTCGACACACCAGCTTCGTCTAAGGCGATGATCTGATGAAGATGTCGGATGATAAGGCAATGTCTTCCAGATGGGCGTTGTTGCAGAAAGTGACTCTGGATAAAAACCGAACAAACATGGCGACAAATGTTTGGGAGTAGTGAATAACTGAACAAACATTTTATGTGGTTATTTTAGCCTCTGTGTGTCTGTCTGTCTCTGTGGGGGGGGTCTCTGGTAATTCACCCCACTTAGCATGAATCATAGTTAATACGCCTCGGACATAGATAGATAGATAGATAGATAGATAGATAGATAGATAGATAGATAGATAGATAGATATGAACAGACTTAGAAAGAAAATGGCCATTGAGGTCAATACTCAACAGCGACAGTCTGTTTCATGCTTAAACGCGATCTTCAAGCCTGAAGATCTCGTTTAAGGATGTAACAGACTGTCGCCGCTGGGTGCTGACTTCAATGTCCACTTTTATATTTACATATGCTCTATCTCTGATATTAAACACTTTAATCCATAAATATAGCACACCTTAAAACTATATTTTCATTATATATATATATATATATATATATATATATATATATATATATATATATATATATGCATAAAGAGGGAGAGAAGAGAAAATAATGAAAAGAAAAAATAATCGAGACATTCTACACACAGACGCATATACATGCGCACATGTGTACACGCGCACCCTTACACGCATACCCACATACACACATATATATACACACACACACAAAATCAACCTAACATCAATAAATTATTTTTAACTTAATATAAAAATAAGGAAAATCAGTTACTGAAACTATTATAAAACGGTTCGTCTACGAAACTCTGGAGTCGGAGTGCTGAATATAACATCAACTTTGTGATAAATTTTTATATCTGTATTAATTATATATATATTAGGTCATCTCATAAGTTCTGTCCGAATTTTAACTTTTTGTTAAAATGAACGAAATTTAAAGAGTATTTTATAATGTCTAATGGAGCTGAACATTATTTTTATGTTTAGATGCATTTAAACTGATCAAATTTTGTTTCAGAGAACAATAAAATTAAATTTTGCTTGTTTAAAACGTTGCTAACATGGAAGTACCCAAGAATCATTTGAGGCACATAATGCTTCATGAGTTCAAGAAAGGAAACTCAGCTGCCGAAGCGGCTAGAAACATTCACTCAGTTTATGGAGAGGAATGTGTGAATGAAAGAACTTGCAGAAGATGGTTTGCAAAATTCAGAGGTGGAGATTTCACCCTTGAAAATGAAGATCGAACCGGACGTCCAGTTGAGTTTGATAAAAAAGCTTCTTGAAGCAGCCCTTGAAGAAAATCCTGCTTTGTCAGTTGAGGAATTGGCAGTGGTTCTCAGTTCAAACCATACAACTGTTCATCGTCATCTTCAACAACTTGGAATAGTTCCTAAACTTAGAAAATGGGTGCCTCATGAATTGTCTGAAAACAACCTCAAATCCCGAGTTGACATCTGCTCTTATCTCCATTCTCACCAACTTGTTTCACCTTTTTAGGATAGACTTGTGACTGGCGACGAAAAATGGGTCTTTTATCGAAATGTTAAGCGTCGTAGACAGTGGTTTGGTAAAGGGGAAGGACCTCAGCCACAGCCGAGAAGGGAACTTCATGGGCAAAAGGTTCTTCTTTCAATCTGGTGGGATTGCCAAGGAATAATCCACTTTGAATTCTTACCACCTAATGCAACAATTAATGCCCAAATATACTGTCAGCAATTAGAGCGTTTGAACCAAGCTTTGAGGAAAAAAAGACCTGCTCTAGTGAATCGAAAATGGGTGATGTTTCATCAGGACAATGCGCGACCACACACAGCAAGAATCACATCACAAAAGATCGAAGAACTTGGTTGGGAGAAAATTCCTCATCCACCTTATTCTCCCGACCTGGCTCCTTCAGACTACCATTTGTTTCGTAGCTTACAGAATCATTTGGAAGAAACAGCTTTTGTAACAGAGGAAGAGGTTAAAACTGACATTTGTGAGTTCTTCGAATCAAAGCCAAAAGAATTTTACAGTAATGGAATTAGTAAGCTTGTTAAGAGATGGAAGGAAGTCATAGATAATCAGGGAAAATACATTGTTGATTGAATCTGTAATTAAATGTAACATTTGGTCACTTGTTTTCTTTATTCAAAATTCGGACAGAACTTATGGGATGACCAATGTAAATAGTATAAATAGTTACAATACCAGATCTTAGAGATATAGACAGACATTCATCTTGCCTTCGCATTCTTTTCGCTTAATATTAGTTTTTTTTCTCTTCAGTCTCTGTTTATCCATCGAGACGTTTGCTTCATTTATTGACTCTAAACTGGACAAGTGGAATTCTTCAGTCACTTGTTTTTTTTAAGTTTTATTTGTGACTCAATTTTGCTGTCCTCTTTAAATCCTTTTTCTCCATCCAATACTCTGCATCTTTCAAAGATGACCATATCTTTGCTCGATCCAGAATACGTCCAATGCCTGGAAACTTCGAGATAATTTCTGAAATGCCACTTCTTGAAATTCTGAGTTCTTTGGCTGTTACGCGCAGGAACATATTCTTGAGCGTCTGCACCGTACTTCGACCTGGTTTCTTTGGAAATGTTCTTCATTTCTTCAATGTTTTTCATCTTTTTAACGACAAATGCATTGAGTTTTGTTTCATGAAAGATCCATTTTATGCTCATATATTATATTTCTCGGGACATTTTTCACGGTCTGTTTTGTAAATTTCTGCTTCCGGTTTTCAGTTTTTATTTTGTTTTGTGTGAATTAAATCTCATTGTTTTTGAAGAATTTGTAACAATTTTTTTCAGTGACACTATATTAGGTGTCTGGTTAGATATCTGGTGTCAAGATTATTTATGTTAATTTCTTGTCTAATTCTGTGAATTCGGTAAGGTTTCTTTCCTGTGTTATTTATGAAATAATCTGAAAACTGCATTAGTTAAAAAGACTGTATATCTCTTTATCATGTAAATATTTAGGGCTGCTAATTCTAAGTACTATTAATTCTAAGTTATCTTTAGTAGAAACCAACAATTATTTAAGATTTTATTTGGTTCCAGTGTCGATAGAAGTTTGAGATCGTTTTTGTGGGTGGATTTTTAATAGTTCTTTAGTTTTACGTCATTATCAAATATGTTTTGAGAAAAGATAAGATTTATTTTTGTTTCATGAATAATTTGATTGTGTGTTTGGTTTGGTTTGTTTTGTTTTGCGGCATATCAACCTCAGTGGGTTATTTAATGCCGAAAAGATTTTTATTGTTGCTAATATTTTTTCCAAAAGTGTATTGCTGGTCATATTTTTTCTCACAAATATATTGCTGTTAATATTTATTTTCCAAAAGTGTATTGCTGGTAATATTTTTTCAAAAAAAGTATTGCTGGTAATATATTTTCACAAATTTATTGCTGGTAATATTTTTTTTTTTTTGAAAACTGTATTGCTGGTAATATTTTTTTTTTAAATGTATTACTGGTAATATATTTTTCCAAAAGTGTATTGCTGGTATAATTTATTTTTCAAAAAATTATGGCTGGTAATATATTTTCACATATGTATTACTGGTAATATTTTTTCAAAAATGTACAGCTAGTAATATTGTTTCAAAAATGTATTGCTGGCAATATTTTTTTTCCAAAAAAGTATTGCTGGTAATATATTTTCACAAATGTATTGCAAGGAATTTTTTTTTCAAAAAAGTATTGCTGGTGATATTTTTTCATAAATGTATTGCTGGTAATATTTTTTTCAAAGGTGTATTGCTGGTAATATTTCTTTTACAAAAAAAACATGGCTGGTAATATATTTTCACAAATGTATTGCTGGTAATATTTTTTTTTTCAAAAAAAGGATTGTTGGTAATATTTTTCAAAAATGTATTGCTGGTAATATTTTTTACAAAAGTGTATTGCTGGTAAACATTTTTTAAGCATTTCTGGTAATATATCTTTACAAATGTATTGCTGGTAATATTTTTTAGATGTACTGCTGGCAATATTTTTTCAAAAATGTGTTGCTGGCAATATTTTTTTTCCAAAAAAGTATTGCTGGTAATATATTTTCACAAATGTGTTGCTGGTAATATTTCTTCCAAAAGTGTATTGCAGGTAATTTTTTTTCCAAAAGAGTATTGCTGGTAATATATTTGCACAAAGATTTTGCTGGTAATATTTTTTTCAAAAATATATTGCTGCTAATATTTTTTCAAATATGTATTGATGGGAATATTTTTTCAAAAAAAGTATTGCTGGTAATATATTTTCTCAAATATATTCATGGTAATATTTTTTTTCAAAAAGGTATTGTTGGAAATTTTTTTCAAAAATGTAATGCTGGTAATAGTTTTTGCAAAAATGTATTACTGGTAATATTTTTTTTAAATGTATTGTTGGTAATATTTTTTTCAAAAAGTTTATTGATGGTAATATGTTTTTTCTACAAAAGTATTAATGGTAATATATTTTCACAGATGTATTGTTGGTAATATTTTTTTCACAAATGTATTGCTGGTAACATTTTTTTTCAAAAATGTATTAATGGTAATATTTTTTCAAAAATGTATTGTTGTCAATATTTTTTCCAAAAGTGTATTGCAGGTAATATTTTTTTCAAAAAACCTTGCTGATTTTCACAAATGTATTTCTGGTTATTTTTTTTTTCGTATTGTATTGCCGGTAATATTTTTCCAAAAAGTGTATTGCTTGTAATATTTCTTTTACCAAAAATATATGGCTGGTAATATATTTTCACAAATGTATTGCTGGTAATATTTTTTTACAAAAATTTATTGCCGGTAATATATTTTCACAAATGTATTGATGGTAATATTTTTTTCAAAAATGTATTACTGGTAATTTTTTTTTTTTCAAAAATCTATTGCTGGTAATAATTTTTACATCAAAAATTTATTGCTGGTAATATTTTCTTCCAAAAATGTATTGCTCCTATTAAAACCAATTCTTGCACTTTCTTAGTGTTTTGGCCCCAGTTTAGGGGTTAACTATTTAATCATAGCTGGGACCCTAACAGGTGCCACCACCCTGGGTCAGGGTGAACCTGGGAACACCAGCAATGAAGAGGTGGTTCCAAGCTCCTCAGAACTTCCTGATCAGAGGCCTTGCTGTCAGATGTAGTTTATCGTCTTACCTAAGATGCAAGCTGGGGGGGTGCTACTGGGTGTGAATGAGAATGAAAAGTCTTTGGAAGGGAGCCGAAACTTCTTCCTCATTACAGCCCCTGAAACCTCAACTGTCAAGTTTCCTTTTTGTTTTCATTTTCTCTAAGACTTCGTTGTTGCTCACATGTTTGGTCCATGGCATCCTCAATATCCTTCTGTAGAACCATATTTCTGTTGCTTCACGAGTCTTCTTCATCTTTGAAGAGATTGTCCAGCACTCACGGGGCAGTAACTGTTTAGTATCTGTCTATTTTAGTATCTGTCTGAGATGAGGTATTATATACACTATTTACATTATTCGGACTATTGTCCTCATCATTGTTGCCATATTTATTACAATGTTTCTGCCTTTCAGTATCTGTCTATATTTCTGAGATGAGGTATTATGTACACTATTTACATTATTCCGACTATTGTCCTCATCTTTGTCGGCATATTTATTACAACGTTTCGGCCTTTCAGTATCTGTCTATATTTCTGAGATAAGGTATTATGTACACTATTTACATTATTCCGACTATTGTCCTCATCTTTGTTGCCATATTTATTACAACGTTTCGGCCGTTGTAAGCTCCGGACTTCTTCAGGTGGTTGGAATGTCGAACTGAACCCTTTATTTCGCTCGCTGTGGTAGACAGATATATTTGACCCATTGATCGGAAAGTCACCTTCATATGTCTGAAACTCCACCCACTTCATGGAAATAATCAAAGATGTCCAATCCTAGCCAATCAGATGGTGAGCTTGGACGTGGTGAATTTCTTCACCAAGGTACCCACGGATGAGGCACTCTCAGTAGTCAGAGACAGATTTGCCTCTGACTCATCCCTAGAAGAATGGACCAGTATTCCAATAGATAATCTGATGGAGATGTTGACTTTCTGTAGACAAACAACACACTTTGGAATGGGATCACACATACATCGACAGGCTGAGGGCTTAGCAATGGGCTCGCCATTATCACCAGCAGTGGCGAATATATACATGGAATGCTTTGAGAAAATGGCATTAGAATCTATATCTGTAAAACCAACTCTATGGTTAAGATACGTAAATGACACCGACATACTCTGGCTACACCAGGAAGATGTTCAGGTTCTACTGGACCATGTGAACTCAATAAAACCTTCGATACAGTTCACAATGGAGAAAGAGAGTATCAACACATTCCTATTCCTGGATGTTCTAATATCTCGAACAGAGCATCGGTTCAAGACATCCGTATACCGCAAACTAACATTCACCGGACAGTACCTCAATTTCAACTCCCACCATTCATGCAGCGTAAAGAAAGGGATCGTCCGCTGCTTACAACACCGAGCAAAAGTCATAAGTGGCGATCCAGAGACATTAGATAAAGAATTGGTCAATATAAGCAAGCAACACTCTACAATGTAATAACTACCCAGGGTACATGGCAGCAGCCCCAATAAATTGGGATAGGCGTATACAAGAGGAGGACAACAACACTCAGAAAAAAAATCTGCGGTCAATATAACATCAGGACAACCTTCAAAAACTGGATGACACTTCGCAAATATCTCTCTCGAGTAAGACCCCCCATAGAGGAGAACATGACTAAAGACTGTGTGTACGCTATCCCATGCAGCTGCGGAAAGAAATATAAAGGGGAGAAAGGCCGCCCCTTTAAGGTAAGGCTTCAAGAACACCAGAAATCTGTAACACGAGGGGAAGTGGAAAAATCAGGCGTGGGTGACCACATATGGAGAGAAAAGGGAGATCACAGCCCCCTGTGGGATCAGGTTGTGATCATAGACAAAGAACATCATTGGAAAATTCGTAAACTTAAGGTATCAGCACATATGCTAGGCTACAAAAATCTCCTGAGCCGACCAAGCATAGGAATGAATACAATATGGGAACCAGTGATAAGGAGTGCCAGAGAAAAGAAATAATAACAACGAAAATTGCAATATGAGCTATGGCAAAAACAAAAAAACATGCAATGATAACAGCAAAAATTGCTATGTTATTATAGTGGAGACTCGTATTGGAAATAGACGCCCATTTTTATTTTTGCTTTAAACATTGTGAATTACATTACATCTATAAACCTAAGTATTTGAAAAATGTGAATAAGGAAAATATGCTTTCCGGCAGGGATCGAACCTACATTTGATCCGGAGTGCTTTACCACTAGGCTACAAAGAGCAACACCGTTCAATAAGGCTCTATTTTTCCTATTAAGGAAAACACACGACCTCATGGAGATATTTTTCCTTAAAAATATTTTTTCTAATAAAAAAAAAAAAGGTGGTTTCGCCTACAAAGTGGGACGCAGGTTCGATTCCTGCCGAAGAGCACATTCTATTTATTAAGATTATTCGAATGCGCAAGCTCATAGACTTAATACACACTGTTTAACAGAAACATAAAAATGGGTTTTCTTTTTTAAATCAGAGTATCCACTAAAATAACAGTTGAAGTAATAAAAATGTTGTATTAAAAATAAATACATTAATTCTTTATATATATATATATATATATATATATATATATATAGATATATATATATATAGATATAGATATATATATATATATAGAGAGAGAGAGAGAGAGAAAGTTTGTGTGTGTGAGAGAGAGAGGGGGGGGGGCGTGTGTAAATACAAAAGTAGCCATTGAGGTCAGCGCCAAGCGATGACTGTTTCATACTTAAACTTAATCTTTGCCATTTTCTGTTGATCTTAGTTACATATGCTTAACACCGGGTATTTTTTTACCCATAAATATAGCATATCATATCATATAGATAGATAGATAGAGAGAGAGAGAGAGAGAGAGAGAGAGAGAGGGAGAGCGTTGTTTGTTTTTATTTTTCGACTACACAGTATAGTAGGGTCAGTTGGGCACCGTCTATGAGAAAAAGACCACCATAACGAAATTTATGGAATTTGGAAACAACATGTTGTACTACTTAAAATACAAACGGCAAATATTTAAACGATACAATACTTAGGGAAGGGATTAAACTTAGGAATATTAAGATTACCTCCTCGGTTATCAATTGAAACTGCTATCCACCAAAAGAAAAGAAGCCAGTCCCCACCCCGAGCCATTTAAATGATAGTTCGCGCAGCGGATTGGTTGTACAAACATCCAATCGGATGTGCGGAATACGTGGTCTTTCTTCGTCTAATTCTTTAAAAAGGCCAGAGTATTTGTTAGCGTTTCACTGTGAGGAGGAATCAAGGTTTGATCTCCCATGATTGGGTCGATTTGGTGATGGGGAGTATGATGTTGAAAGACGCGAATCTCCCTGATGAACCAAATCAAAAACATCACTGACGACCCCCTCGGGCGCCTACTTAAAAGCGTATTTTTGAATTATAGCATTGGCACCGGCAGCTCCAATACGAATATTTCAAGGTGTTCAGTGTCAATCTAAGGACAGTTCGAGGGATTCTGAAAGAGTTGGGTGAGTCTAATGGTGATTACGAAAGTATTTGGAATGATCACTAGTGATAACGACCTTATGTCTGCATTCCTCAGACTCCATGACCTCAGAATCAATACAGAGGCCTACATCAAGTGCCTTGAGGAGGTAGTGCTACCCTGGGTCAAGAGGGTGGCTGCTGGAAGAACCAACAGGACTATACACCATGTCACACAAGCAGTAGAACTCAGTCATGGCTGTCAGACAATTTCAGTGACCACATCACCCCTTACATCTAGCCAACTAAATCCCCAGACTACAACCCCCTTAATTATTATGTGTGGGGCGCAGTTGAGCGAGAATTCAACAAAACTCCTTGTAACACCAAAGATGAGCTGAAGACAAGGATCACCAACTTAAACAAGGAGACCGTCCAGACGAGTTACAAGAGATTCCGGAGTCGCCTGGAGGACATGGTTGAAGCCAATGGCGATTTTATTGAATAAATTTACTCTTTGGTATTTCAAGATATTTTTGTGTCATTTTGGTAAATATATCTGTTAAAATGAGATGTTAGTGTTATTTTCATTTTTGGGTCATTTGAACGACAATCTATCCATCGCATACGCTGTATACACACACACACACACACACACACACACACACACACACACACACACACATATATATATATATATATATATGTATAAACCTCAACCCTTTCTGTTTCCATTTCTCTGGCCAAGAGGGTCCCTTTGTTTAAGGGATAAAAAAACATTAGGGTTGGTCAGAGAAAGGGAAATGTATGAGGTCCATTCTTGTGTGTGCGTGTGTGTGTTTATGCGTGTGTTTTTTCTAGTGTGTGCATATATATTCCTTCTCCATATATATATATATATATTGTTTTATTACAATGAAATTATTAGAAGGAAATAGTACATATATATATATATATATATATATATATATATATATATATATACTTTGTATGGTGTGTAGGGTTCGTGTGTGTGTGTGGTCCGACAAGTGTATACCACTGTGTGTATACGGTGTGTGGGGTTTTGATTTGTTTAGTGCTAATTTGAATTTGTCTATTAAGTTTTTTTCTCGTATTTGTAGGTAAGAATAATCGCCTGTTTGATATAATGGCATGATTGCAAATTTTCCTTTGTTAGATTTGTGGATGTGTTGTGACACGAATAGATTTCTGTTGTCTGGTAATTTAATTTTGCTTTTGTGTAGGGAAACTTTGAGTTATACCTATGTAGGTTTTGTTGCATTTTGTGCACCTGGAGTTACAGTTTAAGTTTTTCCTTATCGTGAATGGTGTTGTGGGGTTTTCAAAAGTGTAGGAGTTTCTTTTTATAATGATATCACAAACCCCACATCATCTCTTGTTGAATTTTGTCACTCTTTGTATTGTGTGTTGATTAAATTTGAATGAGGTTAATATACGTTTCATTTTTTTTTATTAGCGTTTGCTTATAATTATTTTTTTTTTTTAGCATGTCTTTCATTTTATCATTCTTGTTAAGCAGCTCTAGATTTCTTGTTATTTCTGTAAATAGGTCTGGATTGTTTTTGTTGTACGTTGAGGCCAATCAAAGGCTGGATGTTAGGATTAAGCAACGCTTGCCTACAAAAATCCGCAACTCCAACTATTTACCCTTCAGATATTGACGAAGACATACGGATCTTCTGTTGCTGAACAACCTCATAAATAAAAGCAACGGTGCTGCTGATTTCAGTGTAGACTCTTTTCCATCTTAAGTCCCGCTCCAATTGCCACTTTAAAATGGTAAAGGCCATATATATTCAACTCATGCAACCCTCTCTTTGTAAACAAAAGAATTTTGTATTCGGCCTCCAAGTGGTTTCTGCTTAAGAAATCATTTTCTTCCTCTTTCCTATCCCATTTTAATTTTGATTCATATATATTAACCTCCATTTACCGCTGTTGAGCGAGGTTCGAAACCGGTTAGCTAGCCCGTTTTTCATTTTTTTTTTTCATTTAATTGCTCATCATGATTATTATTAAAATAAATTGGATCTCTTCATTGTGGTTATATATATATATATATATATATATATATATATATATATATGAGAGAGAGAAACCGCAAACGTTTTTGGTTGTAATGTGGATTTTTAAAAATATATATATATTATGCTTTATTTTCTATAATTTTGCTACACATGTTTCCGGTCTCGCAACAGTCATTAGGCAAAGCGTGGAGATTTCCATATATAATTAAAAATAATTATTTTTTTTCTTATGTTTTTCGATGTTAAATATTCTCGATATGAGACATTCTCTTTTTTGTGTGTTAGTGACCCAAATGTCTTTCTTGAACTGGCAGTGAAATCATTAAATATATATATATATATATATATATATATATATATATATATATATATATATATAATGATTTAGAACTCCTCAGAGATTCAAATACTAACGGGTAAAAATGAAAAATTCAAGAACATAATGCTATCGCGAAGACATAAACATTCCATAAGTCCATTAAAAACTTACTTAGCAACGAAGAGAAATCATGATGGAATTGACTCCCAACCATACCCAAAGTTTACAGCCTTTTTTAAGCATTTAATCCGAATCAAGGCAGGAGAGCCACTATTACGCAAGGGCTTACAGAGAGTGAAAGTAAGAGAAAAGACTCGGTATGGGGGTGGGGTTGAGGAAAGGATAAAAAGAAGAACAGGGATCAATGCATCAGAAAATGACGATTGCAGTTGGGGCACCAGTGAAAGTAGCTCATAAGGGCAGTTGCCATGAAAATATTTATGGAAAGGGAAGTAACATCACGTCTGTGTGCAAGTGGCTGGAGTAGAGATGCCAGGTCAGGACCTATCACATTGCATATCCGTCTTTGGATTTTGTCGAGAACCTCGAGATGAACGGGGATGGGCATCAGACCATATATGGCAACAATATTCACTGCAAAGACGAATGATAGATTTGTAGATTTGAAGGATGAACTCAGACGAGAAAAACCTTCTGGTGCGACACAGAGGACCATCTTTCCTTATGGTGGATGACGGTATTGATTCAATGTAGTTGTTCCACCTCAGGTCAGTGGAAAACGTGGGACCAAGAAGTCGCAGTGAGGATCTCTCGTGAAGTTGAGCATCAGCCATGCTGATAGGAGGCAAGGGAGATTTCGCTATGGTGGTTAAATAAGAGCAGTTTCGGTTTGGAGTCATGAAAAGCTTACAAGCCATTCCCGGTCCCCGTCAACCAGAGATTGGGGGCCCTTTTCGAGACCAACGGCCAGGTTAAGTTTATCAGTAATGCTGGACTTACTATTGAGACAGGAGTAAATGCTAGTGTTGTCTGTGTAGACGCCTACTCGAGAACTGATGAAATCAGGAAGATCATTAATGAAAATCAGAAACAGTGTAGGGCCCAGGATAGAGCCTTTGGGGGACACCAGCGTTCATATGAAAGGAACTGGAGAAGAACCTGTTTAGGATGGCTTTTATTTCACGGATTGACAGGAACGACTGGATTAAATCAAATAATCGTCCTGTAATACCGTATCCCTGGTGCTTACACAGAAGGCCGGCATGCCAAACCCTATCAAACGCTTTAGAGATATCTAGAGTCACAGCTCGAGCTTCGCCGTTATCGTCAAGAGCTTGGTATACACATTCAGTTATGGCCGTGAGCACGTGAACGATAGACTGGGCAAAGCGGAAAACATATTGTTTATCAGAGAGTAGATCGTGGGAGGTAAGAAGCTTAACCACTGATTAAGGCCTCGAAAATTTTACCGAAGACTGATGGGTTAGAAGGGTTTCCATTTCTTTAAAACAAGGACGACAGGGGAGGACTTCCAACAGGCTGGGAAGCAAGAATCAGCGAATTGTATAGTTTGGAGAGAACTGGAGCCAGCTCAGGAGAACATTTCTTTAGGACTACGGCTGGTATCCCGTCACCGCCACTTGCTTTATGAGATTCTAATTTAGAGATGATGTCCAATACCATCGAAGGGGTTATGCACATCTCACACAATAGAGCCTCAGTTCTAGGGGGGAAATCAGGTGTGGGTATTCCGGGTGAGTCTAGTGTTGAGTTGGATGAGAATTTCCAACTTCGAATTGATTGAATAGAGGAGGGATTGAGGATTTGCTGTATTTCGGTACACTCTTGCAGAGATGCCAATAATCTTTAGAACCAAACATGCGAGATGCAATACGTTGTTTCATCCAGTCAGCAAGCACTAACTTTGCCTAATTGAGGACACGCTTGCACTCAGTACGGGCAGAGACAAAGAGACGTCTGTTGAAATCATAAGGTACAGACGGTAAAAGTGATTCCTGTGGGCTATAGCAGCCGAGCAAGCAGGTGAGAACCAGGAAGATGACAGCGAGTTAACTTGGTATTTTCTTGCTGGGATGAAAGCCTCGATGCCGGCTTTTAGACAGAAGGAGACTTCAGACGCACATTTTTGAACAAGGATCATTAAAAATCGCATTCCAAGGGACGTCTCGAAGAAAATCACAGAACGAGTCCCAGAGTGCGCGTTGATAAAAAGGAAGATATTCTGTTGGTTGTAGGTTCATGGC
This sequence comes from Acanthosepion esculentum, assembly GCA_964036315.1. Lineage (NCBI taxonomy): Eukaryota > Metazoa > Mollusca > Cephalopoda > Sepiida > Sepiidae > Acanthosepion > Acanthosepion esculentum. The sequence continues at coordinate 1,769,928 of OZ038502.1, read as the reverse complement.
TGGAGGAGGAGTGGAAGGCGATGTTAACAGACACTACTGTGTGATCAGAGTTGCCAAGAGGGTAGAGCTGCGTATCGCGACAAGAGTCAGGGATGGAGGTAAAACAGAGATTCAGAAAGGAAGCGTTGACGTCAGGCTTACCGGGGAGACCTAAGGGATTGACTGATTGAAAAGTTAAGGGTTTGGATACCAGCGAGAGTCACTTACAGAGTGTTTAACCGAAGACGAAAATGTTTGTAAACGGATTTTGAGAGATGGTCTTGTCTGTATTATCGGAAATGCTATCGAGTACACCACAGTCTTGGGAGGAAGGATAACGGTAGAAAAAGAAGAGGTAGCTTACTGAATTAAGGAGAGATAGATGGAGACACATATACGAATGGAGATTCCAAAGAGATTTCCCTAGCCAGCTGATGATCGCGAACATAAACTCCCAGGCCATGCACGTGTATTTTAGAGTCCTTTCTAAAGAGAGAAAGGTGGTTGGGATTCTAGAACTCACAAGAAAGAATTGACCAGTTAAGATTAGTCTCGCAGAGAGCTAGTATATCAGGAGACATATCAAAGAGGAACAATTCCACACTGCAGAAGTTGGTATGAATAACATGGATGTTAGAGAAGGAAATATTAAAGGGTTTAGGTGAATTTTATTTTATTTTGGAGTTGGTTTACGTTTATATTTTTTATTGTTTGTGGTCATGTTGAGTTTTGTTGATAAGGAAAAGACCTAAAGTAATAGAAGCAGACAGTCATCGTATGCGACATGGACAGAAAGAAACTGGCGCAGACTGCAACATAATGTGACATCTGAGTTGCCTACCGGAGGTGCATGCACGACATGGCATTGCAAGAACCCCAATATTATGGAATTGTTGATCAGAGCAGCCTCTCAAGACGCTACACAAGAGTTTTTTGTATATGTTTATCAAACAGTGAGTAAATATCTCACCAAACGGGGAAAGTTTTCTTGCACGTTTCGTTCAAACTAAACGTCTTCAGACAAGCATCTATTTACGCGGCCTCCTCACTAAAACAGGATGTCGATTTTTTTACGTGGGTATCCCGTCCACATACGCATGCATACGGGTCACAGGACAAAAACTGCCCAATGCCCGCGAATACTGTCACGCTGGCGTCGATATTACACCGAACTCAATGTGGCAGGTGCTGCCGCAGGATTGGGATCTCCGGAGCCGGGCGCCTCTACCCCAAACGCCAGCATTCTCAAATAAGGAAAACATTTTATTCCACTTCTGGCCAAAAGTGAAAAATGTTTTTCTTGATGGAATTCATTAATCTTATATTCGAGATGTGAGAAATCTAAAAAAAAAAACGTCGGTTGAGGATGACATCTAAATATTAAAAGTACAGGGCAACAGCAAAAAAGTAAATTTCACTTAAAAATATTTCTAAAGAAATTTATTTTATTGGCATCTCTATCGTTAGACAAGAAAATAATGATTTCTGTTTGCATTTTATTTCGACGTTAAAATGAACATTTTTTTGCCACTTTTTCTGATTAAAAAATTAAAAAAAAAAAAACACGCATTGAATGCAACTCAGACTTTGTCGAGTGGGAAATTCGCGTAGGTATTCTATATGCCTGAAGTTGAAGGCGTCTGGATGAATGATGAACACTCGAGTCGTGTATGAACGGATAGATAAAAGGCGATTTAATTTAACGTATTAGTTATAAAGACATTCGTTTGGGCTTATAAATTGGTACAGATAGATAGATAGATAGATAGATAGATAGATAGATAGATAGATAGATAGATAGATAGATAGATAGATATGGAGAAAGAGATAGATAGGTAAATAGACATAAAGTTAATGACCTATATATATAATATATATATATAAATATATATATGTATATAGATAGATAGATAGATAGAAACAGAATGAGACAAATAGATAGCTATGAAGAGAATGAGATAGATAGGTTGATAGATATAAAGTTAATGACATAAATAGATAGATAGATAGATAGGCTGTTTCCTGCTGGACGCAATCGTCAGTCCGCCTGACGAATGCGTCAAGCATGAAACAGCCTGTCGCCTCTGAGTGTTGACTTCAATGTTCACTTTTATATTTCTATTTACATACGCTCTATCTCTGATTTTGAGCACTTTATCCCATAAATATAGAACATCTTAAAACTATATTTCTTCATATATATATATATATATATATATAATTTGTTTAAAATTTGGGCATTTATATGATTAAGTCTGCTCGATATCGGTGATAGTTTTTCTATATAAACAGCGTGAACATAGGAATCAACACGGCGTGGTCTGGTAATCGCTGAAGGCGTGAAACTGCCAGGAACCATGCGGTGTTGATTTCTGTCATACTGTCTATATGCATGAAAAAATATATATTCAGAGAGTTTTCATATATACATGTGTGTGTGTGTGTGTGTGTGTGTGTGTGTGTGTGTGTGTGTGTGTGTGTGTGTGTGTGTGTGTGTGTGTGTGTGTGTGTGTGAAAAAGAGAGAGAGAAAGAGAGTGTGTGGAGGTGAAAGGAAAGAAAGAAGGAGTACGAAGAAAAAGATTGCTAAGGTGAGAGAGAAAATGGAGGAAAAGTGAGGAGGAGTGAGGGGGTACGAACACTTAAGAACCCTCAATGAATAATAACCCAACGATGCCACCACACGCACGCACATTACCTTTCTTCCATTGGGAGAAGTTGTGGAGATTTGATCCCTGAGATTTGATATATTTAGGGAACGGTAAGTTAGGATGGTACGTTTAAGGGTACTCTTCGCTTCATATGCTTCTGACAAAAAAAAAACCTCCAAAATATTAATTAAATTCTTCGCACTGTATCAGCAATAAATGATTGTTCCAAACTCCAATCCTTATTTTTACCTTTTAATACCAATCATTCCAACCAAGGCAATAAAGCCACTAAGGCAGAAGAGGTTACTGGGTGTGAAAGTATTAGAAACAGAAACATTACTAAAGAACGAGAACAAAAGAAGAGTAATCAGGAGGACATTAGAGGGAGATAACAATTTCTCGTGTACAGTAATGCTCTTCGATTGCAAATTATAAGCAAATTGGTGTGTGGCACTAAGTCTCTTGACAATACGAGGAATGGTAGCGGAATAAGATCTTTTTGAAAAGTTCAAATTAAAAGAAATTGAATAGGAACACGTTCTCTTTCTTAATCTATACACATTTAAAAAAAACCGTGACCGTTGCTTTTAGAGCACAAAACATGCAACGCTGTTAACTGAACAGAGGACTGCTACTCACAGAGAAATTAGAAATAATGATAATACATTTCAAGAAAGTTCACACCAGAATCATAGTTGTGAACAAATGCGCAGTTTAACTATATTGAAAAAAGGAAGCTGTGGAGACAATCTACATGTTGAAGGAATATAGTTTTTAAAGAGAGTGAGAGAGAAATTATGTATTTCAAAAAGTGAACATCGTTATCATGAAAAAATGAACATGGAGGGAGGCTTTCATTCAATTTTTACCAAAACGTACCACACGTTGAACAACGATTATCACAAAGATTAAGATTTTGTTTGCAGCAGCAACAACCGTATTTTCGTCGGTGTTTGTGGGAATTAAGTGTCATCCTTTGAACAGATACAGAACTGAAAGTTCTGAGACACCATTAGACCAAAAAGCTCACCACTTTCATAGGAATCCATTGATGTACAGATTGCTGACCTAACTGGACACGATCCTAATTGTTTCAAAGTTTACAGTCGAATCTGTCACATTAAAACTTTTAAACGGCATCATATGACCGGGAAACACTCCAGTTTTGTTATGACATTTATTATTTTGAAAATATATCTTGTATTTGACGTAGAGCAACAATTCAAATATTAGAGACTTTTGACCAAATACTTTAGCGTTGATCGTTCAATCTCCAATCGATGTAAACTTAAAAAAAAGAACAAATTAAGCTTGATGATGTCAGGTTACCCTACGAGGGATAATGGTACCATATAACCAACCACATGGCCCGGTTCATCCTGGGTATGACGATAACTAAATCTAGCATGAAGGCCTCTTATCGGGAGATTGGATATTTTGATGAGCATGGAACCACCTCTTAATTGCTGTTGTTTCCCGGTCCACCCTGACCTGGAGTGGTAGCACCTGTTTGAGCCTCAGCTATGGGCAAATAGTGAACTCCCAAACAAAAATAAAAAGTACATTTTTATAATAAAATAACCAACAATACATTTTCATAGTAAAATTACCAGTAATATAGATATTTTTAAAGTTACCAACAATGCATTTTATCATCAACAAACTATACATCTAAAAGAAACTGTCAGTATTTCTGAGATGAAGTATTGTAATGATTTACACTATTTACATTGCTCGGACTGCTGTTCTCATCTTTGTTGTCATATTCACGACGTTTCTGAAGTTCGCACCGGCCTTCTTCAGGTGACTGGAATTTAGAACTGAACCCTTTATTTTGTCCATCGGGGTAGATTGTTCTAGTTCCACGTGCCATGTCTCTTCCAGGTGTCTCATTATCAGTTATCTCTTTTTAACTCAACTCCCCAAGCTTTTTTTTTTCATTCACCTCAGCTGTAGACAGGTACTGAACTTACAATTCTTTGGGTCAAGTCACTGAATTCAACCAACGCTTTTTATCCACTAGGTCATGTGCCCTTGAGGACAGTTCGAAGTTCCAATCACCTGAAAAAGGTCGAAGCGTACAACGGTCGAAACGTCGTGAATATGGCAGCAAAATGAGGACAATAGTCTGAGCAATGTAAAAAAATATACCTTTACCCTAAAAGTATGAAATTATGTACAAAATATATGTAGTTGTAGCCAGAAAATTACGTGCAAAATATTTAAATTTCGGCATTAAATAACCCATACAGGTGTTCATATGCCACTAAACAAAATCAACCAATATAGCCCGGTTATAAGCAACTAAACGGGTTCCCCAACTAGGATTTTCTGGTAAAAAAAGGTGGCTAGACACCCAGGAGGATTAAAAGATGATCTATGAAAGAACGGATTAACCGTTTTGTGGGGGTGAATGGTCATCTAACAAAATGGGGATAGACTGGTCTCCTTAGCTATGGATGCAGCTAGTGTGGTGAAGTCAACGTTTCCAAGGCGGAGGGGTTCCCTGTGACCAAACGCTCATCACGTCAGTCATGAGCAAATTGCGGCATGATTGGCCTTCCAAATGACACACCTAATTTAATGAGGAATAAAACGTTTATTAACATTTTGTGTTTTGCTTCATTCTAACTTGTTCACTCACATTTTCTCTTACGCAAAGATAACTATTAAATGGCTGAGTTATCTCCCTTATTTATTAATGTCTGTTTCGTTGTCGGTACAGGTCAAGTAAATCACATAATTAACAATGCTTAAGGACAATGTAATTTAATTTAATTATTTTTTTTTTTTTACTTTTTGTTGAAGTTAACGTTCTCAACATTTTAAACTATTAGCGATTTTCATAAAAGAAGATCATGTAAAAATATTTTGCGTTAGAAACGAGAAACGGTTATATTCATTTCTTCTCTGGAGAAGTCTTTTTTCTTTTAAAAAGATATTTGTTGGATTTTCAAATGAATGAATGAGAAATAAATCACACAAAGCAGCATATGTTGATCAGTGTCTCCAGTGATACAGGTTGTGTATCCTTTATCGGAAATTCTAAAACCCAAAAACCTCCTAAATCCGAAAGCGCTGTCATGAATTGCCACAAATGTAAAATTTCAAAAAACACTGGGAAGTTTCCTATCTGATGTGCAAATGTTGTAAGGGTTCTCATCTGCCCTGGTTGGGGGGGTTCTCCAGCCCAACTACGTAGCTTAAGTTGACGCCAATTTTTGTTTGCGATCATCACAGCAACACCTTCGTTCGTGGATTACTTACCAAGTGTTTCATGCTCAGTAAAGATATTATTCAAAATGTCAAAAAGTCCTGCCGATACCCTTATGAGTAGTCCGTCCGGGTATGACGATAAACTAAATCCGCGCCCTGAGTAAGACGATAAACTATGTCCAGCAGCAAGGCCTCTGATCAGGAGGTTTTAAGGAGCGTGGAACCACCTCTTAATTGCTGGCGTTCCCAGGTCCACTCTGATCCGCTGTGGTAGCACCTGTTAGGGTCCAAGCTATGGGCAAATAGTTGACACCCAAACCTGTGTAAAAATAAGTTTTAATAACAGAAATACTTTGTAATAAAAAAAATTATTACCAGCAATAATTTTTTAAGGAAAAATTATTATCAGCAATACTTTGAAAAAAAATATCAACAATACAAACAGTTATACATTCTTTGAAAAATATTACCAGCTGGAGATTTCTTCAAGGAAAAATATTCCCAGAAATAGGTTTTTGAAGAAAAATATATTATCAGCAATAAAAATTTTGTCGGCATTAAATAATGCATTGAGGTTGATATGTCGTAAAACAAACCAAACCATATGAGTAGCGAAAAGAAAACGAAAGGATTTATGTTTATCAATATCACAGAAAGTCAAGCGTCTGACTGAGGAGCTTGGCAGTGGAACAACCACCATCTACGACCTAAGGAAACGGAAGGAGAAAAATGATGATCTCGATCGTATATTGATGTAGTGGATTCGTCAGCGTCGAAGTGAACATATGCCCGCTTATATAAAACGACCTTCAGGGTAAATGTATAAGTTGTGTTATGAAATGTAAAGAGATATCATATGGTTGAGTTCCATTCATAGGCTGACTTATTTTATACATGCTATATACAAATTAAATATAGCCTGTATTCCAAAATCTGAATAACAGAGCACTTCCGGTTCCAAGAATTTCGGATAAAAGATTCTCAACCTGTAATATACGAAATCTTCAATTTTTAAATTTTAGAAAATATCTTTTTCACCCCACCCCCCTATTTCTAAAGGCAGATGCTTACACCTATGATCTTCTGTAATGAAAATGGCCGTTTTACTTTCAGTGAAAACTTATTTTGATTTTTTTTATTAGTGCGACTCGCCTTCTGATGAGTCATATCACATGCGACCCATTGATCGGAAAAGGTTGCTCGTGCCTTGATCTAGGTACTGACCAGGCCCAACGCTGCTTAAATTCAGTGGTCGTACGGGAACTTGTGTTTCGACGCGATACAGCCGTAAGAATTCACTTTTTTTTAGTAGTTACTCCTTTTCTTTCATAGTTTTACTTTTTTGCCCTCTTCTCTGACGACAGTTTATTACTTTGACTTTGAAGTTAGGGAAAGCGAGACTCTTGTTTCTTGTACCTTTTTTTTTTCGGCACTTGAGATTCAAGAAAATCAATCCTCACTCGACATTTCCCAGTGATTTCAGACTTGGCCATTCTTATCATTTTCTCGTTTGTCAAGCAAATATTGATCAACGATAAGTAATTTGATCAGAGTTGCTTCCCTTATTTCCTTTGCATGTTATTTCTAAGAACACCTAACGATCAAAGCCGGTTTCATTATGAACAAAATACAAGTCTCCAAGTTTCCTCAAAATCTAGTTTGTGTTCTCTGGAGTGAGGATGTCTGGTGGGGTTATGGCGACTACATTAATTCTTAATCACATGATGTCCACACAAAACGAGATCCAAAAGACATCCGTCCTAAAATCTCGAGTTTCCAACAAAAAAATGTCACGTAATGATAAGAGATACAATCATTGACAGTATTTCCGCGTCGTCTTTCTAAATTCCGCGTCGTCTTTTTCAAATTCGGAATCATTATCCTAGGAAGGGGGTATTTAATTCGTTTGCTATGTGGGCGTCAGGATTACGACCGACAGTAAGAGCACACTAGTAAACATTTTCATGCTTCCAAACAAAGCTAGTTGCCAAGGTTCAATTCCTGGGAGAACTCCCCTCTAAGTGGTGAAGCAATGTGCTGACATCAAGAATATAAGCTGGTACAAAGAAGTTGAGAGTTCAAATCCCTCCCCGTGGAAAAATGTAAGATTTTGTTCAAGATTCCTAAAAGGCTATGGAATGCGACCTGAAAAAGAACAGGGAATAAAACGGCCCAAAAATGGTGATCAAAATTCTGATATAAATTGACGAACAAATGTCCTCCCGACATTGATTTCAGTTGATGCCTTCTTTATTTTTCATATATTGTGAACCTTTTTGCTTAAAGTTCGTCATCTATATTATAATTATTAATGGTCATCGTAATATTAACTGTTTCCTTTTAAGGAAACATTAGTCAATCATTGACCGAGCAATCAGTGATACTGTTTGTTTGAAATGTATAAAATCTTTGCGTTTGAACAATTTTTCAGGAACCTCCCCCCAAAAAACAGCCCATTTGTAGTTATCTTTCTCTCCGTTAACGATAGGGGGCCTTCGTTCCTAACCTTTTGTTGGGGGTAGTGTGGTATGTCAACATCATTTAAATTTTTGAAGATCAAACTTGACTCGAAGGCAAGAAGCCGAAAGAAAGTTCCACAAGCGAGAAAAGAAACTTAGCATAGAATCTATGGTTACATCTAGCCATTTCAATTGTAAAATGATGAGACCTATCTGCCAATCTAGTACTGCGCTTAAATTCATAATGAGTCGGTACCATAGTGGAAAGATCATCAGAACAATTACCATGGAAGTATTTACAGAAAAAGCACAGGGGAGCTACATTATGGCGGTGGCTGTAGTAACTGAAGCCCAGATGCCAGGTCAGTACATTGCAGATTCTTCTTTAGATTTTATCAAGAATCTCTAAATACATAACAGAAGCACGAAACCATATGTGTCAGCAATATTCTAAGTATAGACGAATGGTAGGCTATAAATATGTAAGATAGACTCGGGCGAGGAAAAATTGTTTAACACGACTCAGGACCAATGAAATTGGATAAAAATATTAATTCTTCATCGAAAGAAAATTTTAAAAAAAACTTAAAAAATGACCTTTGTTTATGGACATAGATGATCGTGGCTCTCCACAATTTCCTGCTATTTGTTGCTCTTTTAACCCTTTCCAATCTTATTCTTTCTTCTGCCATTAATTTACAGAAAGTCATTAAGCAGGTTACTCGCTGTTTCCTCTTACTTCTCTAGCTGTCAGTATGTCCTGCGAGTTTTAGATTCTCTAAACATTCTTTTCTCATTACGTCTCTGCTTCTGATTATAAATCTAAGCTTTCTCGCTATTCCTGTTTTCCTCGCTGCTAACATATTCTCACCGTAATATTCTCTGTAGACCCACATTTCTCTGATCTTAAGTCTTCTTTTGAACTGTAGTCCTGGGTATGACGATAAACTACATCTGGCAGATAGCCCTCTGATCGGGAGATTGGAGATTTTAAAGAGCGTGGAACCACCTCTTAATTGCAGTTGCTCCCAGGTTCACCCAGACCCGGGGTGGTAGCACCTATTAAGGTCCCAGCTATGGACAAATAGTGAACCCTCGGAAAAAAACATTATGAATGTATAAAAAAATACAATTTTATATTTTTAAAAATACCAACAATACATATTTATAGTAAAATTACCAAGAATATGTATTTATAATAAAATAACCAACAATACCTATTTATAGTATATATTTAGTTAGAGGCATAAAATTGTGTTCAAAGTATTTAGATTTTGGCATTAAATAACCCATAGAGGTGTTGATATGCCGCTAAGAAAAATCAACCAAACAACCAACACGAAAGAACATTTTCATGGCATGAATCCATATAATATCCTCCAATTTATTAAAGAAATCAAACTGTATTCCAAAATATAACTTCAACACAACTACAACATAAAACACACATATCACCGTCTCTAGTAATCATATTCACACAAACATCTATATACACAAAAGCTGAGTATCATCTACCATGTATTCAATTGTGAAAACAGAATAACATATATCATATTTTTATTATTTCAAAGCTCCAAAGAAAATTAAATGACCCATGAGGGAGTTGATATGCCATTAAACAAACAAATCAAATCTCTTCATCTGTGAAGAGACTGTCCGGCATCCACCGCCATATAAGGAGATTAGCGGTACAGCGCTGTTTTTTCTGTTTCTAACAAAATGTTCCTCTTTATACTTTGCTTAGTTTCAGGACGACATCTTTCGCTATTCCCACACGTTTTCGTATTTCTGCGTCACTTTTTACCATCGTCACTACACTACCTAGATAGATGAATTCCGCTACCTTTTGGAATTTGACGTCCCCAGTATGTTGGTCAGATCTTATACAGCCTCTTTTGCTAACAACCATCCATTTCGTCAAACAGTTAATATTCCTTTCTTTTTGCTTTCCTTTACGACTTTATTTAAAAGACCTTTCAGTTCTCCTTCTGAGTCTGTCATCAACACTGTGCCATCCACTGTGTCCTATAAATCCTAAACACAAATAAACTTTGGGAGGTCTTATAGTTCCCTTATGATAGTCTCGATGTGGAGATTAAACAAAGAACAGACAGAAAGGAACCTCGTACAAAAGGTAGTGAAGGAAAGCGAGAAGAAAGTATGGTTGTCAGTAAAAGAGACAACCCAACAGGAAAATTACAAATTGGAGATAGCAAAATCAAACAACTAGAACAATTTAAATATCTGGGAATTGTTTTAACAGAGGACGGAAAGTGCGACACGGAAATCCGAAGACGTATTGGGAGAGCGAAAGATGCCTTCCAGAAGCTAAGCAGAGTATTAAGACGCCGGAAGAAATAGTACTTAAACAAACACGGGACATATTGAAGGCAAGAAGTACAGAGGAAATAGCGCATGACGAACCTAGCGAGCTTGTGAAAATAGTTGGCAGTACGGAAATTAGAAGACATAGTAAAAAAAAAATCAAAATTTACTAAGAGCTACAACGAGAGGAAATTGTGGAGGGTCATGATCATCAGTGTCCTGAAGGGACATGGCACATAGATTTAGAGAAGAATAAAAAATAAAATAAAACGCATACTTGTCTGAAATCTTTTTCTGCAGGCCTTTGGCTGGGATCGTTTCAAATAATATTACACCCAAGCCTCGGGGAGCCTTCCACCCCAGGTAGTACTTCTCCTTCGGTAGGGGGCTGGGTTTATTGTCCGGCTCCTAAGGCCTCTCCAAAGAGGAAGTGCCTAGAGGCCATGGACAATTTTTCTACGGTATTACCGTTAAACTCGCTTCAAACGTCAACCTTGTGTCACATTCGACGTAACGACGTGAGCACACCGTAAAAATGAACGTTTTCTCTCTGCAGGCAAGTGTTTGATTCAATTGAGGTAACGGATTACTTGGATATATATCCAATATAAATCGAAATAGCTTGATTAAATATTTCTGATTTGACGTGAAACAGATACAATCGATTTTAAAAGATCTGAACAGAGTTTTTTTGTTTTTTTTGGGGGGGGGATTGTAAAAAACCCGGATTATTTACATATGTTTGTAGCAAGTATCTAGAACTGTTGTGGTTTGAAAAATAATCTTTTCCGAGATAGATTTCCCGTCAAGAAAGGACATCGACCTTGAACAACGATTTTAAGCTCTAAGGCTTTAACCACTTAACTAGATCCGTTAGAGTTAGTGTCGTTTTACAAACAAATCTTATTTTGAACTTCATTATTTATACTTGTCCAAAATGCTCCGGGTTTGGGCCAACAAAGATGAATGCAATAATTTTATAATTATGTTTTGTATAAAGCTCGTTCACGCATTTATGTCTGTGAACGAAAATTACCCGTAAAAGCTAACAGCTTAAAGAAGATAAAATGATTTTATATTTTTATACTGTATCCTTTTTAATATTTACTTCAGTCACTTAGCACTTGCCTGAACTTCGATGGGAAAAATGGTTATTAACGATAGAAAATTAGTCCAATTTTTTTTTTTTTTTTTTTTCATCTTTGGAAAATCACAAAAATCTGAATGAAATAATATCAACAGAGAATATATCTATCTATCCTCCTCCCAAGGATAGAAAATGATGCAAAGCCCTTTTAAATGTGGGGTTAAATGCAAAAGTATCCCACTTCGTTAGTGCAATGAGAGGTACTACACAGAAGACGGATCTCCAGGAACTAGGCAAGATTTTTTTGTACTAGCGATGATAGAATATAATTAGTTTTGTTTTCGAAACATTGAATGTAACCAACCAATTATCGCTCACTGAGTGAGAAATCAACCGTCAATCTCTGATCATCAGGGATTTTTGCGAGGTGATAACATAATAGCTGCTTCGACTTGAAGACACACTGCGAATCTAGTAGAAGTATGTTAACCAGGTCCACACACAGTTTTGAATATAGAGTGATCCTTCTCCTAGAGTTATCCTTGAATTCAGAGTTATACTTCATCTTGAATTATCCTTGAATTTAGAGTGATCTTTCTCCTGGAGTTATCCTTGAATTCAGAGTGATCCTTCTCCTAGAGTTACCTGGGAATTCACAGTTATCCTTCTCCTGGAGTTATCCTTGAATTCAAAGTTATCCTTCTCCTAGAGTTACCTGGGAATTCACAGTTATCCTTCTTCTAGAGTTACCCTTGAATTCAGAGTGATCCTTCTTCTAGAGTTATCCTTGAATTCAGAATTATCTTTCTCCGGTGGAGGGGAGAAGAGATAGATTCATACCATTCCTAAGGGTATTTTTACGAATGTAACAATCTCGACCTGAATTCGAACTCTGATCATCGATTTCACGTTCCGTGCTTCTAACCATTATACCACCTGCACATCTGTACAGGCCCTACACGGGATTGGCACCAGTCTTGGTTGCAACGAATACAAGTGATGACGCTTCCCCCTGATATCGCCTTGTCGTTTTCTTTCCCTCGAACTGGAACTAGGACCAAAGAGGAATCAGATGTGGATTCGAATCCGACAGAATGATAAGACATAATGTAATGCTAAGATAATAAGAGGATAAATAGGCGGGGATGATAATTTGATAAATGTTTCTGATTTCTTCCTTATCTTATCATGTATCAGGCTATTTCAAACTTCGAATTTCTAAAAGACTACCAGGATAAAGACAGAGGAATTCTAACAACCACACAGACATCGGATTGGTTCTTGATAATGACTGCGATGGTAGAAAGTATTTGAACAAAACAATAACAAAATAGAAACGAAGAACTGTTTATCCACAACTTCAAGCACAAGACTCAACACCTTATTCAAAGGTTGGAAAATATAATAAAAAATTGAATAGACAGACCTTTCTCGGTTCTTTTTAAAATCAAACTTGTTTGTATATATATATATATATATATATATATATATATATATATATATATATATATATATATATTTGCAAGTCTATCAAAACAAATTGTTATCCGAGGGAAAAATTAGAAAAAAAGAAAGAACTATAAACATCCGAAGAGGGCGAACAACATTGTCCAGTACCATCAATTTCAAATCCAAAGAAAAAATCGTCCAGTACCTTCAATTTCAAATCCAAAGAAAAATCGTCCAGTACCTTCAATTTCAAATCCAAAGAAAAATCGTCCAGTAACTTCAATTTCAAATCCAAAGAAAAATCGTCCAGTAACTTCAATTTCAAATCCAAAGAAAAAAATCCCCAAGAGTGTAATTAACATAAACCATAGAGTGCTGAATACACTAAATAGAGCAAACCCTGAAGATCCATTTAGGTGAAACCTAGGTAGCTACTTCCTGGCTCCTTAGGATTATTATTATTATTATTATATATATATATATATATATATATATATATATATATATATATATATATACATATATATATATAAAGACAAAAGAAAAACTATTCTTAACCGATGCCTTTCGCTCTCAGAGTTTTAAACGTGTCGGCTAGGAATAGTTTTTTTTTTTTCTCCTGTCTCTTTGTTATTAATTTTGTATCCTCTAAAAATATACTGTATCTTAGAATATATATATATATATATATATATATATATATATATATATATATATATATATATATATATATATATATAGATATATGCACATTTCATTGAAAACGAGAGACAGGGTGATTTTATTTAGTTTTTTTATACAATTTCTCATGCGATCTAATAATATTTTTTCTTTTCGGATGATAAATTATATAAAAACTGTCCGAATTTTTATCCGAGCGCTTTCGGCTATACATTTAGCCGTTTTCACTGACGTGCACTGAAATGCAACGTGGCAAAAATCATCGGACTACTGCGGCCAAAGTGACTGCTGAGTTGAATAATCATCTGAATAGTCCAGTTTCTACTAAAACTGTCCGTCGTGAGCTCCATAAGGCTGCATATCATGAAAGAGCCGCTGTGAGGAAACCTCTTCTCTCCACTCGCAACATTCAGAAGAGGTTGAAGTGGTGCACAGATCACAATGCCTGGTCTGCAGAACAATGGAAGCAAGTCATATTCTCAGACGAGTCGAGTATTTCTTTTTTCCCAACTTCAGGGCGAGTGGAGGCAGCCCAAAGAAGCTTACAACCCTGACTTCCTTCTTCCAACAGTGAAGCATGGAGGTGGATCAGTGATAGTTTGGACCGCCATATCATGGAAATGTCTCAGTCCAATAGTTGTCTTGCATGGTAGAATCAACAACAAAGATTACCTGAACATTTTAGGATATCATTTTCATGCAATGGCCAAGACTTTATTCCCTGGTGATGACTGCATCTTCCAAGACGATAATGCTCCAATACATACCGCTTGAGTGGTTAAGAATTGGTATGAAGAGCATGAAAGTGAACTAGAATACATGGAGTGGCCTCCCCAATCTCCAGATATCAATATTATTGAACATTTGTCGTGCATTTTAGAGCGACAAGTGAGGAGCCACTATCCTCTACCGTTGTGTCTTAAAGAGCTGGAGCAGGTGTTAATGGAAGAATGGCTGAAAATTCCTCTGGATGAAGTCAGGAAGCTGTATGATTCCATTCCTAGACGTATTAAAGCTGTATGTGAGGCTAAAGGAGGACCAACTCCATATTTAAAAAAATTTCTTTCAATTTAACAAGTGTTTCAATTATTTTGTCCAACCCCTATATATATATATATATATATATATATATATATATATATATATATATATATGTATTATATAAGTATATTATATATATATATATATATATATATATATATATATATAAATATAGATATATATATATATATATATATATATATATATATATATTACTCGGTAGGTAAAAAAACCTCGGATGGCACAATATATATATTACACTAATAATTATACTCGGTAGATAAAAAAAGCTCGGATGGCACAATATATATATATATATATATATATATATATATATATATACATATATATTTGTGTATTTAGGCAGCAACCCTTCTTTCATGCACATTTCATTGAATACAACAGATAAGGTGCTTTTATTTAATTCTTTATACAATTTCTCATATGTTCTAATATTTTTTTCTTTTCAGATGATAAATTATATAAAAACTGTCCGAATGTTCTTTTATAAAAGTTGACATTGATTTCAACACCCAGCGGCGACAGTCTGATTCATACTTAAACGCAATCTTCAGGCCTGAGACCGTCGTCCCTGTAGAGACCTGTATCATAACGACAGTTTCATAATCTTACGAAACTGTAACAAAAGACAAAGGAAACCAGAAAAGCAATCATGAAAATGTTCAAAAATATCGGATACGACACAGGCATAAAAAATTAACCTCAATGAAGTTAGATTTTGTTGATGTCATGTTCGAAATAAGAAAATAGGAATTTAAGCTTAGTACTCGACTGGCGTCGAGATCTCATAAATTTACAAGTGAGTTGGCTAGATGTACTTTTTTTATACCATTTCCGCTTCCGGTCCCATGCTTTCCAGTCAACTTTAATCTTCAAAAATTTAAATGCAATGTCAATCGCCATTTATTTAAATGCAATTTCAATCTTCCTGATTCCTCTTCTTTTGTTCTCGCTCCTTAGTAATGTTTCTCCTCCCAATACAGCCACACCCAGTAAGCCTTTGTCCTTTACTGGCTTTCATTGCTTTGATTGGGATGATCGCGATTTAAAAGTAAAAATAAGGATCGGAGTTTGGAATCATGATTTATTGCTGATACGGAGCGAAGAATATAATTAATATTTGGGCGTGGGGGGAGGGGATCGGCAGCATACTAGAATACGGTAAAGCGAGGGGTACCCTCAAACGTACCATCCTAATTCACCGTTCCCTAAATATATCATAACATCAAATCTAAACAACTTCTCCCAATGGAAGAATCGTGTGACGGCATCGTTGGGTTATTATTCATTGAGGGTTCTGAAGTGTTGTTTAGGAGGGTGGTGGTGAAATGCGTTTCTCTTTCCTCCTCCTCCCTCACTCCTCCTCCCTTTTCCTCTTACCTCAGCAATCTTCTTTCTACTCCTTCTTTCTTTCCTTTCACCTCCACACTTTCTCTTTCTCTATCTCTCTCAGAGACACGCGCGCGCGCACACACAGAGTGATTTTCCAAGCGTAGCTTAGATGTGGCACAAGGGCAACTATGGGGCAACCAGTGAGGATTGAACTCACTATTCAGTCGTAACTGTTCTAGCGAGACAAACTTCCTAACCATTACACCACGCCGATGTGCCCACACACACGCATATATATATATATACATGAAAAGTACCTGGATATATATTTCTTCATATATAGAGACAGAAATCAACACTGCATGGTTCCTAGCAGTATCACGCATTAAGCGATCATCAGATCACGCCGTGATTATTTCTAACTTAGATCACCACAAGGCTAGTGGTGGTGACGGGATACCAGCCATTGTCCTGAAGAAATGCGCGCCTGAACTGGCGCCTGTCCTCTCTAAATTATATAACCACTGCCTCAAGGAGTCTTGTTTTCCTGACTGCTGGAAGTCCTCAACCATTGTTCCTGTCTTTAAGAACTCTGATGACCCCTCCTACCCTTCTAATTACCGTCCTATCAGTCTCCTACCCCTCTTCGGCAAAGTCTTCGAAGCCCTTATCAACACCGAAGTTATTAATCACCTGATATACCATGATCTGCTCTCAGACAAGCAGTATGGTTTCCGCTTTGCCCGATCTACAGCCGATGTGCTTACGGCCATCACTGAATTTGTCTACCAAGCTATTCATAATAACGGTGAAGCTCGTGCCGTGGTCCTAGACATCTCCAAAGCGTTTGATAGGGTTTGGCATGCCGGCCTTCTTCGCAAGCTCCAGGGTTATGGTATTACAGGTCGATTGTTTGACCTAATACAATCATTCCTGTCAAACCGTGAATTGAAGGTCGTTCTCAATGGATTCATCTCCAGCTCCTATCCCACTAACGCAGGTGTTCCTCAAGGCTCCATCCTAGGCCCTACTCTGTTCCTCATATTTATAAACGACCATCCTGACGCCATAGATTCCCAAGTCGGCATCTATGCGGACGACACCAAAATTTACTCCTGCCTCAAACACAAATCTAATGATGCTGACAAAGTTAACCTGGCAGTTCGATTAGAAAAGGACCTCCAATCGGTTGTGAACTGGGGCAAGAAATGGATGGTTAACTTTAACGCCTCTAAAACAAAACTGCTCTCTATTAACCACCACAGGGATCCATCCCTGCATCCCATTAGAATGTCTGAAGACCAACTTCTCGAGAGCTCCTCTCTGCGACTGCTCGGTCTCACGCTGGCCGCTGATCTGAGATGGAACAAATACATCGAGTCACTTGCATCATCCACCGCAAGGAAAGTTGGCTCCCTGTGCCGAGCCAGGAATTTTTTCTCCCCGGAATCGATCCTCCAAATCTATAAATCGACCATTCGCCCTTGCATGGAGTATTGCTGCCATATATGGTCTGGAGCCCCTGCTGTTTGCCTCAGTGTTCTTGATAAGATCCAGAGACGGATATGCAATGTAATTGGCCCTGATCTGTCATCTCGTCTGCAGTCGCTCTCTCACAGACGCGACGTTGCCTCGCTCTGTCTTTTTTACAAATACTTTCACGGTAATTGCTCCGATGAGCTGCTTTCGCTGGTTCCTAGGCCTCATGAATTTAAACGTCCTACGAGGCTGGCATCGCGTTCCCACCCCTTCACCGTTGAAACTGTTAGATGTAGACGTCTCTTCTATTCCAATAGCTTCATGTCTCGCACATCTCGCCTGTGGAACTCCCTTCCTTATTCCTGTTTCCCTGACAAATACAATCTCTAACTATTTAAGTGTAACGTCAATCGACATCTCCAGTTGCCTTGATCTATCCACTTCCCTTCTCCAAATCCTTTCACCTTTCATTCCTATCTGCTCTCGCTCCAAATCTTCTGTAACCCCCTTGACTTGATCGATCCACTATCTTTCTCCACATCCCCTCCTTTACCACTCCTATCTGCTCTTCCTCCAAACCTTCTGTAACCCCTTGCGTGCTAGTGGCTTCCAGCCTTGCTTGGGGTGATAAGCTTAAAAAAAAAATTCCTAACTCCATATAAAACCTATCTCCAATATTGAGCACTTATACTCATATAAATGCAGCAAAATTTAAACAAATTATATGTCTACTATTTACATTATTCAGACTATTGTCCTCATCTTTGCTGCCATATTTATCACAACGGCCTTCTTCAGGTGGTTGGAATGTCGAACTGAACCCTTTATTTCGCTCGCTGGGGTAGACTGTTCTAGTTCCACGTGCCATGTCTAATGGATGTCAGTTATCAGTTATCTCCTGTTAATTCCCCTCTCCAAGTTCTCCACCGCCTTAACCAGGTATTGAACTCAAACTCATTGGGTCCTGTCAATGGATTTAACTAACGCCTTTATCCACTGTGCCATGTGTCCTTGAGGAAAGATAGACAGATACTTAAATTATATCTCTATTCATATATAGTCAGAATATTGTTGCCACATATGGTCCGGTGCCCCTGCTATTTACCTTGAGCTCCTTGATAAAATCCGAAGAAGAATCTGCAATATTATTGGTCATGATCTGGCGACTCGGCTTCAATCACTTTCTCGCCGCCGCAAAGTTACCTTTTTATGTCTTTTCTAAAAAAAATACTTTCATGGTAGTTGTTCGGGTGAGCTCTTCACCATAATACCGAGACTTTATGAATTTGAGCTCAGTACTAGACTGGCGTCGAGATGTCATCAATTTACAGTTGAGCTAGCTAGGTGTAACCGTAGATTCTGTGCTTTCTTTTCTCGCACT
Organism: Acanthosepion esculentum; assembly: GCA_964036315.1. NCBI lineage: Eukaryota > Metazoa > Mollusca > Cephalopoda > Sepiida > Sepiidae > Acanthosepion > Acanthosepion esculentum. The sequence goes on along the minus strand of OZ038502.1, from coordinate 1,750,829 downwards.
TCTCGCTTGTGGAACACCCTTCCATCTCGATGCTTTCCAGTCAAATTTAATCTGCAACAATTTAAATACAATGCCAATCGCTATCTACTGACCTCCTGATTACTCCTGCCTCTTCCAGCTCATTAATAATGTTTCTGTTCCTAATTCTTCTACACCCAGTAACCCTTTGTGTTTTAGTGGAATTACTGCCTTGCTTGGGGGTGATAATATATATATATATATATATATATATATATATATATATATATATATATATATATGGTGGCCTGACGATTGCATCTAACATGAAACAGACTGTCGCCTCTAAGTGTTGATTTCTATGTTCACTTTTATATATATATATATATATATATATATATATATATATATATATATGTGCATGTATAAACCCTTCCGGTCACATGCTTTCCAGCCAACTTTAATGTGGAAAATGTTAATGCAATGTCAATCGCTATCTATTGTCCTCCTGGTTACTCTTTCCTCTTCCCGCTCATTTGTAATGTTTCTGTTCCTAATTCTTCTACATCCAGGTAACCCCTCGTGTTTTAGAGGAATTACTGCCTTGTTTGGGGTGATATCGATTTTTAAAAATGTGTGTGTGTGCGTGCGTGTGTGTGTGTGTGTGTAAAGAGAGAGGGGGAAAGGAGAGTCTCTGAGAAACAGACCGAACGGGAAATGTATAGAAAGTTGATGATAATGATTATATTTTCAAACCTTTTAGTATCATTTTCTTCCTTGGGAAATGTATCGATTTAAAATCAATAATCCATCCGTATACCGGCATCAACCCTCGTGCGCTAAGATGGAAAATTTTATTTCCAAAAAGTGCTGAGGAAATTTTACAATAGCAACCAGAAGATTCGCTAGCACATATTATATATATATATATATATATATATATATATATATATATATATATATATATATATATATATATATATATATATTGCTACAATTACATACGATTCCTTATCGACTCTCCGATTCCCTATCGACTAATACCAACCATGGACATATTAACAATCAATCTCTGGGTGATAATACTTTCATTAAATTAACCATAGCTTTTGCCCTTCCGGATTAGAACTCATCAATCAATTTATCAAATTTTGATTTTTTTGTTTCAAGAGAACAAAGATACATCATGACATTTTTTTCTCGGCAGACAGAAATGTAGCTAGGCAGATATTGCTCAGTGTTGCAGGCGATCGACCACCTGCGCCACTTAATTTAGGTGAAAGAACATCGTGGCCCGACGTGTGTGATCTCACGCTAGCCAGATAATGCCAGACGACCAAACACTCGTCCCACATGGCCTAAAAATTCATAGATCTACTTTTTATGCCTTTTCAACCGACCTCTGCCCATCCCCAATCCGATTTTTTAAGGTTACCAACTTACAGGGTCCGATGATGTTCTTGGAAGGCTTACATTCCAAGCAAGACGAGTCTCAAAATTTTTTTTTTTTTTTTTTTAAATAGCAAATAAAATAAATCCAAAAAATGTGACAGAATTGTCTTGGTACCCATTGCGCAGATTTTTAAACATCCCCTGAAACACAAGCACGCAGATGTAGCTATAAATATAGATTTTAAAAAAAGCAAGACCATATGTTACTCCTCTTTGCGTGAGCTAAAGACCACGAGAAGCTGGTAAAGAATTGAGGTTTTTTTCCAATTGTTTTTTTTGTTTGTTTGTTTGCTTGTTTGTTTTGTTTTTTTGTATTTATGCTATTTTTTTAAATTTTCAGAATAAGATAAAAAAGGAAAAAAACTGAATTTTGAATGCAGTGTTTTTCTTCTTATTTCTTTTTTGTTTCTTTCTTTTTGTTTTCGTTTGTTTTAATTTTCAGAACAAGAAACAAATGGGTTTTTCATTGTTTCTTTGTTTTACATTTTTTGTTTTCCTCCTTGTTTTTCTCATTGTTTTCCACAATAGGTAAAACTGATTTTCGTTTTGCAGGTAATTATTTTTTTTTAAATGTTGTAAACCTAATTTACAATGAAATGATATTTTACTTAAATCTCGTAAGTTATTTGATTTATTTCTCTGCCCTTGTAAGTCTTGATAAGTTTTGTCTATTTGTTATTTCTCCCAAACCCTACGTTACCACCCATTTTCTCAAGGACTATCAAGTATGTTACGCGCTGCTTTCCTCTGTCCCTCTTCCCCTCAGTCTGTCCCGTGAGTATCAGATTTTCCAAACCCTCCTTCCTCATTACGTGCTCCAGAAATATCAACTGCCTCTTCCTGATGTTAAGTATGTTACGCGCTGCTTTCCTCTGTCCATCTTCCCCTCAATCTGTCCTGTGAGTATCAGATTTTCTAAACCCTCCTTCCTCTTTACGTGCTCCAGAAATATCAACTGCCTCTTCCTGATGTTAAGTATGTTACACGCTGCTTTCCTCTGTTCCTCCTCCCCTCAATCTGTCCTGTGTGTATCAGATTTTCCAAGCCCTCCTTCCTCTTTATGTGCCCCAGAAATTTCAACTGCCTCTTTCTTGTGTTAAGTATTAGTTTCTTTTTAGTTTCCATTTTCTCTAAAACCTCGTCGTTGCTCACATGTTCGGTCCATGATATCCTCAGCATCTTTCTGTAGAACAACATTTTTGTTGTTTCAGGTCTCTTCATCTATGAGGAGATTGTCCAGCATTTGCTGCCATGCAGGAGAACAGTTCATTATTCTTTTCTTTGTTTCTAACGAAATTCTACTGTCTCTTAATACTCTGCTTAGCTTTTGAAATGCATCTTCGAACATCCCAATATCTCTTCAGATCTCAGTGTCGCACTTTCCGTCCTCTGTTAGAACACTTCCCAGATATAAAAAATTTTGTACTCATTTGATTTTGGTATCCCCGATTTGTAATTTGCATTTTGGGCTCATCCTTTTGCTGATAACCATACATTTTGTCTTCTTGTAATTTATACTTAGTCCTTTCTTCTCCCGTTTCTTCGCTAACTTCTGTAATACCTTTTGTTACAGTAAGATGAAAAGTAAGCCCTATCAAAGGGCGGAAGAACTCTCGACAAGCCAACGGCCAGCTAACTAGAGGTGGTGTCTCAATAAATCACTGTGGAAAAGGCGACGAGAAAACACTCGACTCTCAGTCCCAAGAAATAACATGGCATTGACCACACGACGCAAACTAAAATTAAAAATAAATCGTAAGGGAGATAATTAAGTAAGAATATGCTTTGAGTAATATAAACCTTAGTATGTTTTATTTTAGCCTGAAATTATTTGAAATTCTGTAAGGTAAGTCTATGCTTTATTACGTGCTATGGACATTGGGCGTGGGCTAGGCATTGGGGATTAGCTTCCAGTTAAATTACATAGCAACTTGATCTCCTTTCTCTTCTATGCACTGTGTCTCTACAGGGCGTGGGTGATCATGGCTCTCCAACTTCCTACCCTTTATAGACCTTACTCAAGTGATGTCTTTTTGTTATCTCTCCAAATCCCTGTTCTGCCAGCCATTTACACAAGCTCTTTCAGTCGGTCATACGCTGTTTTCCTCTGTTCCTCTTACCTTCAATATGTCGTGCGGGTGTCAGATTTTCCGAGCGCACTTTCCTCATTATGTGTCTTAGAAATGTCAACTGTCCCTGATGCTGATGTGTCCTTTTTGTTTCTATTTTCTCTAAAACTTCGTCGCTGCTTACGTGTTCAGTCCATGGTATTCTCAGCATCCTTCTGTAGGATCATATTTCTATTGCCTCAAGTCTCTTCTTTATCTGTGATGAGATGGGCCAACATTCACTGCTATATCGTAGTAACAATATTACATAGCTTAGTACTCTTTTTGTTTATTTCCAATCAAATTTTCATGTTTCTTAATATATTGCTTAGCTTTTTGAAGGCATCTTTCGCTATGTCAATGAACCTTGGAATTTCTGTGACACATTTTCCATCCTCTGTTAAAACACCTTCTGGATATTTAAATGTTTGCACTTGTTTAATTTGTAATTCGCATATTGGGCTGCTTCTTTTGCCGACAACCATATATTTTTCCTTCATAGAGTTCTTACATTCTATGTCAACACTGTGGCCCCTGCATATCTAATGTTGTTAAGATTATACCAGCAATAATTAATCCTGTTAGGACTTCTAAGTCTATCAGGATTACTTCACTGTAGAAGTTGAATAGGTCCGGCGAGAAGACACATCCTTGTCTTACGCCCCGTTTTTTTGTTTTTTGTTTTGTTTTTATTGAATTCATTTTCTATCCACGTGCAGGCGGCTTGCTCCCACTATAAGTTCTGGATTATTCTAATATCCTTCTCAAGTAGATCAAGCTTACCTTAGTTCTCAGAGTTCGTGGCGACGAAACTTGTCAAACGCCTTCGTATTGATCTTTCAGATGCTATTAGATTTGTGGTGTGTTGATTCCAAAGAAATATGCAACAAAAAATTAAAAATTAAAAATATTTCGAGAAGAGCTACATTTCTATAGAAAGTCATTTTTTTCATGTAAGAAAAAAAACCATCCTGGGTATGACGATCAACTACATCCGCGTCCTGGGTATGACGATAAACTACATCCGTATCCAGGGTAAGACGATAAACTACGTCCAACAGCAAGGCCTCTCATCAAGAGGCTTTGAGGAGCGTGGAACCACCTCTTAATTGCTGGTGTTCCCAGGTCCACCCTGACCCGGGGTGGTAGCACCCGTTAGAGTCCCAGCTATGGGTAAATAGTTGACCCCAAAACTGAGGTAAAAAAAAAACATTATGAAAGTGTAAAAATAGGCTTTAATACCAGAAATACTTTGTAAAAATATTACCAGAAATAAATTTTTGAAGAAAAAAATATTACCAGAAATAAATTTTTGAAGAAAAAAGTATTACCAGAAATAAATTTTTGAAGAAAAAAATATTACCAGCAGTACGTTTTTGAAAAATAAAAATATTACCAGTAATACAATTTTGAGGAAAAAAATATTACCAGAAATAGATTTTTGACAAAACAAAAATATTACCAGGAAAAAAAGAAAAAAGTTGTCGGCATTAAATGACCCATTGAGGTTGATATGCCGTAAAAGAAAACAAACCTAAGCAAAAACATTGCTTTTTCTTATTTTTTTTAGAGTTCTAAACCTTATTTGAACATTTGCTCTTTATTAGGTAAGCGTTTAAGTAACTGGATCTGTTCAGAAAATGTTTGTACATTTTCCAGGGAACACCTTAAATATGAATGGAACTTTGCTCCTCTGCCCAACTATATTGGTTTGTTTCCATGGGAATGCCTAAGATGTTCAGATATATATCACGTTTAATGAGTCATACAGAGTGGAGTTCATCATATTCACTTGTATGCTAATAGCCATGGGAAAGGCATGAATCCATCTCCTCTCCTCCCAGGTAAAATAGCTGGGGTGACTGGGTCCTACAGCCTTCGGTGACGAACGGTCTAGAAGAAGGACAACTCTGAATTCAAAACCTGCGCAGGGTCGTTTGGGGTCAATGTGGCCCTTTCTGCACCAGTTCTTTGTATTTGGCTCTTCCAATAAAGGGTGTTGGGTTGCCTTCACTACTATAATAAAATCATGCGTGCAGATGAGTCTGGTTGTTTGGTTCTAAGAACTGAGCTACTGAACACTTATACGGCGAAATACAAAATCTTTATGTTATTATTAAGAAGAAAAGCAAAGGATTTTTATATTATTAAATTATTTTTTATCCTTTTTTAGAACGTTCGAAATTTTAGTTAGAAAAGTTGTTCTTCTTGCGTCAGCAGGAGATAATAAATTAGTATAGGAAATTTTAACGTCTTTTTTGCGGTGAAGAATGCATTAATTTGGAAATTCTTTTATGAAAGTTTGAGAAATTCATTTTTGTGTTACCTAATGTTTATATTAGTTATAAGCAGAAGTCCTTGGAGAATTTCAATCATCAATTTTTTTTTATTTTTATCTTATTTTTTTATTTATTTATTTTATTTATTTTTTGTGAAACAGTAATCCCAGTTACCTAAAATCTGCTCTGAATCGGAAAATAAAAAGGCAATAAAACTAAGACATTATTTAATTAGAAAAGTTTTTAATTGCTTTTATGAATAAGATATATTATGGACATTATTGTCTTCAGAAAATATTTTTTCGATTAATAATGAATTTTTAAAAGAATTGTTTTCATTTTTTATTTTAATTAGAATAATTTATAATGTTGTAAATCTTTTTTTTAATTCTGTATTTGTACGGGTTAGGTGTATTGTTATTAAGTAAAAAACTATATTTGTTAATCATAAATAGAAAAGCTTACTACAATTCAGCAACCACCAGTATTTAAAAAAAAAGCTTCAATTTTGTGTCTGTCTATATGTGTGTGTGTGTGTGTGTGTGTGTGTGTGTGTGTGTGTGTGTGTGTGTATATATATAAGTGTCGATTTTGTGATTACGTCCGTCGATACACGAAATTATCATAAAATAAGTGCGATATTAAATTTAAAGTCAAAATACCTAAACTTCAAGTAAACATTAGATTACACAGAATATTTTCCTAAATTTTTAAGATTATTGGGTAGTTGAAACTTATATAAAAACAAGCGCTCGCGTTATATTCGTCAAGTAATTTTACAGATATATCCACCGTAGAAAGAATTGTTACAAATTTAAATTATTTAAATTTCCAGCTGCCAGTCCGTCAACAGATTTGTTAACAACTAATAAAACACTTACCTTTGTGTTAAAAATGCATTTCTGCGTTATTTTAAACTAAAAGTAAATAATATTTGTTTCAAATCAGATTAATTAAACTTTAAGTCAGCTAATATTCCTGAAATAATGTTTCAGAAAAGTATATTTTATTTTTGAAAGATTTTTAATAAAGAGAATTACATTGTGATGACAAATAGCTAAAATGGCTAATATCAACGATTTTTAACGATTTCTAAAAAAAGAACTACTTCAGTTAATTTAAATTAGTTTTCAAATACAGCAGTATTTTTCTTATTGTAAATAATAAATGTAATCTATTGGTTTGAAATTAACATTAAAATAAAAGATTCAAGAAAGTTTTATTAGAAAAAAAAATTCATTTTAAACATTGGCTATCGCGTTTCTAGGGAAGTACCTAGAACTTGCATCTCCAAATGTATATAAAACATAAACAAATAAATAATAAACACATGCAAACGTCATACCTTAATACACAACACTCTTAGCAACACAACACGACACTTGCCAGTTCTACGAAATTTACCATTTAGCTTTACAAAACCTGATGAGAATTTAAGAAAGTCGAAAGCTTGGATACTATTTCTTCTGAAATGAACTTTGGACAATTTCTCATGAAATTTCATCCTTATGTGAGAAGGATTATTAGTAATAAAATGAATCGACACAAAATGTCTATTGTCTTTAATAACATGTGCCTTAAAGTATATATATATACATATATATGATCGACTCTCTCGTTCGACGTATGAGGGTCAGGTAGATCAGTTCCCAGAAACTGAAAGCCCGACACCGACGCATGAGATTTGATTATAGTGGTGAAGGCTTTGTGCAGCGGCCATCCACACTTTTTGGAGGGACGAATACAGGGACCTGGTGCAACGAATGCCACAAGGTCCCCAAACGACCCTCCGCAGGTTTTGAATTCAGAGTTGTCCTTCTCCTAGACCAGTTGCCATCCAAGGCTATAGAACACAGTCTGTCCTGCTATTTACCCATAGTTGGAGGGAGAAGAAGAGGATTCACACCTTTCCCAAGGGTATTAGCACGTGAGTGAATGTCAGTCATTTTCAATGAAATTTGTATACATCTATATATATATATGAGATGAGGTATTATAATTACTTGCATTATATATATATATATATATATATATATATATATATATAATGCAAGTAATTATAATACCTCATCTCATATGTAGATGTATACAAGTTTCATTGAAAATAACTGACAAGGTGTGGTGGTTGAGTATATATATATATATATATATATATATATATATATATATATATATATATATATATGTATATATATGTATGTATATATATATATATATATATATATATATATATATATATATATATATATATATATATATATATACTCAACTACTTGCATTATTTATATTACTCGGACTCTTATCCCCATCTTCATTACCATATTCACAACATTTCAACCCTTGTACGCTCCCGCCTTCTTCATGTGATTGGAATTTCGAATCGAACTCTTTATTTTGTCCACCGGGATAGTTTGTTCTAGTTCGACGTGGCATGCCTCTTCCGGATGTCTCCATTTTATATATATATATATATATATATATATATATATATATATATATATATATATATATATATATAAAATGTTGTTGAAAATTTAATTTCTTAAAATTATGCATTTTTGCGTATGTGTCCAGACTTTTATATAATAGGTTTAGTCATAAGCAATTTCTCTTTTGCAAGACCCGTTGTAATGACGAATGTGTCATCCTAACTATTAATCCTAGGTGGCAATTAAGCTTGTTTTTTTTTTTTGTCCACGGCAATGGCAGCGTACACAACGGATTAAAAGAAAGATATTATTCTCCCTTATCAACACAAAGCCGCTTACAACAACAAAAAAACATGGGAGAAAATCTTGGGACGTGATTGATCTCTTCTACACCCATCTGCCATGGTCCCCTGAACTTGCATCAGCCGACGTTTGAAACGTTTTTCAATAAAATGAGGGATTTTGTTTCACACGTGACTGAAATATAGAGGGATTAAACTGGACCGATTAAAGTGAGCAATCGATGAAAAACGTTTTGATTTTATGACCAACCGGGGGTGGTTGTCTTCTATAACGAAAACGTCAAAGCCCACCTCTCTTTGCAGGCCCCACACACATTGGAGTACAATCTGGCAGCGACGTCCTTCTATACCGGCCCTACCGACTTGACTTTTCACCTTCGAGTCACCAATTAGTCTTATCTTTACAAATTTGTCTTAAAGGAAAGAACCTACCCAAACCAGTTCATCACCCCAAAAAAGGTGCCCTGTTCTGGGAATCATGAAGATGCCTCAAAGATGGCGGAAGGGAGTGAAAGAAAATGGCGCATATGTGGTTGAGTAAATCTACGTACAGATGTATAAGTATTGTTTACACCATTTACAATGTTCAGACTGTTGTCCGCTTCTTTACTGTCTGATTCACGACGTTTCGGCCGTTGTACGCTCCGGCCTTCTTCAGGTGATATACGTTAGAATTTCGAACCGAACCCTTTATTTAGTCCACTTGGGTATATTGTTCTAGTTCCCTGTTGTTCTTACCTTTACTGAAACATTCACGACGTCTCGACCGTTGTACTCTCCGACCATCTTCAGGTGATATATGTTGAACTTTCGAACCACTTCGAATTTTACTTTAAAGACGCCTCGAATTTTTACTCAGACCCAATATATTCTGATTGTTTCAAATATCTGTCGATATTTCTGAGACGAAGTATTGTAACTATTTACACTATTTACAATGTTCGGGCTGTTGTCCTCGTCGTTATTGCCATATTCACGACGTTTCGGCCGTTGTACGCTCCGAGCTTCTTCTTCTAAATGAAACTGAAACTAAGATATCCGGAAGAGGCATGGCACATGGAACTAGAACAATCCATCACAGAGGACGAAATAAATGGTTCGGTTCTAAATTCGAACGCCGGTGCGTACAACGGCCGAAACGTTGTGAATATGAGAACAAAGATGAGGACAACATTCCGAAAATTGTAAATAATGTAGATTGTTTCGAAGTTTTAATTTTTTTTTTCTTCTAGAAATATCAATAAACTTTTATTTTATAAATAGAGTTTTGATTGTATTCAATATCAAAAACAGCGAAAGAATGTTGAAAATGTCACGTCTCGCAGTCTTGGCTTTCAACGTCTGCCGCTCTTACGTGATCGGCTATCTCAAGCGGTGTAACCTTTGGCTCGTCCTCTTCAAAGATAAGTTCCATGTATGAAATCTGCTAACCATATTTGTTGGTATCTGGAACGCTGCTGGGACACACGCAGGCAATACACTTTTACTGGTTCTCAATGTTTCACCGAGATGAACCCATAAAAAGTAAACAAACAAAACTTGTTTCAAAAGTGCATTTAGTTCGCACTATCACCTGACGATTCCTTTCTCATTTTAAGGGAGGAAAGATTTTCTTTTAAATACTCAATCTGATTCTGTAGCATGACACACTCTTTCTCAACTGTTAAGATTATCAGGGTTTCGGCCCGGCCGCAACGCAACAAGAAGACTGTGGTTTCGTTGGTTAAATTATGGCATCTATCAACTCGAAAAAGAATAAAAGAAAAATTCGGATTTATTCTATTAAATTTTAAAATCTCGATTAAACTTTCTAGATTTTTAGACGAGAATTTAGATCGAATACTTGTTTTTTTTTTTTACATAAAACCTTCCACATAATTTAAATCATTTTTTTTTTTCAAACAAATTAAAAATTTTCTTTATTTTGTGTTTTAAATTTTTAGAATTAAATTTTAAGAATTCATTTTTCAGGATTAAATTTTCAGAATTATTGCAGAAAAGAAAATGAAGTCATGGTTACAGATTATTAACATGGCCTTACAGAATGAGACAAATGAAGTCATGGTTACAGATTATTAACATGGCCTTACAGAATGAGACAAATGAAGGCATGGTTACAGATTATTAACATGGCCTTACAGAATGAGACAAACGAAGACATGGTTACAGATTAATAACATGGCCTTACAGAATGAGACAAATGAAGACATGGTTACAAATTATTAACATGGCCTTACAGAATGAGACAGATGAAGGCATGGTTACAGATTATTAACATGGCCTTACAGAATGAGACAAATGAAGGCATGGTTACAGATTATTAACACGGCCTTACAGAATGAGACAAATGAAGGCATGTTACAGATTATTAACATGGCCTTACAGAATGAGACAAATGAAGTCATGGTTACAGATTATTAACATGGCCTTACAGAATGAGACAAATGAAGGCATGGTTACAGATTATTAACATGGCCTTACAGAATGAGACAAATGAAGGCATGGTTACAGATTATTAACATGGCCTTACAGAATGAGACAAATGAAGGCATGGTTACAGATTATTAACACGGCCTTACAGAATGAGACAAATGAAGGCATGGTTACAGATTATTAACATGGCCTTACAGAATGAGACAAATGAAGGCATGGTTACAGATTATTAACATGGCCTTACAGAATGAGACAAATGAAGGCATGGTTACAGATTATTAACACGGCCTTACAGAATGAGACAAATGAAGGCATGTTACAGATTATTAACATGGCCTTACAGAATGAGACAAATGAAGGCATTGTTACAGATTATTAAAACAGCCTTACAGAATGAGACAAATGAAGGCATGGTTACAGATTATTAACACAGCCTTACAGTATGAGACAAATGAAGGCATGGTTACAGATTATTAACACGGCCTTACAGAATGAGACAAATGAAGGCATGGTTACAGATTATTAACACAGCCTTACAGAATGAGACAAATGAAGGCATGGTTACAGATTATTAACACAGCCTTACAGAATGAGACAAATGAAGGCATGGTTACAGATTATTAACATGGCCTTACAGAATGAGACAAATGAAGGCATGGTTACAGATTATTAACACGGCCTTACAGAATGAGACGAATGAAGGCATGGTTACAGATTATTAACACAGCCTTACAGAATGAGACAAATGAAGGCATGGTTACTGATTATTAACATGGCCTTACAGAATGAGACAAATGAAGGCATGGTTACAGATTATTAACATGGCCTTACAGAATGAGACAAATGAAGGCATGGTTACAGATTATTAACACAGCCTTACAGAATGAGACAAATGAAGGCATGGTTACAGATTATTAACACAGCCTTACAGAATGAGACAAATGAAGGCATGGTTACAGATTATTAACACTGCCTTACAGAATGAGAGAAATGAAGGCATGGTTACAGATTATTAACACAGCCTTACAGAATGAGACAAATGAAGGCATGGTTACAGATTATTAACACGGCCTTACAGAATGAGACAAATGAAGGCATGGTTACAGATTATTAACATGGCCTTACAGAATGAGACAAATGAAGGCATGGTTACAGATTATTAACACGGCCTTACAGAATGAGACAAATGAAGGCATGTTACAGATTATTAACACGGCCTTACAGAATGAGACAAATGAAGGCATGGTTACAGATTATTAACACAGCCTTACAGAATGAGACAAATGAAGGCATGGTTACAGATTATTAACATGGCCTTACAGAATGAGACAAATGAAGGCATGGTTACAGATTATTAACACGGCCTTACAGAATGAGACGAATGAAGGCATGGTTACAGATTATTAACACAGCCTTACAGAATGAGACAAATGAAGGCATGGTTACTGATTATTAACATGGCCTTACAGAATGAGACAAATGAAGGCATGGTTACAGATTATTAACATGGCCTTACAGAATGAGACAAATGAAGGCATGGTTACAGATTATTAACACAGCCTTACAGAATGAGACAAATGAAGGCATGGTTACAGATTATTAACACAGCCTTACAGAATGAGACAAATGAAGGCATGGTTACAGATTATTAACACGGCCTTACAGAATGAGACAAATGAAGGCATGGTTACAGATTATTAACACAGCCTTACAGAATGAGACAAATGAAGGCATGGTTATAGATTATTAACACGGCCTTACAGAATGAGACAAATGAAGGCATGGTTACAGATTATTAACATGGCCTTACAGAATGAGACAAATGAAGGCATGGTTACAGATTATTAACATGGCCTTACAGAATGAGACAAATGAAGTCATGATTACAGATTATTAACATGGCCTTACAGAATGAGACAAATGAAGGCATGGTTACAGATTATTAACATGGCCTTACAGAATGAGACAAATGAAGGCATGGTTACAGATTATTAACATGGCCTTACAGAATGAGACAAATGAAGGCATGGTTACAGATTATTAACATGGCCTTACAGAATGAGACAAATGAAGGCATGGTTACAGATTATTAACATGGCCTTACAGAATGAGACAAATGAAGGCATGGTTACAGATTATTAACACGGCCTTACAGAATGAGACAAATGAAGGCATGGTTACTGATTATTAACATGGCCTTACAGAATGAGACAAATGAAGGCATGGTTAAAGATTATTAACATGGCCTTACAGAATGAGACAAATGAAGGCATGGTTACAGATTATTAACACGGCCTTACAGAATGAGACAAATGAAGGCATGGTTACAGATTATTAACACGGCCTTACAGAATGAGACAAATGAAGGCATGGTTACAGATTATTAACATGGCCTTACAGAATGAGACAAATGAAGGCATGGTTACAGATTATTAACACGGCCTTACAGAATGAGACAAATAAAGTCATGGTTACAGATTATTAACATGGCCTTACAGAATGAGACAAATGAAGGCATGGTTACAGATTATTAACACGGCCTTACAGAATGAGACAAATGAAGGCATGGTTACAGATTATTAACACGGCCTTACAGAATGAGACAAATGAAGGCATGGTTACAGATTATTAACACGGCCTTACAGAATGAGACAAATGAAGTCATGGTTACAGATTATTAACATGGCCTTACAGAATGAGACAAATGAAGGCATGGTTACAGATTATTAACACGGCCTTACAGAATGAGACAAATGAAGGCATGGTTACAGATTATTAACACGGCCTTACAGAATGAGACAAATGAAGTCATGGTTACAGATTATTAACACGGCCTTACAGAATGAGACAAATGAAGTCATGGTTACAGATTATTAACATGGCCTTACAGAATGAGACAAATGAAGTCATGGTTACAGATTATTAACATGGCCTTACAGAATGAGACAAATGAAGGCATGGTTACAGATTATTAACACGGCCTTACAGAATGAGACAAATGAAGTCATGGTTACAGATTATTAACACGGCCTTACAGAATGAGACAAATGAAGGCATAGTTACAGATTATTATTATGGCCAAAGGGATTCTGAAGCATCTAACAAAGGCGTTACAATGAAAGAAGAATATCGTGAGTAGAAAATAGGACGACAAAGCGAGTATAAAAGCGCAACATATCAGAACAAAGGGGATAAAAACCGAAACATATCAGAACAAAGGAGATAACACCGCAATATATCAGAACAAGGGGATATAAAATCGCTATATATCAGAACAAAGGAATAAAACCGCAATATATCAGAAGAAGGGGATGTAAAACCACAACATATAAAAACATAGGGGATAAAACCGCAATATATCAGAACAAGGGCATATAAAATCGCAATATATCAGAACAAAGGGGATAAAACCGCAATATATCACAACAAGGGGATATAAAATGTCTACCTGAAGTACGAACTAGAGAAGTAAACAACGTCACATTAGCACTAAGGGATCTATGAAGAGCTTCTTCTTCTTCTTCTTCTTCTACTGCATGTCGTGTCCTTTCGGAACGTGAGCGTTCATAGCTCTCCACAACTTTCTATCCTTCGTAACTCTTAGCAATGTTGAAACACCGCTTGCCGTACGATCGCCGAAAGGAAGCAACGTCGAGTCTGGTCAGTACCTAGATGGGTTACCGCTTGGGAATACCAGCTGTTGTAAGCTTGGATGTGCGGGTGGTGTCATGGATAACTGCTCGGGGTTGGAAATCGGATTGCCGAGTTCCAATTCCAGTTGGGTTCGTTATATTCACATACGTGCAAATACACTTGGTAAAGTTATGAATTCACTTCTTCTCGCCCCCCAGTTATGGGTTAATTAGTGGGGCTTGTATCAGAAAATTATTATTATTTAAAAACAAATTCTTACAATCTAAAAATATTTTCTGGCTTTAAATAAGGTTGATAAACAGTAAAAAACAAATGAATCAATCTTGGCAATGTGTGTGTGTGGGTTTTTACTATTCCTTGCATTCCTTGTTTTGTCATCCATTTACATAAACTCTTTATATGGTTTACTCTTGCCTTCAATATGGTGTTGTGAGTGTTAAATTTTCCCGGCCTTCTTTTCTCATTAAAGGTCCAAGAAATTCTATTTCTGATTTTATGTATAACTGTCCAATTTCCATCCATTTTTCTTAAAATTACTGGCTCTGTCTATAGTATTCTTAGAATTCTTCTGTAGAAGCACATCTCTGTTGTCTCAAAGTCTTCTCTTCATCCGCGTGGAAATTGTCAATCATTCAGTGTCATATCAGTCAGTTATGTGCCATGCGTGATACACGCTTAGGAGGCAGATTTTTTTCCCGCAGTAGGTTGCCATTTCTTTCTGCGTTATATTACATCACAACGCCCGCTTTATACAGTATTCAGACAGTGCTGTGCCATGCATGATACATGCTTAGGCGATCATGTATCTTTATATGACAGACGAGGCAGAATTTTTTTACCGCAGTAAGTTGCCATTTCTTTCTGCGGTAGACCAGTTGCCATCCAAGGCTATAGAACCTGGTCTATCCTACCATTTATACATAAGCTGGGTGGGGAGAAAAGGATTCATACCCCTCCCAAGGGTATTAGCGTAAGTGAATGTAATGGATTCGACTGGAATTCGAACTCGGCTCTCCAATTCTTTAATCCGAGTCGCTATCCATTACTCCACCAGTTTTCCTGCTTCGTAATACTTTTTGCCTGTGAATACCATTAATACAAAATCCTAACACATTACAACGGAGGCCTTAGTCATCTTTATCTGAAAGAGGCTTTTTTAACAAGTGATATCCGTAGGCAAGAGCAAATTTTAATCTTTCCTGTCTTGATGTTCAGACTATTTCAATTTTCTAAGCCAAGCCCCTAATAAGTGCCACTGTTTTTAGTATTTTTTTCGGTGAGCGCTAACTGCTTGCCAGACAAGGTTATACCTGTACTAATTCGTACCGCCTTGATGCCAACAAATTTGATATTTAAGACTTGACCTCAACTTGAACTCGAGAAGTTGTCACTGAATCTTAAGACGAACTGTCTGCAGACACACGTTTCCATTTATTTGCAAAGTTCGCCTTTTTTTAACACAACTACAGGATACGATGGATAAATTGTCGTCTAAATGACGCAAAAAACAAAATAACATTGACATCTCATTTTAAAAGCTATATTTACCAAAATTACACACAAGTATCTTGAAATACTCGAGTAAATTTATTCTATAAGATCGACATTGTCTTCGACCAGACGACTTCGGTATCTCCTGTAACTTTTCTGGACGGTCTCCTTGTCCTTGTTTAAATTGGTGAATGCTGCCATAATCCTTGTCTTCGGTTCATTTTTGGTATTATACGGAATTTTGTTGGTCTCTCGCTCAACTGTGCCCCTCAGATAATAATCAAGGAGTTTGCAGTCTGGGGAGTTAGGTGACCAGATGTAAGGGGTGATGTGTGGTCACAGAAACTGTCTGACAGCCATGATTTGGTTCTCCTGCTTGTGTGGCCTGGTGCAGAGTCCTGTTGTCAGACATAGGGTCTTCCAGCAGCCACCCTCTTGACCCAAGGCAGCCCTACCTCCTCAAGGGACTTGATGTAGGCCTCCGTGTTGAGTCTGCGGCCCTGTGGGGAGATGAATGGAGACATAACGACGCCATCACTAGTGATCACTCCAAACACCATGATATTGATTGGATATATCATCCAATTTTTCCGAATCCTCTGCACTGTCCTCAGATTAACACCCAAACACTGAAATGTTCGTATTGGAGCTTCCGGTGCGAATGCCAAGCAGAACAGCATGCCGTTTCCAAATTTCTGGCGGAGTAAATTGCGTCATGGTGCTCTTTTTCTCACAGATAGTGCCCCACTGACCCTACTATACTGTGCAGTCGACAAAACCAAAAACAATCAACGCGCATGCGCGAAATTAAATATGTAAAATGGCAACAATTTACCCATCACACCCTGTACTTATTTGCCAAGTTATTCTGCTAAGAAAGTTGGTTTACTGTGATGTGCCACACAATTGTTCTCTCCTGAATCTATCTTGCATATCTATAAGTCTACCATTCGTCCATGCTTAGAATATTGCTGCCACATATGGTCTGATGTTTCTGCTATTTACCTGGAGCTCCTTGATAAAATCCAACGAATAATCTGCAATATTATTGGTCCTGATCTGGCGTCTCGGCTTCAGTCTCTTTCCCACCGCCCTAAAGTTGCCTCCTTGTGCCTTTTCTATAAATATTTTCATGGTAACTGTTCCGATAAGCTCTTCGTTATTGTAACCAAACTTTATGAATTTAAGCTCAGTCCTAGACTGGCATCGAGATCTCATCAATTTACAGTTGAGTTGGCTATATGTAACCATAATTTTTAATGCTAACAGTTTCTTTTCTTGCTTGTAGAACTCCCTTCTGGCTCCATGAATTCCAGCCAACTTTAATCTTCAAAAATTTAAATGCAATGTCAATCGCTTTCTGCTATCCTTCTGATTAATCTTCTTTTGTTCTGGCTCCTTAGTAAAAAATTTCCGTTTTTTTTTTCATGCCCAGTAACCCCTTGTGTCTTAGTGGCTTTACTGCCTTGATGGAGTGGGCATGCTTAAAAATATCTATTTCCGCCTCATTGCACCTAATTGAGTGGCGAATATTAATCATTTTTTTTAACATCGCTTTTTTATTTAATGCCTTACGCTAACAAAATCAATCAATAATTGATACAAGTGATCCTATAATGTTTACTTTCATTACACTGATTTAAGTCTGCCCTCTGAAATTATCCACCTCGAATTTTCAAATCTGATTTTGAACCCCCACTATTAACCCCTGATTTAGCCTCTATTCTAGGTACCCTACCAAAAAAAGCAGTACCTAAGATTTAAAATGCATTTTTAAAAATAAAAAATCTTTCTTGAAATTTGTATTTTAGATTTAATTCCAAGCTAATAGATTAAATTTAATATTTCCAATGAGCAAAATACTTTGCTGTATTTCAAACTGAATTTAAATTCATTGGAATAATTTTTTTATCAGTAAAAACGTTAAAATCGCCCATAATGACAAATCTGTCAACACAACGTTTATTTTTTTTTTAAAAAGCTTCAAAAAGTAAAATACATTTTTCTAAAATTTTATTTCAGGGAGATTAGCCGATTTAAATTAATCTGATTTGAAACAAATATTATTTACTTTTATTTTAAAATATTGTAGAAAATCATTTTTTAACATGGAGGTGGGTATTTTTATGAGGTATTGATAATTCTCCCGAAAAAATTGTTTGGGAATTTTTTCTAAGGGGGACAATTTTATTTAAGGGTAATAATTACTTGACGAATATAACGTGAACGCCTTTTGTATATAATTTTTGGAACTCCACAGTAATGTTAAAAATTTAATAAAATATTCTAGGCATTCTAGTATTTTATTGAATTTTAGGTAATTTGGCTTTGTAGTCTAAATTAGGAAGACGATTGTTGAGGAAATGATAGAAAATTAACAAGAAATTTTAAGTTTATCATAGTTATTGTTCTTATTCTCTAATAATGTCCCGTATAGACATCCATATTTGCAAAAAATCGGTACAAAGATTTTCTGGGGAAAAAAAAGCAATTTTAAAAATAATTTCATTCATTTGTGAATAAGGCCTGGAAGTTTCGTTAAAATCCAACAATTATCTGATTTTTGCAAGAATTACTAAATCGGTGTGTTTTGCCCGATAAAAAGATTTTTAAATTTCCCTTACCAATTTATGGTCATCCGCTGATGTAAGCAAATCAAAATTTTTAACCAAAATTTAGAACGTTCTAAAAAGGATAAAAAATATAAAATTAATAATCAAAAAATCCTTTGGTTTTTCATTTTAATAATAACAAAGATTTTGACGATAAAACTTTGTTTTATTAAATTTGTAGCATTTGATTTTATCTTGGTATGGTTATGAAGGTACCTACTTTATTCCCTTTTAAAACATCTGCTCCAACCCTTAACCTTTTATTTTGCTCTGTCTGAAAATGGAAACCAAGGTGGGATATATATATATATATATATATATATATATATATATATATATATATATATATATATATATATATATATATATATATATATATATATATATATATGTATGCAGAAAAATAGGAAAGAACACGTTAGGTAAGTAATCCGGAGTTCTTTAGTATTTTTGCTTTTGTTTTTAAAAAGACAGTGCTCCATACAGAAGTCGAGCTTATATTATAATATTTAAAAAAAAGATATGATTCTTTCGCTACATAAGATTTCTCATGTTTCAAAAACGAGAGCCGAGACCCTCAATATAATTTTTGAAATTAAATTCTCGCTTGACGATGAAGCGAGACCAGACACCTTAATTCAACTTAATTTCAAAAATTATATTGAGGGTCTCGGCTCTCGCTTTTGAAACATGAGAACTCTTATGTAGCGAATGAATCATATTTTTTAAAAATATTATAATATATTTTATATATATATATATATATATATATATATATATATATTTCATTAAAAACGACTGACAGTCAGTCAGTCGTTTTTAATGAAATGTGCTTGAAAGAAGGATTGCTGCCTAAATACACAAATATATATATATATATATATATATATATATATATATAGTTTCTGATAGTTTCTTTTGCTTTGTAAACACGTTTTAACTGCTGGAAGATTATTTTCTTCTTTCCAACTCAGCTGAAAACTAATTTTGAAGTTGTAATAAACGAGAATCCTGAAATAAACGACGAGGCGAGACATTTTATTGCCTGCTTAAAATTTTCTCTGCCAATAAATGAAGAATCGTCTAAAATGAATGAAGATGCCTCACGCGCAAAAAAATGGTTTAACCACTTTTACGAATTACTTCGACTGAGTCACCAGATTCTGATGCACAAAAAATGTCAAGATCAAAAAGGCGGTTTAACTGGAATCCGTAGCGTATAAGTCAGCGAAAGACTCTTAAGGATTAGGATGATTGCGAAAAGTGGGAAAAACGTTTGAATCTACTCTGGGCTCATAATCTCTTCAAAATATGTCTTTGCGAAGATCAATTTGACATCACTAGGCCGCCATGAGCGGTCAGCAAGATTTAACTTCCATTTCTATTGGCTTTGCGATACAAACGCAATAATCGCTTTATTTTTTAAAAAAGTTCCAAGTTGTTTAAAATTCACAATTTCTTTATCTGTTTATAACTCTCCAGGCAAAAGGGCAATAGACGACGTTGCCATTGACTAAAGAAAACGGTGAAATTTTTCTCGCACAAAATTTTCCCTTGAAATTAATTAATTTTCCCTTGACAGCGGGGTGGGGGTCCAAGCCTGATTGTGAGACCTGGGTGGTGCTTTAGACTCTCGCTATCTTATCAACATTTGCTTATAACTTTATTTGTAATCGCGATAGAAATAATTTGTAAAAAGGATTAGAAAGAAGTAAATCTATATTTTTTAAGGTTTTATTGAAATTTTATTTAAGTTTCCACATGTCCTCCATCATTAGCAATACAAAGGGTAATACGATTTTGCAGTTCACGAAAAACATTTGCCAACTGATTTACAGTAATGCCTGAAATCACATTAGTTATTTTAGCTATACTTAAAACTAGGTACATTAAACTTTATAACATTTTTTACAGATTATTTCAATGGCAAATACAAATAAAGTTATAATTTCTTTTAAAGTGCACACGAACTTTATGGACACCCTGTATAAGTTACAAATTAAACTAAGCACAACTGACTATTATTAAAGGATGAAAAATGTTCGCGGATTTTCATATCATTTTGGGGTTTGTTTTGGGGTTTTTTTTTTCGTTCAAATCCGTGAATTTCTTTCTGTTCATGCTAAGTCTCAAAAAAGACACAATATAAAATTCACTCTCCTTTTTTTTTTAATCAATAATGTTGAATGTGTTAGAATTATTCAGCTTTTTAACAAGAAACACTTTCAAGTTGAGGTTAGAAATTGGCGCAAAACTGTGGCTTTATTTAAGATGGGATGGTCGATTATGACATGTCTCTAATTTGTATTTAGATACATTAGATTTATTTTCAATTTTTCTACTTGAATTGCTCACCTATATTGCATATGATCCATTATTGTACATAATTAGGTTACAATAAAATTTGTATTTTATATGAATACTACCTTATGGAAATTGGGATGTACAGTGTAACCCGGATATAAGAGAGTTGTCGGGACCGGAGAAGGAGTCTCTTATATCCGGGTTTCTCTTATATCCGGGTTTTGTCTATTATATATACATTAACACAGGCTCTAATTTGGGACCAGAGAAAATCTCTCTTATATCGGGTTTATCTTATATCCGGGTCTCTTATATCCGGGTTACACTGTAGTAGAATTGGAGGGGCTGTATTCAGCGTGGGAGGATACGAAACCCTTGCGCTGGCCCTGACCATGAGTGCTTTACTTTTTTAGAGTACTACTAGTCATCATCACCAACACCACTACGATCATCTTAAAGCCAATAAATAATAGTCCTAGCTCCATTAATCAAGAAATTCTTTCTACCCCCCCGTCCCCGACAAAAATGTCTTCTCTTAATACTCACTTGAACAAAGTCTGGCACAAGGGCTGGTTTAATGTTTGTGTCCACAGAGCCAGAGGCCCCAAAGTGGTGCAGTTCCTCACCCAACATTTCTCAGGTACCAGGGATTAAAGCTAGCCCTTTTCTATTGGATGACCCCCACCCCCGGACAGAAATTCTAAAACGTTTTGAGTGTTTCAAAAGTTTTTTCCCACCAAATAATTTTAAAGTACGGATGCCTAAAAGAAACAAAAATAATAATTTTTATCACCTACTATTTCCTTGATGATTTCCTTGTTTTTATTTGGTGGGGTCAAATAATTTGATCTTGAAAAATCAAAATATTTCAATTTTTCTTACGAGCAATCAGTCTTATATTTTTTTTTCCCCTTTTTGATCTTCCATACTTTAAAGTTACGGCCGTTAACATTTAGCGGGTACTAAGGAAAAAGATACAAAGCATGAAATCAATTCCCCCTGTGCTCTCTTCAGTAAACAAATATATACACAAAATGTCTCATCACTGACATGCCACAATAGTTGCGTAAGAAAAAATAGTTGTGTGAGTACCTGAACAAAACAATTTATCATTATTGCTATAAAAAAAAACTAGTTTGTTTTTAATGTCATATCACTTCTGGGCATAGGTACTGATGGCTCTCCACAGTTTCCTTTCCCTTAAGATAACTGAATTACTATGAGTTCTTGTGAATGATACGGAAGTGGTTACTCTTCTTCATGGTTTTAAATTCAGAGTTAGGCTTTTCCTGGTTTTTTGACTGGTTGCTACCCTTTTATTTAACCCATAGCTGTAGGGGAAGAAAAGACAGACTCACGACGTTCCCAGATACAGAAGGTAATGGAGGAAAGCGAGAAGAAAGGAATAAACATAAACTGCCGGAAATAATGTCTGTTCGTCAGCAAATGGATGATCTCAAAATGCAAATTACAAATCGGGTATACCAAAATCAAACAAGTAAAACAATTTAAATATCTGGGAAGTGTTCTAACAGAGAACGGAAAGTGCGACACTGAAATCCGTTTGGGATATTGAAAGTTGCCTTCCAAAAGCTAAGCAAAGTATTAAGAAGCAGGAAAATTTCGCTAGAAACGAAGAAAATAGTACCAAACTGTTATGCAATATCGTTCTTCCTACATGGCAGTGAATGCTGGACAGGAATTTAAGGAAGCGGAAATGTGGTTGAATGATTGATTCGTTTGTTTAACGGCACATCAACTCCTTATGGGTCATTGAATGCGGAAATTTAAATTTCATGGGAGCTTTATATACGTTATTCTGCTTTCACAATTAAATACATGGTAGATGATAGTCAGTATTTGTGCATGTATATATATATATATCTGTGCCGACATAATTACTAAAGGCAGTGGTATGTGTATTTTATATAGTAATTTTGTTGAAGTTATACTTTGGAATACAGATTGTTTTCTTGAAGAAATTGTAGGATATTATATGGGTTAATGTCTCGAGTTCTTTCATATTGGCTGTTTGGTTGGTTGATTTTGTTTAGCGATGGGTTATTTAATGTCGAACTTTAAATATTTTGTACGTAATTTTATGCTTTCAATTACAGAAAGTAGTGAAGGAAAGCGAGAAGAAAGGACTAAGCGTCAATTACAAGAAGATGGAAGGATTGTTTGTTAGCAAAAGGATGAGCCAAACATACAAATTACAAATTGGAGATACCAAAATCAAACAAGTACAATAATTTAAATATCTAGAAAGTGTTTTAACAGAGGAAGGAAGGTGCGACACTGAAATCCGAAGGCGTTTGGGATAGCGAAAGATGCCTTCCAAAAGCTAAGCAGAAACAGAAAAACTCCGTTACAAACAAAGAAAAGAGTACTGAACAGTTACATCCTCCTTTATGGCAGTGAATACTGGACAATCTCGTCGAAGATGAGACTTGAAGCAACAGAAATGCGGTTCAACAGAAAGATACCGAGGATACAATAGACAAAACATGGGTGCAAAGACGAGGTTTCAGATAAAATGAAAACAAAATGGAAATGTACTTACCATCAAGAATATACAGTTGAAATTTCTGGAGCACGCAATGAGGAAGGAGGGCTCGGAAAGTCTGATACGCACGGGAAAAATTGAAGTGAAGAGGAACAGAGAAAAACAGCGCGTAACATACTTAACATCAGGAAGGGGCAGTTGAAATTTCTGGAGCACGTTATGAGGAAGGCGGGCTTGGAAAATCTGCTACTCACGGGACAGATTGAGGGGAAGAGGAACAGGGGAAAACAGCGCTTAACATACGTAACATCAGGAAGAGGCAGTTGAAATTTCTGGAGCGCGCAATAAGGAAGGAGCGCTTGGAAAATCTGATACTCACGGCACAGATTGAGGGACAAAAACCGTGTATAACATTCTTGTTGCACTTTAGAGTGAAGGGACAGTTTTTAGGAGAAATAACAAAAAGATAAAATGTATTAACAGCTACAAAGGACATGAAGTTGTGGAGAGCTGCGATAGCCTACGTCCTGAGTGAATACGGCATATATAGAAGAAGGAGATTCCATTTTCAATGAGTAATAGCAAAACCTGTTTTTAGTCCTGCGTATGACGATAAATTACGGCTAGCAGCAAGGCCCCTGATCGGGAGCTTTTGAGGAGCGTGAAACCACCTTTTAATTGCTGTTGTTTCCTGGTTCACCCTGACCTGGGGTGGTAGCATCTGTTAGGGTCCTAGCTATTGGCAAATAGTGCCCCCCATCGCAACAAATACAAAACAATATGAAAGTATAAAAATACATTTTTGTATAAAAAAAAAAAGCAGCAATACAATTTTCTATAAAAAAAAATTTTCAACAAGAACTATTTATCTGTAATTGAAGTCATGCAACTGCTTTCAAAATATTTAGATTTCGGCATTAAATAACTCATAGAAAAAATCAATGAATATGAAAGAGAAAATTTGTAGTTCCAACGAATGATTTATTTTATGGAAATTTTCTCTGCTCCAAAGAAAAACATGACCAAAAGAAATGACAATTTGTAGAGTAAAATCAAAATTCCTTCTTTTTTTTTACGCCTCAACTTGCTCTACTTTGTAAACGTCATCATCTCGTTTTTCCCCGTGATTTGAATTCTTTACCGTTTCTAGTTTCTTTGCACTGCCTTACTCAAATTAAAGGAGTGACCAAGACTGGCAACTGCTAGTCGAAATATTTCCATAAAATAAATCATTCGTTGGAACTACAAGTTTTTTGTCTTTTAATTATGCAACTACCAACGGAGACAAGCATCCTTCCTTCAATATGAAAGAACTCTTTCATGACATTAATCCATATAATATCTTACAATTTCTTAAAGAAATCAAATTGTATACCAACATTTCCTTCAGCAAAAACTGCACACATCACCACTTCTAGTAATCATGTCCACACAAACAAGTATATGCACAAAAGCTGAGTAACATCTACCATGGATTCAACTGTGAAAGTAGAATAACTTATTTTTATTATTTTAAGACATTTTTATGTTGATACATTCTTTTTATAGATACAAATATTTAAGTAAATGCTCTATTTATAATAAACAGTATTAACAACATTTACCCGGCCTGAATGTCCGAGAAATTTTCATAGGAATTATTCGTCCTCCGACAGAAATCGAACCTGTATCCTATACGGAACTATCATTTAGCCTGACGTGCCTGAACCGATTCGGTCACAGAGGGGCGTTCAGTTAGCAAGGTCGATTTTATTGCTTTTAAACTACAATCTTCTATGATTCTCTCACGTACATTCATATCTACTCATGGCGTATTCTTCATTTCCATTTCATAATGTGTGACGTCATTTGTTTACATTTGGATACGCATTGAGCAGATATGAATTTACGTGAGAGAACGATGGAAGATTGTAGTCTAAAAGCAGTAAAATCGACCTTGCTAACCGAACGCTCCTCAGTGGCCCAATCGGTTAAAGGCACGTCAGGCTATATGACGGTTCTGTATATGATACAGGTTTGATTCCTGTCGGAGGACGAATATTTTCGATGAAAATTTCTCGGACATTCAGGCCGGTAAATGTCGTTAATACTGTTTATTATAAAACAGAGCATTTATTTAAATATTTGTATCTGTAAAAAGAATGTATAAACATAAAAATGTCTTAAAAATAATTGTCGGACTTTGTCCATAATTTTTTATTACTTCAAAGCTTCCCTCCCTCCTCAAAAAAATGTTGGCATCAAATGACCCATAATGAGTTTATATGCCATTAAACAAACAAAACGTTTCAGCCACTGTTAACATTGATAGGGTTTCAGTCGTCAAATTACATCTAAGCACATTTTCAGCTTAATTTCACGCGTTACATTTTTCTTACAAGGCGAGTAAATTATTTCCTTTTTGTAGTGTATTTTACCCAGGCCATTTGTACTCGTTCATATGTTTCTGACTAAAATCTTTTAATTTGAACTTAAAGAGCGGCAAAGAAAGAAGGAAATCCTGGCTTCCACGGACGTAAATTGCTGAGGTCAATCGACGTGTCGTTTCGTTTATCACTGACTTCTTTTATTACGTCACTGTCTGGAATGAAGGTCTTGCTTCTTTGGTAGAATTCTGATGCTGTGTGAAAACAACTTTTCTTATCCAGTTCCGTTTGTGTGTCTGTTGATGTTTTGTGCGCGAGTGAACGCTGCAAAGACACAAGGGCTTGTTTGTGAGTCATGGGAGTCGATTGAAGAAACATGTTTGGTGGAAATATTCACTGAGAGAACGGGCAAAAATTCACATAGATAAATAGATAGATATGGATAGACTAAGACGGACAGATAGATAGATAGATAGATAGATAGATAGATAGATAGATAGATTAGTACGAACAGACTTAGATAGATAGATAGATAGATAGATAGATAGATAGATAGATAGATAGATAGATAGATAGATAGACACGAACAGACTTAGATAGATAGATAGATAGATAGATAGATAGATAGATAGATAGATAGATAGATAGATAGATAGACACGAACAGACTTAGATAGATAGATTGACACGAACAGACTGAGATAGATAGATAGATAGATACATAGATAGATAGATAGATTGACACGAACAGACTGAGATAGATAGATAGATAGATAGATACATAGATAGATAGATAGATAGATTGACACGAACAGACTGAGATAGATAGATAGATAGATAGATAGATAGACACGAACAGACATAGATAGATAGATAGATAGATAGATAGATAGATAGATAGATAGACACGAACAGACTTAGATAGATAGATAGATAGATAGATAGATAGATAGATAGATAGATAGATAGATAGATATTGTTAGTTACAAAATTCTTTCGGTTTATTACGTAAAAAAGTTTTTTTTTTCTTTTTCTTTCAATAGGGAATTAACATATTTATATATTTTAACCATTTTCTTCCATTACTTTCTGCCATTTTGGAGGCAACTTCCTGATTCCATCCTCCTACAATAATTCTGGAGAAACTACGACGGATGAAGCTTTTCTTCCTCAACTTTTTTTTTTTAACAATTTATCTTCTAAAGTTCGTACTTTTCATTACTCATGAAAATCCCTTTCAAAAACTTCACACAGAAAATACATTTAATTTGTGTTATTTTCTTTTCAACATCAACTGACACAAAAGCTTTTTCGTTACTTGATTTCGATTCTTTTGCCTTTTACGAATAGCATTGATTATTATCGAACGTTTTCATATATTCGTTATATCAAAACACACCATGTCAACTCGACCCTGGAGCATCCAGCGTTTATTCTCCTTCAAAAACGTTACTAACCATTTTTGATACGTTCCATGATTCACTGTGCCTTTACAATAAACTATATAGCTTTTTCATTTGAGCTGCGCTTTTGCCTTTTTTTTAATATAAAAACAGGCTGAACACATTCTTTTTTTTCTTTTTCCTTCTTTTAGATTCAATAAAAAAAAATCCGACATTTTCTTATATTTAAAGAAAAATCTTCGCTGATATGGCCGTTGCCACAAAATAATAAAAACCGATCGTTTCACTTTTAGAATAAAATTTAAACTAAACACTCCTAATGCTATCTAACAACAAAAAAAGAAACAGAACAACAAAAAAGTGGTTACTGCTATTTTGCTATATATGAAACATTAGAATAAGAAAATAAAAACACACACGTGTACACATACACATACGCAAATACATAGATAAATGCATATATACGTTATGGCCATATCATCTTCAAACACTGGTTCTCGTATGATCACTGAAGTTAAGCAATGTCGAGCCTGGTTAATATCTAGATGGGTGACCGCCTAGGAATATCAGATAC
Source organism: Acanthosepion esculentum (assembly GCA_964036315.1). NCBI lineage: Eukaryota > Metazoa > Mollusca > Cephalopoda > Sepiida > Sepiidae > Acanthosepion > Acanthosepion esculentum. The sequence goes on along the minus strand of OZ038502.1, from coordinate 1,722,959 downwards.
TGAAAGCTTGAATGTGCGAGGGGTATCATGGTTTGGAATTGAAAATCGGAGAGCTGAGTTCCAGTTCCTGTTAGGTTCGTTATATTCACTTACGCGCAAAATACCCTCGAGGCAGGCATGAATCCACCTCTTCTCCCTCCAGCTATTGGTTAAATACTAGAATTTATGTCAGTAAACCATTATTATCTTCCAAAAACTGTTCACAATCTAAAAATAATTTCCGGCTTTAAATAACCTGCAAAAGGTTTATAATTGTCAAAAGAGAAATCAAACATTCCAATATATATATACGTGTGTGTGTGTGTGTGTGTGTGTGTGTGTGTGTGTGTGTGTGTGTGTGTGTGTGTGTGTGTGTACTAAGCGTAGCTTAGTTATGGCAGAAGTCCGAAAATAAGTAACACCCAATGAGGATCGAAGTCACTACTCAGCAGTAAATGATCTAACGAGACAAGATTGCTAACCATTAAACCACATTGAAATGCCCAGATAGATAGATAGATAGATAGATAGATAGATAGATAGATAGATAGATAGATAGATAGATAGATAGATAGATAGATCAGCTGAAAGCACTCTGAACGGACAGTCATTTAGACAATTCCTATACATACTATGTCCCCCAAAAGAAATCTCTTGTTCGCATCCAAGTAAAGCACAATAAGAAAAACCATAAGAGAATTTTCCTTGTCAGTCAGTCATTTTTAATGAAACATGTTTTAGAGATGGGTTGCTGCCCAAGTACACGTACACAGCATAACAATTCTTGTCTTTTCTTCTTAGTTTCATAACACCAAAGAGATTCTTACGCACTTCTTGTCCACATAACTTTGCTATTTCTTCCTGTCCAAGGCAATCCTTTCATGTGTGGAATGACATTTCAGTGTCCTCTCCGATTTAGTCTTCCAATCTCTTAGTCTGCCATTTGTTGTTTTGCCAGTAAAAACCTTTGATTTGAATTATAAAAACAGAACCGCTGCCATTTACCTCCGTATTCGACTTTTACTCAAAAGTGCGCAAAACGAAACTGGCGCAGATGGTTTTATTAATTAAAATTTGAATATTAATATCTAAACTCGACTTTTGAATTAGAATTTCAAGTCCACTGCCAGGACATTTATCTTGAAAATATTTCGATTAAAGACCGGGTGCTTTTCGATTTTATTTATCTTCATCGATTTCGATTTTTTTTTATATTGAAATTAAGAATTTACAGTTGAGCTGGCAAGATGTAACCGTAAGTTCTATGCTAACAGTTTCTTCTCTTGCATTTTTCGCTTGTGAAATTCCCTTCCAGCTCCATGGTTTTCAGCCAACTTTAATCTGCAAAAAGTGTCAATCTCTAGCTACTGTCCCCCTAATTACTTTCTTCTCTTTCAGCCCATCATTAACCTTTCTGTCCCTAATTCTTCCACACCCTGTAACCCCTTGTGTCTTAGTGGCTTTACTGCCTTGCATAGGGTGACACCGATTAAAAAAAAGAAAAAAGTCAATTACATAGCCTCCGTTTTTGCCTTAAATAAACCATGGAAAACATTTTTAATTCAAGTTCCGATTTAATTAAAATGTTCTTATTGTTGTTAAGGTCTGCTTTGTCTTACGTTGGTTATCGATTGCTCCTTCATGCATTCAAGTTCGTTGCCATTAAAACAATAGTCGGCTCCAACAGAAACGTTTTAATTTCGGTTCAACTCAATTAAAACGTAAATTTTATTGCTAACAAATCCTTATATCAATGACGTTTGATTAGGATCAACATCGATTTCTCTTTAAATTCAACACTGAAATCAGATAACGAACATATACCTTACTAAGGTAGTTTAATATAATTTATTTATTTACCTTGAAAACTTTCTATATTCGAATTGATTTAATTTTAAAATTTCAAATGATTTGGCAGACTCGTTTCTTTTACATACAATTTCATTCATGAACTTCAACTTTATAGGTAATTTTCGATATAACCAGATGTCATTTATATTTGTTCAAAATGGCATTCTTTTTCACCGTACTGTATGTTGGTGTTGATTTCCATGTTAACTTACCGTTGAAATCGATTTCTATTTAACCTAAAAAATCACCCCCCCATACACTTATTTTCCCGACGATATACATAAAAAGAAAAGTGCCAAGGGCATTAGTGCGAGAATAAAGTCAACAAAGCGGCTCGCCGACTTTACCTTCCAGACACGTTAACCGTTACACTATGATGGGCCATAAGTATGTTGTATAACAACAAATAGATACATAGTTGATCCCTAATACAAGAGCAACTGAAAGATTCTCAGGCCAACAAAGATGTCTTTTTTGAACTTTGATTTTGGATTAATAAGCCTTTAGGAAGTACGATTATTGTTTGGTGTTAGAAAAGTGAAGGTCGATTTTTAATGACTTTTGGAATCTTCCAAATCTGTTTATCTCTACGAGTTTTGACTGTTTTGGTCCGGTTCTTGCAAAACATTTCCATAAATATACCTTCCCCGCACCCCACCATAGCACTGTTGAATTCTTTTCTTTCTCGCTTGTGTCTTGCTAGAGCATTCCCTTGTGACTCTTTTACCTAAAGCCCGGAAGAAAAGCGGACACATTATTTTTAGTTCGTCTACTAGCTTCTACATTTCAGAAGACTTATTAAAGAAAAAGCATCCACCACTCCAGGAGAAATCACCGAGTAATCCGATGTGCTTTCACCCCCTCGGCCACGATGATCTTCACTGTCAAGCAAGGTTTTATTTGTCTTTAAATCCCACTTTAATCGTTCAGATTTTCTCTCTAAAAATATGGTGGATTAAAAATTTATACAGGGTAGAGGGTCTGCCAAAGTGAGTATTATAGCAAATATTACGATAGAGGGTCGAGGATTTATTTAATAATAGAATTCATTTAATTCATTACAATCATTTTTAATATTTTTATTTTCATAACTTTTACTATAATACACTTATTATAATTTTTAATAGACGACCACTACTACTACTACTACTACTACTACTACCATGAACAATTCCAGCCCTCGGATTCATTGAGAAAGATTCCTGCTAGCCCAAGTCTTAAAAAATGCAAAAGATTGTACTCACAAGTACAACCCACATCTTACGAAGAGCTTTATCTATTTAAAATATTTGTGATCTTAAGATGTTGCTTCTAGTATTTGCTTTATTTTTTCTCAAAAAATGCTCAGTGGAAAAGGTCATGATGACATTTCTGACCTTCGGTCTCTGGTTGGGACCCGGAAAGAAATGAGTATACACCAGAAACCAAAAGAAATAAAATAATAATAACAATGATAATAAATGTTTTGCAGGCAAAACAGTAATTTAAAGATGACTGGTAATTTAACGAACGAGCAGCGCCAATGGATTTTGAAACACAACTGGAAAAACATTATTATTGATATTTGTAAAATCAACAGAATACGTTTTGTGCGCATGTTTTGTTTTTCATTACTGCATGCCTATATTTGAATCATCCTATTTTAATAATAAATGATGTTTGCCTGAAATTCAGAGTTGTGTCGCCGGTGAGGAAAAATATATGAATGAAGGGAGTAATCCACCGGAGAGGCCGTCTACGAAACTCTGGAGTCGGAATGCTGAAGGTAACATCAATCAGTCAATCAGCTAAGTAACAAAAGTTTTTAATCGTATTATATATATATATATATATATATATATATATATATATATATATATATATATATATATATAGTGGACTCTCCCGTCGTATTCGACGTATGAGGGTCAAGCAACTCAGTTCCTAGGAACCGGCAGCCCAGACACCGGCAAATATGATTTGGTTATAGTAGTGAGGGCTTTGTGCAGAACCAACCACTCTTTTTGGAGGACCGAATAGAGATCTGGTGCACTACGTGCCACAAGGTCCCCAAACGACTCTCCGCGTGTTTTGAATTTAGAGTTGTCCCTCTTCATGATATATATATATCATGAAATGGATTGAAGCCGACAATTATTTAATATATTTTCTGTTTATACATTCTTTCTATGGATACAATTTATTTAAGTAAATGCTCTGGTTTTTTAATTACATTTACCGGCCTGAATGTTCGAGAAATTTTGTCCGACAGGAACCGAACCTGTAACCCTTATGGGAACCGTCGTATAGCCCAATGTGCTGTTCCCATTCGGACATTGCTAATCGGGCGCTTCTCTGTGGCTGAATGGTAACAGCACGTCAGGCTATATGACGGTTCCCATAAGGGTTACAGGTTCGATTCCTGTTGGAAAGAGCATATTTTCTACGAAATTTCTCGAACATTCAGGCCGGTAAATGTAATTAATACTGTTTAATTAAAAAACAGAGCATTTACTTAAATAAATTATATCAATAAAAATAACGTATAAACAAAAAAAGTATATATATATATATATATATATATATATATATATGCAATGTGATAGGTCCTGACCTGGCATCTCGACTGCATTCACTTTCTCACAGACGTGATGTGGCTTCCCTCTGTCTTTTCTACAAATATTTTCATGTCATCTGCTCTGACAAGCTCTTTTCACTGGTGCCCCGACTGCATGAATTTAAGCGTGCTACTAGGTTGGCATCTCTGCTCCACTCTTTTACCATCGAAGCAGTTAAATATAACCGCCTCTTCTACTCCAAAAACTTCTTCACTCGCACTTCCCGACAGTGGAACTCCCTTCCTCTTACTTGCTTCCCTGGTGGCTATAATCTTCAACTATCCAAATGTAATGTCAGTCGACATCTTCTGAGGCTTTGATCCTAATCCCCGTCCTTCCCTTTATCCTTTCCTCAAACACCCCTCTTTACACTTGCTCTCATTCTCTGTAACCCCTTGCGTGCTAGTGGCACTCCCGCCTTGCTTGGTGTGAAATGCTTAATATATATATATATATATATATATATATATATATATATATATATATATATATATATATATACATACACATTTCACGTGTGTGTGTGTGTGTGTGTGTGTGTGTGTGTGTGTGTGTGATTATTACCCATTTGTATTCCAGGACAAAAACGTTACTAAATTTATTCCCTGACAGGCGTGAATGTAGCTTTCTATGTCATGTCTCTGTTTTTCTCCATCCTCTCAATATATGATTGACTCTATCGAGAGTCAATTTTAGTCTGAAGAAAACCAATCTAGGGTCGAAACGCGTCACTTACGGGTGTGTCCATTTGCCAGTCGCTCAGCCCTAACCCTAGACCGCTTCTGTTTGTGTGAGTGTATTCCAAAGACGCCATCGAACATTGGCTTGTCGTCACTCAATGAACTGATGATGATTTTGTTTTTGTTTGGTTTTGTTGTTTTTTCGACACTCCTCTTGTCCTGAAAGAAGCAAATTACCAAAAGATTTCTTAATGTCCACAAAGATAACGCGTCATGACCAACCATTCCTTCAGGGGAAAATCTTCCTGTTCTTTCCTCTTCACTCTTCCTTACCCTTGACATCAACATCTTCCTCCGTTCCCATGACAACTTCGACGCCTTCTGTCTCAGCACAATACACGCCGCCCTACACATGACAGTCGAAATTTTCTTCACGGAGGCAAGACAAATATCAGATTTTCTCAATGAAGATGAATTACTCAGCCTGACGTCTTGAACTTGTGTTTCAACCGGTGGGTTTTCTGATCTTCCGCAGGTGTGTGTCGTATCCGGTTATCTTCATTTTTTGTTTGTTTGTTTTCTTCAATCGTTTCCTCCTCGCTTCTCGTCGAGAGAAAAAAAAATTAAATTAACAGATTCATCAAGCACCTAATGAGCGTAGGAAAGAGAGTCGGCTTAAACGTTATGACTGAAACAACATTGATGACGATACTCGAATAATAGTAAAAAATATTTCCGCTCGGCCAAGAACTCGTATGATGATTCTTGGAAAATAATAGCAGGAAATATGAAAGGCACGTTGACCAAATCTGGCACAGGTCCGTAATTATGGATGGAGTAGGCAGTGGGATTAGAAATCACGAGCAAGGATTTGTTAGAGCAACTCGTAGATAGATAGATAGATAGATAGATAGATATGAACATATATATATATATATAGAGAGAGAGAGAGAGAGTGAGTGAGTGAGTGAGGAAGGGAGGGAGAGAGAAAGATGGGACTGAAAAGTTCTTGGCTCATTCAACTTGCTTAAATCTGGCCAAACGACGTAGCGTTAGAATTTGGGGCGGGGGACCTCTTGTTGGTTGAACCGAGCGCCTTGTGTATCCGGGTGGCGGGCCATTCCTCGGTAGACGGGCTAAGTGATTATTCCCCACCGGCACCTGGGTCAAGTCTTCGAGCCGCGGTTAAAAATAAATAAATAAAAAGAAATGTTCTTCAAATACCGATTTTCAAATCACACTGATTTCTCTACATTACATCTTGACTCGACAAAATATTCTTCTCTCTGTGTGTGTGTATGTATGTTTGCGCGCGCGCGTCTGTGTATGTGTGTGCACATGTGTGTGTGTGTATGCTCGATGTGTGCGAAAGTTTCCAGCGGATTTTCTTCTAGAAAATAAAAAAATAAACGATTAAGCACTGTGATTTGTTGTAATATTGCTAATTTGATACCCATGTACACAAACGCACGTATTATATATATATATATATATATATATATATATATATATATACAGTGTAACCCGGATATAAGAGACCCGGATATAAGAGAGATTTTCTCTGGTCCCAAATTAGAGCCTGTGTTAATGTATATATAATAGACCAAACCCGGGTATAAGAGACTTCTTCTCCGGTCCCGACAACTCTCTTATATCCGGGTTACACTGTATATATATATATATATATATATATATATATATATAGAGAGAGAGAGAGAGAGAGAGAGAGAGAGAGAGAGAGAGAGAGAGAAAACAACTGAAAAGTTGCAAATTAAAAAAAATTGAATGTTTTTTTTTGTGAAAGTATTTATTTATATTTTATATATATATATATATTTGATATTTCAGATCGGCCCCGATCTATCTTCAGAAATGGCTGTACAGCCATTTCTGAAGAAAGATCGGGGCCGATCTGAAATTGTTTTTTCTATATTATATACATATTAAGAAAGTATACGTGGCTTCTCATTATGCTATATATATATATATATACATATGAGCGAAAATGAAAGGTTCTCAGCCCGACCCACTTCTTTACATCTAACTAAATGACCAAGCAATTTTATGCACACACACATACGCACAAGAAAGAAAGAAAGAAAGAAAGAAAGAAAGAGATTTTAAGCTTGACCATGAACATTTCTGATCGGGACTGTGTCAATAGCCATAGATTGACGGTCTGAATAGTTGCGTTGAAAAGCAACTGAAATTAAGATGAAAGAAATACAAGTAAACAATGAATAAGGAAAATTGTCATTATTATCATTATTAATATTGTTGTTTCTGGTGGTGAATATTAACATCCGAAGTGTTTGGGGAAGGGATGCTGCTTGGGATCAAGTGACAGTAATTCCCCCCCCCCCCCAGTTTCCACCTTTTTCCTTCACACATTTGCAGTCTGGATGGTCAAAGTTATTCTTCACCTCTCCAGTTCCTTTAATAAAGCATTGACCGTTTGACAGTCATTTCCCAGTATTCCTATTACTGTAGGTACGACGCCCACTCTTAACTTTGATAGCTGTTCTATTTTTATTAATTAAAAAATATATATACATTACCGTCTGTAAAATGCTTTCGACATCATTATTATTATTATTATTTGTGTATGTTATGTTTCTTGCTTTTTATCCTGTAAAAAGGAGTCCAAACTAAGGCCCATGGGCCCGATAGGAGAATTGTCATTGAACTGATGGCCTTTTTCTTATGGGATGTTCCTAGTAGGGCGATCTTCTGGAGTCAGAGCTCCCATTATTATTGGGACAGTCTCAGTCTTCATTCCCCACACCCTGTTCATTTCGATCTCCAGGTCCTTATATTTGGACAATTTCTCGATAATTTTCATGGAGGCATTTCTCTCAGATGGTACTATGTGCTATGTTAATAAGCACACACTTCCTCAATTCCTTGTCTATTATTATTATTATTACTATTATTATTACTATTATTATTATCATCATTATTATTATTATTACTATTATTATTATTATTATTATCATCATTATTATTACTATTATCATTATTATTATTATTACTATCGTCATTATTATCATCATTATTATTATTACTATCGTCATTATTACCATCATTATTATTATTACTATCATTATTATTATCATCATTATTATTATTATTATTATCATCTTCATTATTATTATTACTATTATTATTATTATCATCATCATTATTATTATTACTATTATTATTATTAACATCATCATTATCATCGTCATCGTATTATTACTATCATTATTATTATTATTACTATCATCATTATTATTATTACTATTATTATCATCATCATCATCATTATTATTATCATTATTATCATCATCATCATTATTATTACTATTATTATTATCATTATTATTATCATCATCATCATCATTATTATTACTATCATCATTATTATTATTACTATTATTATCATCATCATCATTATTATTACTATTATTATTCGTAATAGTTTTAACTCGTTTTGTGATTATCATCCCATTGAAAGGAAGCGCTACCTTCATCCATAAATAACACCAGAAGGGCATTGTTGTAATCAATAATTTGCTCCGTTTATCTGCTGATAATAGTCTTCCTTTCATCACCCATCAATTTTTGTTTTTTTAAACTTCATTTATTTATTTGAATTTTAATGTTACTTACTCTGTTAAACGAGCACAAGGTGTGTTCGTGTTTGTTTACTTCTTTTCTCTTTTTTATTTTTTGACTTTTTTCTTTCCTTTCTCTTCCCCCTACTTATTTTCTCCTTTTTATTCTTATTCTTCTTCTTCTTCAGAAAGAAAGCAAGCAAATTTCCCTGCTGCTCTCGTCACACAAGCCAATCCCCGACCTCCTCACCAAAAACGAAAAATAAGCGAGATTCCCGTCTTAGGAACTTATAAAGCCGGCGCACCGACTGGTAGGCTCAACTGGTTGAAGTTCATTGAGCTGCTTAGCTGTGTCGTCGTCTTCTCTTGGCCCCTCGCTATCACTCAACCATGCATTTATTTTGGTATTATTCAACGTTTCTACTTATATTTTTACCCAAAAGCTGGCCTCTGTTTTCTGAGGCCAGGGAACTTGTTAATGGTAAGTCATTTCTTTTTATTTGATTTTTATTGGGTTTTTTTTCGTTGCTAAGTTAATTGCTTTCCCTACTAGGAAGAAAATCGTCTTACAACATCTGAAACTGAAAAAGATACCTACAGTCGCATTTATTTACTATAAAACACAACTAGAGAAAGCTTTTTTTTCTTCGGGAAAAAATATTTTTGTTAAACAGCCTCTTCAAGAATTATCGTGAATGCAACTTTGAATAACCCTTTGCCTCAATGCAGTCAGTCTATTTCTGTGAGTTGTACATAACCGGTTTTCTGTCTGCTTGTTTGATGAGTGAATAAGTCTACCTAAACATTCGCATTTTAAAAAATCTAGTTACTGTTTTAACACTTCTTTTATTATGAGTTGTGTAAAAAAAAAAAAGATTCTCTTCCGTTTTCTGTCGCTAACCACAAGGGTTTTCTCTGCAATTTCGCCGACCGGTGATGACATGTGGAGAGATGTTTTTCTTTTTCAACAATTTTGTTTGGGATGTACTCTTATTCAGTAACTTTACGTAATGAAGCAGGTTAAACGTTCTGATTAATCAGTGGGTGCTCTATTAAACTGGCCCTGAGTCAAACGAAAATATATTTAGTAAAATAAATTATGTCGTTGGCTATGTAGCAAGATGTTTAGTAAACAAAACACTTTTTCGCAGAGTTCTCTGTGAATATGGCGTTATGCAACCATTATCTAATTTTTACTTGGGAAAAACATTTAGTCAGGAGAATTTTAAATTATAGCACATCAATTTACGGCAGTCATGAGTATTTTTCTAAATGGACCAACGTCTAAATGATCGTGATTCTACTGTGTCAGGTGTTAATAATTTTTAGTGGCATTTGGTCGAATCTTATGCATAAGTGTCCTTTTCTCATCTCAATAGAGAAAATTAAAATCCAGAAAGATATTGTCTTAACAGTCTCCCTAGCAGGATTCTTTTTTAATAATGAAGTCAAGAAGATTGTGTTGCGCCAATCGTCCAAGTGAAAAGCTGTTGCCTATCTTGAAAATCAACATCAAAACACCTGGACTCAAACACGAACCTCTGTCAAACTATACACAACAGCATCAGCTACCAGACAGACCTGTTGTCACTTGTTCTCAAAACTCGAACCCGTATCTCGAGTTGCTTGTCTGGATTTTTTTTATATGAAGAGTTATCATTATTTACATTCGGACTGATATCCTCAACGTTTCGGTTGTTATGCTCTCCGGCCTTCTTCAGCGTCTGTCAATCCGGGAAAACGCCAGGGAATTTCAAACTGATCCTTTTACGGGTAGACTGTAGTCTACACGCTGTCTATATCTAGGGATATCTCACCTAGTTTTTTTTTGGGGGGGGGGGGTTAAGAACTGATCGGTTATGTAAATAATGTAAATAATAGACATCAAAGAATTTAAAAAACAAAAACAAAACCTAAACCATTTCTTGTGAAAATGTGTATTTGGAGATTTTCTTTTCTTTTTGGAAATATTTCGAATTGAATATTTCCATATGATTTATTCGCCAAAGAATTGCTGATGGAAATGTTTGGTATTGAATTAGGTCTCTGAACAAAATCAAGGTAAATTTAAAGAGGATAGGTATTGAGCATTGATTTTAGGCGAGTAAAAACATTCAAGGTTCATTTTTAAAATAAGCAGGGTCTCGATGTGAATGTAGATTATATATATATATATATATATATATATATATATTAAAGATAGATAGATATATAGATAGATATATATAAAGATAGATATGAATATAGATAGACAGATATATATATATATATATATATATATATATATATATTAAAGATAGATAGATATATAGATAGATATATATAAAGATAGATATGAATATAGATAGATATATATAAAGATAGATATGAATATAGATAGACAGATATAAATATATATAGATATAGATGGATAGAAATATATATATATATATAGAGAGAGAGAGAGATGGATAGACATAAATATATATAGAGAGATGGATAGATATAGACAGATATAGATATGGATATATATATAAATATAGATGGATAGATATAGATGTGTGTGTGTGTGTGTGTGTGTGTGTGTGTGTGTGTGTGTGTGTGTGTGTGTGTGTGTGTGACTAGACAGAGTTAGATAAATGGAGAGAGAAAGAGAGAGAGGGAGTGCAATCTGACTAACTGATCAGATTCAAGCTATAAGAAGCATTATGAGAATATATATCACCTTCGTGTCGGAAATAGTTTTTCTCTGTGGTCACTGTTCATGCCTAGGTAAAAAAAAAAAAAAACAAATAGTTAATTAAATGCTGATTTTGAAGGCAAGCACAGTCTTCTCCTCCTATTTTGGGTTTTAGTCCAGATTAAGTTAAGCAGACTCGCGCCACACGCGCCACGTCAGGATTTTTGGTCACCAGCACCGCAGAATCGGAAGACCAAGTTCGAATTTCTTATGCAACTCTTTCTGGTCATTTCACACTAATACGCTTTGGAAAGGCATGAATCGACTTATCCCTGAGGTTTTTAATCTCCACTGATCTTGTAACAAAAAAAAAACGGCTAGTCGACAGTATGCCGTGATGGACGACGGAAAGGAATGGTTGAATGAACACGAGACGTGTGTGTGTGTGTGTGTGTGTGTGTGTGTGTGTGTGTGTGTGTGTGTGTGTGTGTGCGCACGCGTGTCACCTGAAGCGCTCTTCAGAATGTTTGTTTCATTCGGGAACACTTCAGACACTCACTTTTCTACCCTATATAGATATATCTAAGTATCCCCAAAACTCGGTCGCATGTATTTATATCTCTGTATCAGAGAGAGATAGATAGATAGATAGATAGAGATTGAGATTCGTGTTGTGAGATATGCAGAATATCCCAAAATTACGACAGAATTTAAAAATTGAACATTTAGGTTTGAAAATTATCTTCGATTTTCTAAATAGAATTTGCATAATAGATTTTTTTTTCAAAATTTAAAAAATAAACACAAAATCTAAACATGTAAATCCCTTTCATACACACCAACCCCACCCTCACACACTTATCGTATGATGTCATTTTTACACTTATTATACTATACATGTAACAATTTATGTTTACAAAAGGCATGTGCCTAAAATCTCTGATGTAATGAAGGACTGAAACCGAACTATTGACAAAATCGAACAAAATGGCCATCGATGTTGCTTTTAAAAAAGTCATAAGAATGAAAGTCTCGAGAGGAGTTGGGCGCCGCTAACCTATAGGCATAAAGTCGTACATGGATTATCTACTTTGTATGCATAATCTTTTGGAAAGTTAATACAAAACCCAAGAGCCTCTCAAGATAGAGGGTTACTGTGTGATGTTGTATTAACGTAACTCTCCCGACACTCTGGCATAAGCTGTGTTCAAACCTTGGTAAGCAGCCAAAATTTTAAATGCTGATTTTTCAGAGTAGCAGGCAGATTGAATTATTGGCGTAATACAGTCTTCCTCTCTGTTTAGCACTGTGTTGGACTTATTTTTAATGTCGACAATGCACCCAACTATATGTCATGCCTAACAGCAAGATTATCTGGAAATGCCCTGCTTTAGAGATCATCATATTTTGCTTGCTGTCTGAAATTTATAACATTGCTTTGGTATTATATAGAGATGGCTGAACACCAAACTCTCGACCTCTGCAGCTACAAGCACCAATCCACTCTTCAATGGAGGGTTATGCAGTCAGCAAAAAATATGGCTGTATTAGCAATTAATGTTTCTTCTGCGCATCTGAATGAAATAAAATTCGTTCTTATGCAACTCGATGTTTTAACCTCGCATTCTCATTTGAACTGTGTCTGCAAGGAAACAGGGAATGGTCATATTAGCCGCGTTTCTTTATAAGAAAACATTCAGCATTCATTGACCGAGCAGCCAGTGCCGCTGTCGCTTGATATTTATAAAAAAAATTCTCTTAAAACATTTTTTCATGAAAATAGGTTTCTCAATAGCTGCTATCGCTCTTTCCAATATGGATGGGGGTTTCCTCCCTAACCTTTTGTTCGAAGTAGTGTGGAATGTCAACATCTTGATTATTTCATTATTTTCTCTTCGATTATTTTCCCTTATCGTAACCGTCTACCTTCCGAGCCTTGTATAGTTGTGAACCTTACTGTAAAATCAAAGCATTCGTTAAGACAGTATCGTGGGACACTTAGTGAGGCTCAAGCTGATTTTCGAGTCTTACTACACACATTGTTACGGTAAACGTCCCCTCCTCTATGACGCCGAACGCTGCATCAAATGCGATTTTTCAGGCGGTACCATGTTTGGTACATGGATACATTCGTGGGGCACTCCAATGAGAAATGAACTTACAATAACTTGTGGAAACAGCTTTCTACTGTGCAAGTGTTTTTGTTGCTTATAATAGACAATTACTTAATCATTTCAGGACGTTGGCGATCATAGCTCTCCACATTTTCCTGTATTTTGTTTCGATAGGTTGAGAAAAATAAACGAAGTTTGTGTTACGCCAGTCTCCGAAAGTTGGTTCATGTGCTGTTCATTTAAGTTGTGGTTGTTGTTGAAAGTCATCAAATGATCTCATTTCTGTTATTTGGTACAGTTCTTTGTGATTGTGTTGCGCCAGCCCACGAGGTTCAAGGAAGTGTATGCCTTGAGGTCCTTGACAAAACACAGAGACGAATATGCAAGATGATAGGTCCTGATTTGGCATCTAGTCTACAATCGCTTTCCTACAAATGTGCCGTAGCCTCCCTTTGTCTCTTCTACAAGTATTTTCACGGCAACTGTTCCGACGAGCTACTTTCGCTGGTTCCCGGGCTACATGAATTTAAGCGTGTTACCAGGCTGGCATCTCTGACCGCCACTTTCACTATCAAAACGGTTAAATGCAACCATCTCTTCTACTCAAACAGTTTCTTCCCCGGCACTTCCCGTCTGTGGAACTCCCTCCCTCTTACTTGCTTCCCCGATGACTATAATCTTCAAATATTCAAGTGTAATGTCAATCGACATCTGACACCGTGAGCTTGTTCCCCGTTCTTCTCTGTATCGGTCCTCAAATACGCCTCTTTATTCTTGTTCTCAATCCTCTGTAGCCCCTTGGGTTACTAGTGGCACTCCCGCCTTGCTTGGGGTGAATTACCTTTAACAAATATTCTCTATAGTTACTTCATCACATATTTTGTCTACGATTATTGTTTGTAAACAACGACGAAGGCTTTGCGTACAATCAAACCTGCTTAGTATTTAATCCAGACAGGAACAGATAAGATTTGGCGGGTAACAGTGTTTATCGGTGCAAAAATTAGTATCGGTGAACCGGCTTCTAATTCCAACCTAGTCAATTGCGTTCACTTCCCACGCATGTCCTTGGGGAAAAAAACACGAATCTATTTGTTCTCTCGCCATTTCCATTATGGGGGAAATAGTAAAGCAGACTGGACTCTCTAGTGTTTAATAGAACGTATCTACGGAAAGGACAAGTTTGGGTCAAAACCCGAAAGACATTTTTTTTTATCTTTCTCAAAAGGCCGTGGCATATAACAAAGAAAAGGAATCTGTGGAGAGCCACGATCGTTTGCATGCTCGAGGGAGATAGCATTAAAAATAGAAAAGGCATCTGTTGGCCGCGGGTGGGGGTTTACCGAGTTGCATTGGGTGTTCATTTTATATATATATATATATATATATATATATATATATATATATATATATATGTATACATGTGTGTGTGTGTGTGTGTGTGTATTTAGGCAGCAATTTTTCATTGACGCATGTTTTCACTCTCACGTGGCCACGAGCTACGACGCGATTTTCGCTTCCGTGTCTCGAGTTTGTCGTTGCTTTGAAATTTTTCATGCAACAAAAACAGACTTTCATTATTGTTTCGTCCGTGTATTGTTCGATATATTGAAATGTAACTGTTATCTTTGATAATGGCTTATGTAAGCCGAAAACTTAGATAGGATTAAAAACATGTATCAATATGGTGATTTCCTTTCGTCTTTCAATAATAATGTTATTAAGCTTATCAGACAATACGAAAGGAACTTACTTAAAATAAATAGACAAAACTTGTCTATATTATTTAATGAAACATGCATTTAAATATATATATATATATATATATATATATATATATATATATATATATAATCAATTCACTCCCGAGCAAGGTGATAATGCCATTAAGATGCCGGCGGATGCTGGGAAAGAGAATGGAAACTTTTATAAGGAACCCGAAACCCCAATCCTAAACATGAAACAAAGGCTAAAACCTCTAATCCTATTCAGAAGACCAGGAAGGAGTGTGAACCGGGTGACAGGCACACCTACCTACTCCTGTTGAGGAAGAATAAATAAATAGTGAATAAAATTTCAGTGTTTAGGTGGAAAGGTTAGAAGGATAGAGATGAAGGGAGCGGAAACCCAATCCTAAACAGGAAATAAGGGATAAACCTCTACTTAAAAAAGGCCGGGGAGGAGTTTAATACCAGGCGATATGTGAACCTGTCTACACCTATAGGTTTTTTTTCTGCTCTGGTTGAATAATTTCTGGAATTAACGCAGCCTTTCTCATTATATTTAATAAGACTTCGTTACAGAACGATTAACGGTATGCAAGTAAGCTTGTTGGGCACACCAAACGTGGTGAACTTCGGTGAGTGCGTTATTATTATTATTATTCTTGGCTATAATACATTAGTTAACTAGAAGGAATTCTTATTAGGCACTCTGTTTTTGTTGCCTTGTACCAGACCAGCTTTAGTTAATTAAGCTCTTCTTCATTTCAAAAGACTTTCATAAAAAATAATTATCACTCCCTCCTATCCATATAAACTACCCCTTATCGTAACCGTCTACCTTCCGGGCCTTGTATAGTTGTGAACCTTACTGTAAAATCAAAGCATTTATCAAGGCAGTATCGCGAGGCACCTAGTGAGGCTCAAACTGATTTTCGAGTCTTACTACACACATCGTTACGGTAAACGTCCCCTCCTCTATGACGCCGAAGGCCGCATCAAATGCGATTTTTCGGGTGGTACCAAGTTTGGTACATGGACACACTCGTGGAGCACTCCAATGAGAAATGAACTTACAATAACTTGTGAAAACAGCTTTCTACTGTGCAAGTGTTTTTGTTGCTTACAATAGACAATTACTTAATCATTTCAGGGCGTTGGCGATCATAGCTCTCCACATTTTCCTTTATTTTGTTTCGCCTTACTAAGTTTGTTAATTTTAATTTCGCCTGACACTCGACAGGTTGAGAAAAGTAAACGAAGTTTGTGTTACGCCAGTCTCCGAAAGTTGGTTCATATACAAACTGTTTTCTCTGTTGAGAAACACGCAACTATTTTAGCTACTGAGCAGAACAAACATCGACTAATTTTGTGTGTGTGTGTGTGTGTGCGTGAGAGAGAGAGAGAGAGAGAGAGAGATTATCCTGCTGTAACAAACAGTGATGTCACTTCCTGGTATCAATATACTAGGAAGTGACGTCAGTGTACATGGCGGTATAAGGAAACAAAAATATCCATTGCTTATCGAATTTGCTTAGAATAACGCAATGCTGAATGAGATATAAAGATTGTATAAAAAAATAGAGAGATTCTGTCCGTTTGGGGAAAAATCAACTTTCAAAATCCTATTTTTTAACTGGACTCGATCGCGGACCACCGACACTGGAGTGAAATAAGCGATTACCTCATCAACCCAACACCTCGTAGACTCGTCTGTACCTGAAGATGCGAAAAGGTTAATTAAACCCCAACTCGAACCTGAGCATGAAAGCTAAGGAAAACAATGCATTTGCGCTTTGACACCCCCGCACGCCCGACCTGTATCGCGCGCTCTTTGTGATCGAAAAACTTCGGCGTGTCACGTGATCACATCATTCGTTCGTCCGACATTTTCACAGGAAAATGCTTTGTGCTAAATTCTGAACAAACCACCCCCGCTTAGTTACTTACTTACTTATTCGCCCTCGACCTGCTTTTGGTTCTCTTTTGTATTTACAGACAAAATAAATACAAAACTCTGTCTCGTCCGCCCATCGAAGTCAACATCTATTTTTATTTGTTAAAAACGGCCTTTTTATTTATTTTTTTTTTTTTTAAATGGTTTCGTTGAATACAAATTAACTTTCTTTTTTTTTCTTTTTTTATAAATCTCATTGAAATGTCGATTTTAACTTAATCCCTTTACTATCTTCTGAGGGTTTTTTGTGTCTCTTTCAATCTGTCTTTCTTCCTATTTTCTCTTTCTGTCAGCTGATGTAGATATAGTTTGGTTTTTGGTTTTTGTTGTTTATTTTTAGTTCGGTGTAAGGTCATTATAGAACGAGGGGAGAAATAGGAAGACTAAATTGCACCAGTCTTCATGCTTAAAAAAAAATCAACATTTTTTTTTTTAAATCCTCAACTTAAACTGACGGGCAGCGTGGTGTTTATCGGTGCAAAAAATGAAATCGGCGAACCGGGTTCAAATGTTGAACTACACTGTTGATTTTTTTTTTTTAAACTTCGTATTAATGCCCTTGGGGAATTAAGGGTCCAGTTGTATGTTAAATAATGGCGAAGACTAGTTTCTCGAGCGACTTCACTATCTAGCCAAAGACAACACGACAATTCACATTCCTGATTGCCTACGCCCTGAACAGACATGACATTAAAGGGGAGGGGGAAAATTAAACACTGACCTAGTTTACTAATGTTAAACACACAATAATCTCCGCCATAAAATAGGTATATCCAAACCAATTGACATGGTCAACTATGTTTTTGTTTTTTGTTTTTTTACTAATGTTCACCCAATACAAGGCCTAAGAGACACTCAAAGTAGAGGGATATTTTGTGGAGTTGCATTAGCGTAGGAAAGGATCAGCGTTTGGAGTATAGTTGAAATAGACTTTAGAATGAAGCGGGAACCCAATCCGAAATAGGAAACACGGGATAAGCCTTTACTCCTCTTCAAAAGACCGGGGAGGAGTGTGAACCGGACGATAGGCGAACCAACCTAAATTATTTCTAACCATTGTTATATTTCGCAATTATCATCCTAAAGCAATAAATATATTTTTGCTCCGCTCCCTCCTGTCATCAATTGCACTTCAACATGCTCTAATAAAATTTAAAATTATATGGGAGTGGCTAGTTGTAGAGATTTACTTGACCCCCCGCCCCTTGAGTCAGGTTGTGACACAAGGTCGATTTTTAACGTGAGGACCCAAGTGTCTTCATTCGAGCCGCTGGTCATAGCTTGTTCAAGTTAGTATTGTATTTATTTTCAGTTTTTCTAGTTAAATTGTTCGCCTATATTGCATATGATTCATTATTGTAAATAATTAGGTTACAATAAAATTTGTATTTTATATGAATACAACTTTATGAAAACTGAGATCTAGTAGAGTTGGGGCCGCCCTGTACTA
This sequence comes from Acanthosepion esculentum, assembly GCA_964036315.1. Taxonomy (NCBI): domain Eukaryota; kingdom Metazoa; phylum Mollusca; class Cephalopoda; order Sepiida; family Sepiidae; genus Acanthosepion; species Acanthosepion esculentum. Next base: position 1,704,352 of record OZ038502.1, on the reverse strand, counting down.
TAGATTAATTTTCACGAAATCCTTGAACCGGGCCTGTGTGGAAGCACTGAAAAAAAATTACGATAATTTGTTCGGAGGAAAAGACCCAAACTTTGGCCTGACAAGTGGACTCTTCGCAATGACAATACTTTTGTGCTTGGTACATTAGGAGGTCGAGACTTCCTGCCTAAGAAATCCATTCTAAAACTTCATTGATCAAACTTAGCTACCCGTGGTTTCTGGTTATTTCCAAAATACATCCAGCAGCGCGTGACTACATTACTGAAGGTCATTCTGGAAAACGACTTCTAAGAATGTTTCCAGCATGCCTAGTTTCAGAAGGTGAGTACCTTGAGAGAGACAGCAACCAATATTGACCAAATTTTGCTTTCACAGGGTCATGTCGGGGATTAAGCGGTTACTCTTCGTCTGCGTATCGGATTTCGAAGCATAAAATAGGAGCTTTCCTCCTTGGTACCTCGATTCCATGAATTTAAGCGTGCTACTAACGGTGGAGTAATGGATACCGACTCAGATTGCGGGATCGAAGAGCCGAGTTCGAATTCCAGTCGAATCTATTACATTCACTGACGTGCTAATATCCTTGGGGGAAGGTATGAATCCACTTCTTCTCCCCCCACCTATGGATAAATAGCAGGACAGACCGGGTTCTATAGCCTTGGATGGCAACTGATCTACCGCATAAAGAAATGACAACCTACTGCTGGAAAAATCTACCTCGTCAGTTATGTATCAAAAGATCGCCTAAGTGTGTATCCCGCATGGCAAATAACTGACTGACTAGATTGGCAGTTAGGTCCCACCGTTTTACTGTTGCACTAGCTAGATGCAACCACAAGTTCTATTCTAATAGTTTCTTTTCTCGTACTTCTCGCCTGTGGATCTCCCTTCAGATTTCTTGCTTCCCTGATAACTACAATCTTCAAAAATTTCAAATACACCGCCAATCGCTGTTTTGTCTTCCTAAATCCTGTTCTTTTATTGTTCTTTCTCCTCACTAAAGTCTCTTTCACTCCTAGTAAGCCCTTGCATCTCAGTGACATTATCACGTTTCTTGGGGTCGAAAATGATTAAGAAAAAAATATTAGAAAAATAAAAATGAGGGAAATTTTCTAGGTGTTTGCCGAATTCAATTCTACTGCATATGAGATGTACTGGATTGCAGAACCTGTTATATATATATATATATATATATATATATATATATATATATATATAATATTAGTGGTCAATATATATATATTTGAATTTGTAGGTCTGATGAATTGGATCGTGATTACGATTCCAATTTAATAAATTATAACCATAGATTATTAGTGTTTGAGCCTTTTATATTATATATATATATATATATATAACGTAGATTAAAGAACTAGAAATGTCTTCGGATAATTTTCTCTCTCTCTCTAAATTCATACTATTTCTCTCGGGATTCTTGCAGATTTCAACACTTCTGTGGTTTATATAACCCCCATTCTTCCCTTAAGATCTCTTATTCTTCCAATCTCTGGGACGATCTTTGGATCTGCTCCTCGTAATCTACTGATTATCAGCACTACTGTCTGTTTCATATTGCACAATTTTTCACGGTGCTCAAGCAAGAATCTTTTTCTCACTGCCATTCTCTTTCCTTTCACTCACTGACAGAACATTGAAAAGCGAATTCGAAAAGATACCTTTCCTTTGTCAAGCCCTCTCCTCCGAAAACATCCAACTTTGAAGAACACATTGACTGTCTGTAAGGCAAGGCGACAAAAACAGTCTTGACATGTGTACGTGTTTAAAGACCCTGCTAAAACCCTGAAAATTAGGGGAGCCGTCTGAGAATACAAGAGATAGATGGCTATTATTTAAAGATTTTGGTCGGTCACATTCAGAAGAATGCTTTTTTATTGAGATTTGGAATCGATGCAGATGTCACAGAATATGACAAACAAATGTGATGCTACATAAGGCTATTCCAATGTAATCTATTGTCACATATGATTTTCCAAAACTCGATATTTTACAGACAAACGATTAACAGTCAATCTGTGCGTCTGTGTGAAATGTGTTCTTGTATATTTTCCGAAAGATCTTTATTTACACGTCCATCTTTCTAGAAACTTCCACATTATCGGCCCTGACTAGGCATCTCGGCTTCAGATACTTTTCCGCTGCTGAGATGAGGTTCTACAGCTGAACGATTGCCGAGGAGATTTTGTTAAAAATACATTTTAAAAAAATATACATCAGTCATACCCTTTTAAATAAATCTGGAAATATATACAGCAAAATAGTTTTCCAGGGGCCTGTAGAAATGAATGTTTCTTGAAGGGTTAGACTTACCTTTGCATCGGAGCCAAATTCTCCGAGAGTCTTGTTTCGGTGAGTTTGAATGAAAGGAGTGGAGATGGGGGGGGGGGGGGTTCTACGCCGAAAGATTTCATTTCTTTGTAGTTGGGAATTCATCCAACTTTATCAGTTTTGGCGGGTGCTAAATTTTCACGAGAATCTCGATGACCTTGTCACGGTTATTTTATTTATGGAAAATTGAAATTTTCTGCACGTTCCCAAAGCGACGAAAGATGGGGTCGGCCTGTGTGTCGTGGGGATACATTTCGTTTATTTCTTACAAGTTTTATTCGCAGTTCTAATGAAAACAAAGATTTTCAGAGTCCATCTTGAAAATATCGAAAATTTTCCAATAGGATATAAACGGATAAGTTGTAAGAAAAACCGTAGAGAGTTTAGTGTTTAAATTTAAAATGACGAAACAAATGTTTGCTTACTTTATTATTATTATTATTATTTGTGATATGGCTTTTCGCCCCTTATACTTCAGATAGGTACCTCTATTTTTTTCGGTATACTTAAAATTTAAAAAAATCTTTCTTGAAGTTTTCATTTTAGCTTTAATTAAAAGCTAAAAGATTAAATTTACTATTTCCAGTAAACAAAATACTTCGTAGTGTATTTCAAACAGAAATTCTAATGGTTGGAGTTGATTCTTTGTTTTTTGTTTGTTTGTTTTTTTGGGGGGAGGGATAAAAATAGCTGATTAGTGCCCTTTTTTTATAGCTATCTGTCATCACAGTGAATTTTTCTTTAATAAAACACTTCCAAAATTAAAATATACATTTCTGAAACTTTATTTGAGGAATATTTAAAGTATAATTAATCTGATTTGGAAAAAAAAATTACTTTAAGTTGAAAATAACAGAGAAATGAATTTTTAGAACAAACAGTAGCGATGATTAATAGCTTGTCAAGGCTCGTAAATCATTCGTCAAGTGCTTCAGAAGCAGCTGTCAAGCGATTTACGAGGTGTTGCCATGTTTATTATTGTTCTACGAAGACTTTATCTGTTAAAACATAATTTAAGAAAATGATGGGTGAACGCTTTTTATATATATAAATTTTAAGTATTCAGTAATCTTAAAAATGTTGGAAATATTCTCCGTTATCTAATTTTAGGAATTTTGGCTTTAAATTTAATAGTCAGCGATCTTATTTTCTGAAAATGTCGTGCATGATCACCCATACTTTCAAAATGGGAACGTTTATTTAAATTATTTTTAAAATCCTGGTGTGTGATGATTTGCATTAAGCTTTTCAATTTTCACTTCGTAAATATAGTCTTCACTAAATAACTTAATAACCTAACGAAGAGGCAGTTTTAAAGAATTTTTTAAAGATTTTTGAAACTTTATAAATTATTATAATTTTAAAAAATGGGGACAATTCTTATAAAATTCATTATTTATCGAATTTTTTTTCTTCATATTAAATGTCCTTAATATATATTATTTATAAAAGCAATTAAAAGCTTATCTAATTAAATAATGTGATAGTTTTATGGCAGTTTTTATTTGAATATTCGGAGCAGATTTTTGAAAACTGTTTGAAAAAAAAATGAATGAATGATTTAGATTCTCCAAGGAATTCTGCGCTTAACTAATAAAACAAATTTAAAGGATGGAATTTAATTTCTAGAAATTTCGTGAAATTCAGTGGTGGTAACAGATGTAAAAAAAAAAATTTTTTTCACCAAGATTTTCTAAAAATAATACTTTCAAAAATAATTTTTTTCATTTGTAATTAAGTCCTGAAAGTTTCATTAAAATCCGACAATAATTTTATTTTTGCAAGAATTTCTAAATTAATGTGTTATTTTACCGAAAAAAGGCGCGAAAATTTCCATAACCAACTCTATTACACTGCCAACGCATAAAATAAAAAGATTTTTAACCAAAATTTCGAATGTGTCAGAAAGGATTTTTAAAAATTCTCCAAAAAAAATAATTAAAAAATACCTTGATCTTTCCTCTTAACAAACATTTTGATGATAAAACTTTGTTTTTATTAAGTTTGGGTTTTTTTTCAGCGAATTAGTGGAGGTACCTGAGTGTATTTAAATACGTCCAGCTCGGAGACACTCCATTCTAAGTTGAATAAAGCTTCAGATAAGTTACACTGCTATTCGTCTTTTTACTACAATTTATTCGCCTTACAATCAATATGGAAGATTGCAGGAGACCACAAAAGTTCGTCGTCAACGATGACCAAACTACATCATCATTATTGTTATGATTATCATCTAAATGAGTATGACGAGAGGGGCTTTCTGAATTACCTCCTTATTCATGGCCCATTTTTAAAAATACCCGAATACGATGTAGTTGACCACTCTTCGATTAGGATCTTACATTTACTGTATCAATGTTCATTCTCAGCATCCGCAAAACATTTTCCTAGCATTTTTAATTCCTGTGGCGATTAAAGATCTGAGGGACGGAGAGCAGATATTCTTTGCCTGTTTATAGGAAACAAAAGAGACTGAGATAAAACAACAACAACAACAATGAATGCAGTGGAATAAATATGGCTAGATCCTCGTGTGCTTGATCTCTTTTTGAAATACGTAAGGCCAATAAAAAGCACGGTTAACGGTAAAACCTTTAAATGCTATCTTGAAACTGACAATTGACCGTATTGAGACTTCTCGAGTTTCAATCGATAAAAGAGAGTTGTTGTTGTTATTATTATTATTATCATTATCATCATCATCATCATCTCAGTCTCCGATAAAGGTATTACAAACATTTCTCTTTCGTTTGGAGGCAAATTTCTAAATCTTTCGATAGTCGGAGATGGATGGACGGAAACCTCCTTTCATTTATGCATCGGAAATCCCCCCCTCTCCCCCCAATATTTTCCCGAACCAAACATAGATTTTATATTTAATATTTCATTCTGCGTTTATATAAATGAAACCCTTGTGCCTTTCGTATAAACATTTTTATTGTAACTGTTCTGATCAGTTTTCCTTTTTGGTAGCTTGACTTTACGAATTTAAGTTCAGTACTAGATTGGCAGATAGGTCTCATCATTTTACAGTTGAAATGGCGAGATGTAACTGTGCTAGTTTCTTTCCTAGCACTTCCCACTTGTGGGACTCTTTTCCAGCTTCCTGTTACCCAGTCAATTTTGAGCTTCAAAAATTCAAATGCAATGTCAATCGTCATCTTCTGTCTTCTTAATCCTGTTCTTTTATTGTCCTCTATCCTCAGTAAGCTTCTTTTTTTTTTCTTTTTTTTTTTCAGGCTTTTTCACTCTCGGTAGCCCCCTATGTGTTCTAGTTTTTTTATCGCCTTGCTCGGCGTAAAATAAAATAATTACTGCTCCTTAAAACTAATAAACTTCAATGAATTCCCAAGTTATCCATCAGAAATATTCAACCAACTGTTAATAATATTTGAAAGAAAAAATTTTTTATCGCTTTTTTTTCTGTGTGTGGGGCATCAGGGAAAGTGACGTGACTGGTCATACAGACAAACCAACAAAACATTTGACCAAACTTTATCTCCCTCCATATCTCGCTTTTCGCATGCTGTAAAGATTTTTTTTTCAAATAAGGGACTATCAGTTGACACATTAAGGATTGTGACATTTTCTTTTTATTTCTGTGGTGATAAAGGATGTTTTGGAGGGCTATGAACGCGAGGAGAGAGGTGAAGAAAATGTAACAGTTACTATCACGTCTCACAATGTTTTACTTAGTTGTATATATTCTCTTAGCGATCACACCCTGAATGTTTCCGATACATTCGCAGCAACCACTTAACTTGGAATCCCGAAGTACCAAAACCCGATCTCTCGCAAAAGAAATCTCCCAGTAACCCGTTGATCAAAAATCCAGAATTACCTCCAACATTCAAAAAATCTTGATTCCCTCAAGATGCAACACTGAAAACATTCGATTTAGTGCGATGGTATTATTATTATTATTATTATTATTATTATTATTATCCCCAACTGTCACAATCAGTGACAGACACGGTAGAGGATGATAAACATAAATGCCTCCTCGAAACCTCCAATCTCTCGATGAGAGGTTTTGCTGCCGGATGGAGTTTATCGTCATACTCAGGACAACTGGTAGAGTGATCTGGTATAAAAGGAATCGATTAAACAGAACAAAAAGTGTTCCAGGCGCTATGAATGACTGCTGAGGGGTACGGTGAAATGAGGTGGTCTATGTTACCCAATCAAATTGCAAAGGCAACAGTTGTTCGAACATTACAACAGAAGAGTCGTTCAATCAAAACTCCTGATTTTGTTTCACTTTCGACCAAATAACGTTTATTTGTCATCCTCTGTCCTGTGTGTCACCCATTTACGCAATTGTTGTCTTCCCGGATGCTCTTCTCGTGGACATTCTGAACAGTTTCATCGGCTTCAAACTTATCTCTGACGGTAAGTCGTGTTGACGGTAATCGGTTTGAAACTCCCTCCTAAACTGTCTTTGCACTTCAATTGCAGTTTCCCACTTCCAGTCGCATTTTAGAATGAATTTCCTTTGTTCAAAGT